>VXBT01010378.1:561713-680278 GCA_013400235.1 Oriolus oriolus
TGCTTTCCCCGTGGATCCCCATGGGCTGCAGGGGCACAGCTGCTTCACCATGGTCTGCACCACGGCCCGCAGAGGAATCTCGGCTCCGGCGCCTGGAGCACCTCCTCCCCCTCCTTCTCCCCTGACCTTGGTGTCGCCGTGTTGTTCCCTCACATGTTCTCACCTCCTCCTCTTCTCTGACTAGAATCCCAAAATCTTGTGACTTTGTTTTGATTTTCTTCCTACAGATGTCACCACAGAGGCATTACCAGCCTCTCTCATTGGCCCAGCTCTGGCCAGCAGCATGTCCATCTTCAGAGCCATCAGCCACTGGCTCTGCCGGACATGGTGGGAAGCTTCCAGCAGCCTCCTCACAGGAAAGAATCTTTGTGCAGCATCTTTGTGGCCTCCCTGCTGCCTAAAAGCAGGCTGTGCCAAACCAATACACTCTGTTTAGTGAAATCAGTTAAAACACTCTGACTCCAACACGGAAGCCTGAGAACCAATGTTTTAATTGGGATCTGAGAGTGCTAAATAGAAGTTTATTGCTCACCTTCTCCTGAAGAGGAACTTTGGGGTGTTTTTGAGTTCCTTACTATTGTATACTGAAAGGGCTGATGTATGTTAGAAGATAAGTTTCTTTGGAGGAGAGAAACGTTTGTGAAGACAGAGTGGATGCCCATCCCAGAGGCTTGTTTTTTTCCTTTCCAACCCAGTTAGAAGTCTTAGGCTTGCTACAAAATTAATTAGAGGAAGTTCTTTTGTACTTTGTTATATATAAGGTCAGATTAGATTGCCATAATGGTCTCTTGGAGCTTTGTATTAAAACAGTCATGATTTAACCCTGGCTAGCAACTAAATAGCAGACATATGCCTGCTCATTCCTCTGCCTTCTGAGTGGGGAGGAGAACCTGAAAAACAAAAAGTAAAATTTGTGGGTTGAGATAGGAACAGTTTAGTCACTGAACTAAAGAAAAATATACTAATAATACTAATGATAATCATAACAACAACAATAACAATAGTAATAGTAGTAACGAAGAGGAGAGAGAGAGGGAGGAATAAAATCCAAGCAATACAAGTGATGCACAATGCAATTGCTCACCACCCGCTGACCAATGCTCAGCCCCCGAACAGTGATCAGCCCCTCTTGACCAGCTCCCCCAGTTTCTATACTGCCCATGGTGTTCTGTGGTATGGAACATCCTGTTGGCCAGCTCGGGCCAGCTGTCCTCATGGTGCTCCCTCTCAGCTTATTGTGCACCTGCTCCCTGGCAGAGCATGGAAACTGGAAAGTCCTTCACTGAGGGTAAGACCTGCTCCACAACACCGAAAGCATCAGTGTCTTACCAACATTATTCTCAAATTCAAACCACAGCACTGCACCAGCTACTAGGAAGAAAATTAACTCTATCCCAGACAAAAACAAGACAAACAGTCAAACAAAACTACACTTTCCTATGAAATTCTAAGATCTAGGTTACCAAAGCTAGAGAAAGTTACTTTTGTTTCAGAATGACCTGGCAGCTTTGCCAATACAGTATCCTAATTTTTATCCATATATTTATTTATTTGTATTTATTTATTAAACATAAATTAGTATTTTCAAAAAGTCCTTTCTTTTCCCTGTCTGGGGCTGCATGTGCCTGCAAATGTCACTTTGAGACATGGTCCAAGAGATCTCAATCTGTGGTGGATTCTAGCATTGTTTTAAAGCCCAGTGATAATCAGCTTTAGCTGGTGGGATGGCTGTGTGCTTGTCACTGGCCCCTGTGCCCCAAACTTTGGGTGAAGAGGAACTTATCTAGCTTCCACTGCTGGTTGCCCTTGCAATTTTTTTAAATGAACAAAAGCTTTGGTAAACTAACTCTGTCTTGAAAAAAGTTAATATCCGCCTATTCATCTGGATTCTAGCTTACAGGGAAAGTTTTGTGTGCATCTGTAGTCTCCTTTGAAGTGAATGAGAAAAGACTTGTTTTTCCTTGTACAAATGTTTCTCCTGGTTTGGTGGTTGAATATTTTGTCACAGATATCATCTAGTCTAAAGTTTCAACATTGAGAACCATTTAAAATATTTATCCTCATAATCTCCCTTTTCTTTTTTTTTTTAATTCTCCCAGAAATAATTGCATCTTGTCCAAAAAAAAACGTAAACCAAATTAGTTAAACATAGACTAAGCAATGGCTTTGCTATACAGTTAATGTCTCTCTGTGTATATCTTGTATTTTTAGGCTAAAATTGGTCCTTGAATCTAAAAGTGTCTACTGGTCTCTTTTTTTTTCCCTCTAAACAATTGCTTTATGATTTGATGTTTCTGTTACCTTCTTTCAAGTGTTTTCATCTTTTCTGTGGTTTTTTTTTTCTTTTCCCATCGGTTCTATTTGTCCCATTCATACTGGCAGGCCGTTCAGGAATGACGTGCGATAATACTTTGTTGGAAATGTTCTGATTTTGCCCATGGATTAACCTAGAAACACTAAACTATGATGCTTTAGTTAAGGTTTGTTTAGAGTGCTTTCAACAAATCAAATGGAACTTGATCTATAATTATTAAACCTTCTCTCCTAATTCTAGTTATTTGCTAGTGTTCATATGAAAAATTGGTGTTCACAGAAGAGAGAAACTACTGATATTCAGTGTTGAATCAGAGTTGTAATGGAAGTTCTAACCAAAAGCAGAAATTTTTAAAGGAATATGAACCATAGAAGGAAATCATAATAAATAAGTAACGTTTTTATTAGATTTGATGTTATCACTAAACATGTTCTGTGCTCTTAAATTATGTGATATTTGAATTTATGTGTCATATCTAGAGAATAAGAATGCAATATAGATGAAACTGCAATTGGTGGAACTTGAGCAGAAATTTCTACATTTATTTATTGACAGCAAAATTAAATTACTTTCTAAAGACATCTCAATACAGGGAAGGTAACAAATGTGACTGAAGCGAATTTGTTTGAAACATCTGTTGATTTATGGAAAGTATTTTCCTTCTTTTCGCCTTCTCTACTGGCATATCCTAAACCAAACAATGCTAGAACGCCGAAGACAACTTATCTGCTGTAGTGGAAAAAAAGAAAATTCTGGGAAATGTCAGTGTGAAATAACAATAAAATGTGGTGTTCTGGTCTAGTATCAAGTTAAATTAACTCCCTTCTCTCTGTAGCTTCTAATGGTGCAGACAGGGAAAAAATACTTTAAAGCTGTAGTAAGCAATAAAGATGGACACAGTCTGTATTGCAGTCTATAGTGAATCAAATAGTTCTGTTACTAAAACCTTGGTCAATCAAATAATTTTGTTACTAGAACTGTAAACTAAGTTAGTTCTGTGACTCAGAAGGCAACAATGCCTCATGATGTGAAGTTAAAATTCTCCTTCATCTTTGACACTAGTATATAACAGCAAATTTTGACTGCATTACTTGGAGAATATTCTTTTGAACAGAAATGCAATTAATTGTTTGGACAATAGGCTCGTTTTGTTTGTTTGTTTTTTTCCTTTTAGGTGAGGTCAGGGATTAACAGTAAATTTTATTAGACCAACAGGAGAAGTTAACTTATCTCCAGCACGTTTTAATAAGGTCAGTGACTATTGGCAATGCTTCTTTTAGAAACAATGAATCTTTGGAGAATTTAATCAAGATGGAAAACAAGGATTGGAGGTATCCAGTTCCTCTCACAGATACTCCAACAGTACAAGAAATTTCTAGTATGTTTACTTTGAGTTTTAGTGAAGTAGCATCTAATGATATATCCTCAAAAGCACTGCAGTGTAGTTTTCAGCATAAATACCATTTAGAAAAAGGTCTGTGTGAGAGTTGTATCATTCAGGCACAGGTAGGGACAGGATTATGATAAACTGGTCTTCATGATATTGCATGATATTGCAACACCTATATCTGCAAGGCAGAGAGTACTTATTGCACACTATGACATTTATATTGCCTGTGGAACATTCTAATGTGTAGCAATTCCTCTGTTAGGAACTTAGTTTTTTAGGAGTTGAGGATACAAATCTTTTACAAAGATCGATGAGCAAACAGAAGGAGGTATATGATGCATGCATCCTTTCAGAACATCCTTCAGTGTATGACAGAGCTGATATAGAATAGTCTGCAGTATGTAAAAGAATAGAATTCTGCCGTGAAAGATAGATTTGGCTTGCACAGTATTTTTAAGAATGAGTTTACACAGCTCATTACTTGTACTGGGTTGTTAAGATGGAAAGGTGAGACCTGTGGCTGACTCTTTCATTGCATTTCTAGCTAACCCAGGAGAGTATTGTCAAGACTATGCTGGACAATAGGATATTTTTCAATAGTGTAGGTTTACACTAGTGCTACAGCAGGTGAGCAAACACTGATATGGCTGGTTTTGGAGTCATGTGTACATACACAAATATTGCTTTTTAAAATATATATAAAAGGCTGAGTGATGTAATAATAGATTGGAAAAGAACATTTATTATTATTGCAAACAATCACGCCTCGAGAGAAATGCAAAATATCTTTTACAGAAAACATGATGCTGAGCAGGCACATGAGTCCCTATTGACTTGCATGGATGTAGCTGCCATAATCATGTCTAGAACAAGTTCTGTTACTCATTTATCTATGTGAAGCATAGGGGATGGAATAAAAGCAATGGAGGCATGCATATGGAAATTCAGTTCCTATCAGTGTAGAAAATAAGGAAGAATTTAGAATTATGGTATGCTGTAACCGACATTACTTGTGAGAATCTGTTAAATTTACTTAGTGTTCACTGTTGAAGTATTTGTACTTATAACACATTTCTCATCCTTCCTATAATTCTCATTTCCAGTGAGAATTCCATGAATGAGGCTATATTTTATGTGTGAGAGAAAAAAGGAAAAGCTTTATGCTGCAAGCTAGCTGTAGAATCTAGAGAGATTGCAGCCAGACTCTTCTGATGGGATTTCATTCCAACCTATACAGCCTCCTTGACCTCAGTGGGGCTTGCAGCTGGTGAAAAAGTGCTCACTTTACACAAAAGTTTTGTCTTCAAAAAACCCCAGTAAGTTTTCCTCTCTTCTCTAATGATGATTGGAATACTTATTTTGGTCTCCACTTCAAGTATAAATGTGTTGTCTTTGAAGATGGTAAAGGTAGAAATCTTTGTGTGTCTGTTCTGCATTCAGTGGTGAGTCACATGGATTTGTGCTTCACAGAGCTACTATTTGTTTATATGAATAACAGAACAGGAGGGTGTTGAGCAGTAGTACAAAACCTAGTTGGAGGCCAGGAACTGGTGGTGTGCCTGGGGGATTTTTACAGAGTCCTAAGTTTAATGTCCTCATTAGTGATCTGAATGATGGGACATGGGCATGTTTGCTGATAACACAAAACTGGGAGGAGTGGCTGGTACACCAGGAGGTTGTGCTGCCATCCAGAGGGACCTCAGCTGGCTGGAGAAATGGGCTGACAAGAACCTCATGTAGTGGTAGCTGTGAAGTTGTTAATGAGTGTTGGTTGATTTTATAACAAAAAATACAATAAAAGTGCTGAAGCACTGTGCAAAGGTAAGCATTGATTTATACCGTTTCCTATGCATTGGTAAACATGGGAAACATGCAAATTCATTTGTCAGTTAAAAGCCATAGACCTTATATCTCTCCTTCCACTTCCCATCCTCCTGCCAAGTCTGTTTTCTTTCATGAGAGGCTGAATATGATGTGGTACTTACTTTAAATTATTTCCTAAATAACTCTGTTGCTATGGCAGCAACTGCTGCTGCTGCTGGAATTTACATGCAGAGCACTCCAGTCAGGAGATTTACAGAAAAGTAATTTAAAATGGTCAAGTTTGTCAGCATTTTTGTAGCCCACCCACAAAGCAGTTCATTATGCATCTCTTTGCTAGAAACCAGAAGTTCTGTTATGACAGGCACAGTTAGCAATATAATAAAAGAGAAAGAAAGGCCTGAGCTATCTAGTATAGGGGCTTGGCTAATTTTTTTAATTCTTGCAGAATGTAATTTGCTGTTGCATAGGAACAAGACCTCAGTATGATCCAATGATTAATTGCAATGTCATTTTGTAATTTTGCTTACAAAATAAGGCTGAGCTCTTTGGAAAAACAGCTTTTTGATTTTTTTTTTCAAATGAAGACTATACCAGTATACTGCTTTTTGAAACATTTCTGACATTGTTTTTGAAAGCTTTGTAGGACTTCTAACCTTGTACCCTGACACCTGCTTTCAAAGTGAAGCCCAAGCATTGCCACGCTCACTTGATTTGCAGGAGTGGTTTTATACATAGACTGAAGAGAACATGAGCAGCTGAAAGGGTTGGGCTTGTCTTCCTCTTCCTTCTTAAACTTTGTGAGATTGTAGCTTTTTCCTGAGTAGTGGTTGTGAATGCTGTAATTTTGACCCTGTGACAATTGAATTTTTACAACAGCACTGAAAGTTATGACAAAATGAAATTATGGATTTGAAGATATACTGGTTAAAAAGTTTGTGTCATCCCTAAAACTTAACTTTTATTCACCTTTTGTTCAATATTGTTCACTTTCTGAGGTCTTCAATCAGTAATCAATTTAAACTGCAGCATTATCTGTCAAGTTGGGCATCTTTCTTTGTTCTGTGGATATGAAGCAATGTATATGTCATATGGTATATGTGGCAGGTACATACATTGAATTAATTTGTTGATGTCTATAGTGGAACAGGAAAGAAAGATGAACTATCTTAGTCCATTCCCTGTGAATTCCAGAAGCTTTTCCCATTCTGAGGCAGCATTGTTACTCAGATGGGACAGGTTGTTAATCAATAATCAATTCTCTGTTCCTATAGTCTGTATAGAAACTCCCTGAAAATGGAGTCCAGAAGTTAAGAAGCCGTGCAGAACTGGCCAAGAAGTGTCTGTACTGTCATAGTGCTGAGCTATGGAGAAAATCAGCTTCCCTTAGCAGTTGATTAAGGTATCAATCTACCTTCTCCCCAAGCAGCTTCAAAGCCCCTGTTACCCTGACTAAAGCAAATAATGCCCTTTATTGCAGTAAAACGTGAATTAACAAGAGATAAGAATCTGTTTTTTCCCTGGTTGAAGTGGTTTATAGGTCCTTTTTGTATGGTTGTACAAAATGAAAATAAAGGTTATACTCTTTGACGAAGAAGTAAATTTTCCGTTAGTTTTTGCTGTGACATATAAGGCTAGAGCAAATGAATATAGATCACATCTATCCATTTCATTTATCCCTTGATCAGTCCTTATTTTGAACAAAAGAAAATTTTAGCTATTTCACAAGCCTTGGAATAAAAATGAACTTTAAAAGCCAACTGATTTTCTTTTGAAGTTTAATTACAGATATTACATTGGGATGATTTGAAATGAATTTTGACTTAAAATGGAAACTCAAAGTACATATGACAAATATCTCCTGGTTTTGTTGTATTCTGGAAATAAGTGTGACCAGTGACACCACTGACAACACTGTATGCACACTGTTGATAGCTAGTTCTGAACATTTGATATAACAAAACAATGTAACTTGACCTTGTCATACTCAAAATCAAGCATTACACAAATTTATGCTCTCAGAAAAGCCACTAATTACATCCTTAGATCTGTGTTATAGTGTGTAAAACAGAGATCTATTAAAATACAAATGGAGTATGTGCAGCTTTAATTGGAGACTTTGAAGCAAGGTTTGAATTTTAAAAATGCATTTCCCTGTGAAATCATTTGCAACAAACAGCAGTCTATCCAAGAGGCTAAACGGAAAATGCAAGTGAAAAATAAATGCATTCATAAACTATTTTTTTTCTACCTATATGTACAAACTACTTCCTCAAAGTGAGATGGAGCAAATATGTGCCTTAAAAAATTTCAAGGCTTTGATTGCCACAAAGAATTTTCCTTGTATGATGACTTGTTATACCATAAAAAAACTCAGAGTTTCAATAATATCTCTGTTAAGTCTGGAATAAAGAAAGTCATATATTTACTTAATTAAGGAGTACCTAAAATCTGTTAAAATTCTATATAAACTGTTACAGTTTGAGAAACTCTTTGTTATGTAAAAGTAATGAGGCAACCTACAAAGCTGACATGCCTTTACAGGAGAGAAAATGTCTTAATATATTTCAATTCACAAGCACTTATTTATGCGGTAATAAATTGCTGAATGAAGTAAATACAGTATGATGCTTTATCAGCTTTGCTAATCAAAATAGTCAGATGACAGGATTGCATGGAAAATACAGATGCCTGCTTGAAAAGTCAAAAGTCTTGATGCTTCTCTAATTATACCCCCTTTTGTTTGTTATGAGTAAGAGAGGTATTCCAAACTGCTTCTCTGTGCGATCTGTCATTATACTATACCTAAAATGAAAAGGGCAAATCTGGAAGAGTCTTGGTAGGATGTGGTGCTTTTGGTGGAAGTTTTGATACCTGGTTTTGGCTGGGAATGGAAGAACAGATGATGTAGGGTAATGCCACACCAAAGAGGTCACATCCTAGGTCCTCAGCTCTTGGCAGTGGATCATTAGTCTTGAACAGACTTTCTCTAGACTATGCAGTTGAAGGAGTAGTTTGTATAAACACAAGAGGCTCAGGACTAAATGCAGCATGCAAGTAATTGTTTCTGTGAACTTGCAGACTTCAAAAACTCTTGCCTTTTGGCATCTGCCTTCTCTGCCTGCTTTTAACTATCTCTGGATTTACTAGCTTGCTTATAGGCAGTACTTTTGAAATTCACTATCACCGTCATTAAATCTCTTAGGAAAAGTGATCAATAGAGATGCATGCTGAGATTGCAACTGGCATTACCCTGAGCAGGATTACAGATATTTGGGGGTTTTTTTGGTAGGTTTTTTTTTGTTATTTTTCTTCCCCCAAGCCTAGTAAGTGGGATTTGTTTCGTTTTGTAAATTAATGTCTACATTGTTACTGTAGACATTATTATTTCTTTTTTCCTTGTAGAGGCAAAAGGGAAATGTGAAAAAGGATAATAAAAGATTTCAATGCTAAGGCCGTGTTGCTAGTGACAGAATACCAGTTGGGCTAGAACCTCAACTAGGGTTGAAGCAGGAGCCATCCTAAAAGTTAGTTTACCTTAATATTAAAGAAGCTTCTGGTCTGGCATGCCAGGTTTTACTCTGTGACCAAAAAATCTCAGAACTAAAAATTACCTAAAAGCTTGTAAATTACTGAACATTTTGACTGCTCTGCTTGTGCAGAGCTTGACTTTCTCTGCTTGGCAAGGAGCCTTAAAACATGGTGTGGTAATATTTAGGGTCACTCTTCACTGTTTGTCCCCACAAAGTACTGCTTTTAAAGATACTGCCTGCATCTTGTATTCTTTCAGTTCAGCCTGTTCTAAAGTTTGAGTCCCATACACAGTAACAGTAACAACCCCACACACTTTTCAGAGCTTTTTGGTTTTGCTTCTAGTACACATTACTTGTACTTTTGAGGAAGATTTCAAAGGCTGCCACACTTGTTGCACAGATTAAAAGATTTTTTTAGTCATGCTAAGTGGGCTCCAAAATAAAAATTCTACTCTAGGAAATAGCTGTGCTACCGGTGAGACATTCTCCTGTTTCAGGTGTAATGTGTGGCAGGTTTTAGGACAACTTGATAAATAGGATAGTGCATGTTTTTTTATTGTTCCTGCAGGAAACCAAAGACATGCAGGCTTAAATTTAGTGCCTTGAATGTGGAAAGCTCTGTGGAACTAGGAGGTGGCCATTGTCTTGTAAAACCTATTTGTTTTACTTGTCCAACTCGGAAATTCAGGGGCGTGCCTCTGAATCTAGGTGGCCAGTTGAGATTGCTTTTAGAAGAGGCAATGATTTTCTCCACTGCTGATGGAAGGAAGGAATGTAAGAAAGAGATGTTACAATTCTTAGTAAATTAAAAGCAATGATTACAAGATAGGCCTTAACAGTAACTAGTAATTTTTGAGCAGGTGCATAGATCTAGCATTTAAATGCCTTTACATGGTGAGACATGCTTTTATGAAGAAGTAGTTTAATAAGTGTGCAATCTCTAATGTTTTTTAAAACTGATTTTAAAAAGAAAACATTCCCAAGAGACTCATGCATACTTTGCAATAATTATATAATTATGTAAATGAGACCACTGCAGAGTTTTAGACTGTAAAATGTCCAGTGCTGCTTATTAGAACAAAAAGTATGTTGCTGGGAAGAATATATTCCTTTGAGCAGGGCACAGCTAGTGTCCTTTTTATGTAATCAAATAATCTTGGAAATTTCAAGGATCTCTAAAATTCCCTGCTATAAAAATGCAATCAAGATGATGGTAGTAGTTCTTGTGGAAATTTGTTGGTGGTAGCTTACGAACCAGAATTCTTTTTTGTTTGTAGATTCTGTAGTTCAAGTCATATGCTTTGCAGTCATGTACAGTTCAGTACAAGTCACTGAATGGTAATGAAATATGTTCTTTATTGAAAAAAGCTTACATTTTGGGTGTTGATAATTAGGAGACTTCATGCATTCAAAATGGCCACTTGCATCAGCATTCTTATAAACATTTTAAGTTGAATTTGGCTGACTTCAAAGGCAGCCATTTCTGTTGATTTTTGAGAATTACGTATCCTTGAATGCTATAAGGCAGAGCAGCATTATGAGACACAAGATTGGAACAAAGCCACAGCACACCAGAGCAAATAGACTAAATGCTAAATATTTTTCTGAACAATCTCAGTGCTGTTTAGCTTTCTTGTCCTGAGATAAGGATTTCTTTTTCCTCTGTAATCCATTAGGTTAACAGACATAGATGGCTTCTGTTTATTTAGACACACTGTGTCCTTCCCATCATTATCAATCTAGAGTAAGTTTGCAGGGTACAAACATCACAGTGCCCAAAAATGCTGCATTCCATTTCTGCACTTATTACAAGTCTGAGTAACAACAGAGGTCCAGTTTGTCCTGTGGTTACACAGCAGCCCATATAGGAGCTGATTAAAAAGAAAGGTGTCTGGCTTACTCCAAAGCATGCAGCATTATGAAACTCCATATCAAACCAGGTTTTTAAAAACAATTCTCAATGTCTGTGAGCTGTTTTTTATGCACTAAGAGCATATACTAGAAAAAAGGTGACTTGCAATTTCAATAACATTTCACAAAAATGCCAAAACACACATTTTCTTGGAAGAGATGGAAAAAGGAAAGGAAAAGGATGGGACTTTCTTAAGTAGTACCATGAGGGAGAAATTCTGTCCTTTTATGAAATATGAATTTTCACACTTATCATGTGTAATGGTATGTTGAGGTCAAGTAAAATGGCAAGCTCTCCTCACAACATGGTGAAGATAGCAGAAAAGTCTAAAGATAAGAAGTGATGCATTTCAGAAAATCCTACTTTTTATTCTAAGAGCGGAGAGAAGCTGTGATTAAACTCTTGCCTAAGCTATAAATGACCCAGTTAAAGCTTTGTTCATGACAGAAACTGTAACTTTAATCAAACCTTTGTATAAAATCTAATTATGTTTCAATGTGTATTTAAGATTGAGAATGTATTTGTGCTTAGCTGGGGGCAACAATTTGCAACTTGCTATATGCAATTTTGTTCTCACATGAGAATGAATGTAGTAATGTAATTCTATTTGTCTTACATTTTAACTGATTAAAAATTTCTTATGTAAGTCTTCATGTATTTTTACCTTGTCAAAACCACTTTTTATTATCTTCCTCTATGCACAACTCTTTGGTTTTTTTCTATAGATTTGCAAACTGTAGCTTCCTGCAGCTTGCTTTGGCTTTTCAGACAGGGATTACATATTACAGGAAAATAAATGAGAGCAGAAGAAACTTCTGCTTGCCTGTGAGGAGTTTTATTATCATTGGGCTTTTTTTTAGTGAAGAGTGGAACACAGGAGTAGTAGTGGTTGTTAAAAAGTGAAATATTTGACTTTGAAAGAATTGATCTTTGCTGTTTATAGAACAATATTTATAAATGAACTTTCTGAATAAAGTGCATGAACATTGCCTTCTAGTAAAATTAGTGGGGGAATGGAAATGACTATCACCCTGAAAACAGAAAACTGTATCACTTGTCATTAGACTCAAACTCATGGTCTTTGTTCTTCCCAGCTGACATGTTTAGTTTCATGGAGCAGTCTCACATATTCCTTGTATTTGCCTTCCATGGAAAGAAATGTTATGTGTCAGATAGGAAGTTATGGGTGTAACAACCATCTACTTATTGGAGGCAAATGTATAAAATGGTTACATTTCTGGATCAGCCAGAAAGCTGAAGTGGATCCTCAGAACAATACACAGAAAATAGCACTCCTTCCTTTTTCCTGTTCCCTGTCCCTAAGCTGCATTTTCTTTAGTGAAAGTTTTGTGAACCAAAGGAAGAATCAAAGAGTAAAGATGATGAGACAGCTGGAGATAGAGGAATTGGTGCAGAAGAATAATTGCGTGTTCCAGCTGAACAAGTGAGCAGAGAAACTGTATGTGTCTGTGTCTTCCTGCATTCAGAAGAATTTAAGTCTTAAATTCATTTTAAACAGGACCCTAACCATGATTTGTAGGTCTAATAATTTTCCTACCTCAAGCACTTTTTCATTGTCTGCAAAAAGCTTGAAGAGTCTTGACTTGAACTAGCTGATCAGGAGAGATGTGAGAAATAGCACACTTCTCTTTGCAGGCAAGAGCTAATTCTGGTGTAAGCACGTTTCCCTAGATTTCTTTGTGTAGAAATTAGGTTGTTTGGCTGGTTTTTTTGTGAGGGAGAACCCTGCTTTAAACAATGCTCTTCTTCTGGCCTGTTCTCCAAAAGACCCATGTGACTGGAAAAAGTCTGAGTGATTAGAGTTCTAAGTGTGTGATGGCTACTGCAAGTGTCAAAGGATCTGTCCTACATTATGCCTCTTATCACATGGTTCAGACTTGCTTTGTTGCAGAGTGGAGAGTTGCAGAGTGGAGACATTCTTAAAATGATTTGCTACATTTATAAAAGTACTTACATTTGTCTGTGATTATGATTTAAAAAAAAGAAAAGAATTATCTACAAAGCAGTAGAGAAGAAACTAAAATTGATTTAGTGTCCATGGCCTCAGTGGCTTCCCAATCTAAACTGTATGTGCTCTTTTATTCTGACATTCTTTGTTCTAATTGAATAATGTTAAAATTCTATTAAATGCAAGGGAAAGAAAATTGGTAAAGGGTTTAAAGCACAAGTCCTACAAGGACTATCTGAGGGAGCCAAGGATGTTTATCCCGGAGGAAAGGAGGCTTGGGAGACCTCATTGCTCTCTACAACTGCCTGAAAGAGTTTGTAGAAAGGTGAGGGTTGTTACTGGGTTCTCCCAAGTAACAAGCAATAGGAGAAGAGGAAAAGGTCTACAGTTGCACCAGGGGAAGTGTAGACTACATATTAAGAAAAATTTCTTCACCTAAAGGATTGTCAAGCATTGGAACAGGCTACCCAGGGAAGTAGTTAAGTTTAAATACCCCTGGAGGTACTTAAAAGATGTGTAGAACTGGCACTTAGGAACATAGTTTAGTGGGGGACTTGGTAATGCTGGGTTAATGGTTGGATTTGATGATCTTGTAGGTCTATTCCAACCTAAATGATTCTATGATCTGAAAAATCTGGATATTTTATCACGAAGTTGCATTATGTTTTCAAGGACTTCTATTTTGCTTGTTATAGCTCATTGTCAGAAACAAGACTTGCACTCTTTAGGTGAGTACCTTTGCTTCAATTAGGCGATTGTCATTAACACCAGCACCAGCAGCTCCCTCCTGTAACTGGCAGAAATAATAGAATTACATTTATAGAAGAATATTTGCTGGGGACATGCTTGAGTGACAGCTCAGTAAAGATCAAACAAACTACATTTTGCATAGTAGTTAGTGCATGGGCTTCATTAATCCTGACTTGAACCACCACTTATGACCTTTATCCTGACTTTTTCATCTTGTCCTCCCTCCTTGTTTCCCTTGCCCTAATACATAATATTCAAATATGTAAGAAATCGTTTAGTATTCTCATCTCTGATTTCCACAATCATAGTAGGTAGTAATTATTGCAAAATGGCATCCATAGTAGAGCTCCAACAATCCTTTCTCCAACAGCTAGAAAACTACAAGGTGTCAGTGTGACACTTTCTGTATAATTGCATTGATACTGTATCTTAGTTTTCGTACTTTGAATGAGTTTGCAATTTGGTTTTTTCAAGGGTGCCTAAAAGTCAAACATCAGAGTTCAGATCTCGAGACATGCTGCTGTTACTACAGCATTTGACATTGTGTATCATAGCATTTCAAAATGGTTTTTTAAGCTTTACTTTTTTTCCCCTCATAGCAGGAAACAGTGACGTGACAAAGTGCTTGCTGAATAAGCATTCATTATTTCTGTACTTATTTCTTGTTCATATGAATATAGAAATACAGACAGGTAGGAGGTTTGAGAACTCTTGTCCTGATTCAAATACAGAATCTTCTAGTGTCTGTGCAATTTCAAGTTTTGATTGTCCTGAAAGAGATCTATGGCAGAAGTGGGCCAGTCTGCAGAGTGCAAAAGTGAACAGAACTGTTTCTTAGCTCAGGAGAAGGTTTCTGGTTTGAATTCCTAAAGACTGACAGTTATGAGCAGGAGTGCCCAGTACAGCCCATTGGATTTCAGGGGAGAATGGCCTCTGTGACTGGCCAGGTTTCAGAATAATTTCTGTTCTAAAATGCAGTTGTTGTTTCAATATTAACATAATATTTTTTTCTTTTTCTTTTGATTCTTGGAGTTACTGGCTTTTCTGAAATATTTTCAAACAAAAGTCATTAGCACATGTCAGGCATTTGGCGCCCTTAGTTAATTGGTTTATTTTGTATAATTTTATAAACAACTGGACAAAGCTTCTTATTATGGGAAATACTGATCAGTCTGAATAAGCCGTGCTGCACTCCATTCTCTGTTAAGCAGGTTTTTATCACTGAGCACTGTCCACTGCTAGACAGAATGGAAATGATATCTTCTCATTTCACTAAATAGAGTTCGTCTCTTGGGAACCATCGAAGCTGCAGAAGTTTCTTTTGTCCCCACTGTGATATTATCACAAATTAATTTTGTCCTAACCTTGGCAGACTAGATAAGGAGTGCTCTCACCCCTCTGCTCTGATAGGCAAGTTTTACTGTAGGACACAGGCAGATATCAACTTACAAAAGTACAAGTGATGCCTCGGGGTGATATTTTTTGGTATCTTAATTATATTTTTTTCTAACTTACTGATAAGTGGATGTTGCTTTACAGATGTAGAGTTATTCTGTGTATCTCCAGACTTGTGTTGTCTCAGCTCTGGAGATAAGCACTCTAGATATACCATGATACTTTTTTGCTTGCTTCCTCTACTCCTTCCCCACCTCTTCTTTGCAGGCAGGTGATATTATTTTCATTTATGTGGCAGAATGCATTAAATTCCTGATATAAATGGAATAATGCCTTAAAAACAAGGATGCAAATCAGTTGGGATTCATCATGGCTTTCAATGTTGTTGTTAATGAGGTGAAACTTTTCAGGATATCTGGACCTACTTCAGGCTCCTAGTACTGTTTCTAGACTTTCATCATACACTTACGTCTGAAGTCAGATTGTTATATTTGGTTATCAACACATTCTGCTGATATTTAAACTTATTTGGTTCCCCTGTGGTATCCAAATCTTTGAAACTCCTGCTAATCTGAGTCTCACCATCACTCCACTCCAAAATTGTGTACTTTGCTTTCACGCACCCTTCTGTGATCAAACTTTGTCATCTCTAAGAAACAACGTTTCTGTGTAATATCTAAGTGAATGGTGTAGGCCTGAAGCTAATCGCTGTTTCTCCAGGGAAGGCAAAGTTCCATCTCTTGTTGAAGATATGAAAGTTGTTTGTCTCTTATTTGATACTACAGCAAATTAATTTTGTCATAAAATCCTGTGAGTTCAGGTTTGTGTTCAACAGGTCAAAGCCTAGAGCCCCTTAGAGGGTCACCCTAGTTTTTTAGATGCTGTAGAATCTAAATAACTGTGGACTTTCAGAAAAAGCAGTAGAACTGGTTCAGGGATTAAACTGACTTTAAGCTTTCATGACCCATAATGTGAACTTTATATTATGTCTAACCCATTTGTAACTTCATTCTAGATTTTCTGATATCTTCAGATTGTCTACTTACGGCAACTGTTAACAAAATCTTTTCTAAAGAAATGGATTGTGACTATATATTTGAAGAGACCTCTGGATTTTATACTTGCTGAAGGCATTAGGAACTCTGCTTGAGTAAATATTTTGTTCTTTACCCGAATTAATTTTTTTTCCAGTGGAACTCTCCTTCAGTTTTGCATGCATAAAATTACTTGGATGCATAAAGTATGCAAAATTTGTCCCTGAATCCCTAGAATGCCTAGGAGAACACAAACTGGTATCTCTGTATTCCCACAGTTCTTTTTGGCATGAGATCCAGAAACTGAGATTTTTTGCTTTAGATTTATCCTCTATGCCAAGAGCCAAGTAAACAGAGAGGTATGAATGTTCCTGTTAATGTACAGCCGACTTTAAAGCATATGTTCTACTTTCTGGAATTTTTTAAAATTCCTTTTAAGAACTACTTTGGTTTTTTGACATCCCTGAGACATTTGAGCAAACATGGTGTTCATCTACCTTGAGAACCCTGGAGAATGATGGTCAGACCACTTTCAACTGTAACACACTCAGGCTTGTGTTTGTTTGAAGATTGAATTCAAAGTGATTTGCAATGAGTACAAACGTCCAGTTCTTGCCAAATTTGCCTCAGTTCTCCAATAATTTTTAACACCACCTCCAACATGATTTAGAGTCAAAGTTATATGTGTTCTACAGTCATACTAAGATTCCAAGATTGCGGTGGGTATGTAAGGCTCTTCTGAATTTGGCCAAGGCTGCTAAGTGGCTGCTGGCACCAGTTTGTCAGGGATTATGGCATGTTTTTTATAGCTGTTGTAAAAATTTCGAGTTGCAGTTGGGAAACAAAAAGCTTTTTAAAAACGATACATATCTGAAAAAATATACATTGTGAGAACATGCTGTGTTGACTACTGGGAACTAAGTCTTATGCATTCCCTGCAAGACAGAAAGGTCTGCAGCTGGACTTTTTAATTGATTTTAGATTAAAATGTGAAATTGAGTTCTGTACTAAAAATTTTGAATATGAAAATGAGTAGTGGAATGTCATGTCCTTCCTGCTGATAAAGTTTTCAAAGGCAAATCATAATATCTCAGAGTTAGAAATAACTGAGGCTTATTCTTCACATTCTCATTCTTGTTCTAAGAAGATGAAGGAGAGAGATTGGTTTGCCTGAAGAGCATATTTGACTAACCACAAGACAGTTAATGGTGTTGCTGAAGTGAAACTGAAGAATTTGTAGTTCTGAGCTCTTATGTCAGGCTTTATGCAAATTCAGGTGAACATGACTTCAACAGCTTAATTGCAGTGTATGATTTTAGGTTTTATTTCCTACCAAAAAGCTACACTAGAATTATAATTTTTTTTATGCTACAGAATCTTGATTTTTCAGACAGATAGTGTGGTAAGGTCTACAGCTGCAGAATTAAAAAACTCAAGGCTTTAGTATGGTTTGTTATTTGATTCTGGTACTTTATTAGTTATACCTATGCTCTTTTATATAACATTTGGAATTCATCCTTCAGGAAAGTATGCATAGTTCTTTTAATATGTTTTGTTAGATAACAAACTGTCTTTTTTTTCCTTTCTAGTTTTAATACCAGTTTTTTCAGCTGCTCAGTCCCTACCTACAGGTATACCCTTGGAAGTCTATCTGCACAGGGTGAATTCTACCTCCCTTACGCTGTACCTCCCATAACATTTATAACTTTTTCGTTAGGTCAGATAAATGAAGGCTGCTTACAGCATGACTGATAATTGGGAGTCTGAACACAATTTTAGCATAACTTTACCTGTGTCAGATTGTTTTTATGCCCTTGATTATATGATATGGTATATCTTCAACAGATTGATGCCTGCAAGCAAAGAGGAATCTTTGACACAGGTGAGCCTGTTCATCAGAGTGGTTTGTTCCATGACGTGGCTGCAAGCACCCTGAACAGAAAGCACCATATGCTTTCCAGTAGGACTTGAAATTTGTGAGTGTATGTAGGTGCTGGTGAGTTAGAGTAAATAAAAATTCAAGATTGATGAGGGAAACTGGCCTTGAAGACCTGTGAAGTATGCTCAGGTTTAATTGAGACAGCTTCTGCTCCCAAGTATTACTGCCAGCTGTGTCTGGCTGTAAAAAGACAGCTAAAATTGAGTTGTAAGAATAGAGATTTTGTTTTTTCTGTTTTGAATTTTATCTTTAGCAATGTTGAGAACTTAAAACTAGAATAACTATTGCCTGAAATGGTCACTGAAATAGAGATAGAATCAGATACGTTTTTCCAGGTTTAGTGCACTCCATGCAACACTATGATGACTAACAGATAACACTCTTTCTGGAAAACCTTATTTGGCCAAAATGCTTGTGTGATGCATTATTTAGAGGTAGGAGAATTTGCTGAGCAGAGACGTTTGCATCAGCACGAATATTTGACTTTGGTTTGAAACCATCTTTAATTTTTACTGGTGATGGGATTAGACATGATCATCCGACTCATCACTGGGCCCTTTCCCACTTTTCAGAAGATAACTACAGGCCAGTTATCCAGTTCTGATGAGCTCATGAAACAGTTCTCCCCACACCACAAAACACATTCCAGCACTTCATAATAAACTGCATATGCTGCCAGATGGTAAAAATGTGAAGCTTCTTGAAATGTTTAAATAGTTTAAAATGTGTGCTGTCTCCTTTCTTCCTTATTTTTCTCCTCCTTTCAGGATCTTGCTCACTTCTTTCCCACACCTTCCCCCATACTTTCATGACTTCACTCTCAAGCACCAATTCTTCTTTTCCCACCCCTTCACCCAGCTGCTTCTATTGCTCCTCCAGCTTGAATTCCATTCTCTGCTTCTTTCTTTTTGTCCATCTTCTTGCTGCTCTCCTAATTTTAAAGCTTTAAATTCTTGCCTACATTTTTAATCTGATATTGGAACTCTTCTTCCAATTTGTCTTTATAAGGTTCTTCATGACTTGTCAGTTCAGAGAGAAATTAGAGGGATGAAGTTAACACTTGGCACCTTCCTCAGGTGTCCAGTGGTACTTAAATCATAACAAAAGTTCATCAGTTTTTGCTTTCTTCTTATGAAGATGATGTAACATATTTATTGCTAAAATCAAAGCAGTTCTGTACCTTAATATGGACAACAGATGTGTTTTTCAGAAAAAGGCTGAAAGGCTAAAAGACCACTCCTTGAAATGTTATCTTTCTCAGACTCTTTGCTCTGCCCTATTTGTACTTCCATAAAAGCAGTTCTGATTGTGGGAGATAGGGTCGCTTCCAAATTTCAAGAGACCTAAAATACATTTGCTTTGTTTTGAATGAAATTCTCACTCTGTTTGGCTTTCCCTGATAATATTTTTTGCAAAATACAGCATATCACTCAGATCTGTTTTCTCATCTCCCCTCCATAAATCCTCTGTTTTTATACATTTGATGCAGTGCATGCATACTTTTACCAGTCTAAAGTACCCATCTTGGTGTCAGCCTTGCAAATCTCTGGGCATTTTGAGAAATGTGAGTTACCCTTCATGTGAGGAGTATTTGGAAACACAGAAGAAAACCCATTGAATTCAATAGGGAGCGTATCACATCTCTTTTTTTAGATATGATTAGAGTGCAGTAAGGAATAAAATGCCTCGAAGATAATCTCTATCAGTGTTCTAGTGTTCTTTCATGCAGCCACTCTCTCTTTGTTTTCAATTTCATATTGATTGGTAAATATGCATTTGTTCAGTGATTTCTTACCAGTCTGGAGCATGATTTGCGTCCTCCATCCTTACACAGCCATCTCAGTGTCTCAAATAAAGACCTAAGTGTAGCTCAACTTTTAATCATCAAACATAAGTTACGACAGGAAATATTTCATTTCAGCTCATTCAAATGGTTCAAAATTGTTGAATAATCCAGCCTTGTTTGTAGTGATTTAATATGGCTTTGAACCTTAACAATGATGTAGGTAACCCCAAAATATTTTAGACTTTTTCCGAACTACCTTTATGTTTCTGCATAATGGAAATGTGAAGTCTTTTTCCTTTCATTTTAGGACTGAAAATATGTTTGAAAACTTGTCTCTTTCTTCATACGACAGAAAAAGTCTTGGTCTAGCTCTTCCAGCAACTGATGGGTTTTCTGTTTAATTTCATTGCATATGTAAGAGTTGGGATTTGTAAGTAGACTTGAATAGGAGCTGGGATCTTTTAGTGTGAATGAAAATGACCTGATTCTTCTTGTTTCTATCTTCATGTCTAGTGTCCCATCTCCTTAGCCAAATGAAGGTTGTGTGAAACCCTGATTGAAACAAGATGTTCTTTTGAGCACATTATATGTTCCAGAGTTATAAATTTAGGACTACTGGATTTTTTCCTGAGAAAACCTAGACAGACATGCAGGTGGATGTGTTGTAGAGTACACATGATGTAAAAAAGTCTTAGGGATCCAACCACTATATATAGTCAGTCAGCCCAGCTGCTGGACTGCACTCAGTGGGCGGAATGATGCTGGAGTTGCTAGAATGCTGCAGGCCCCGGCTGGGACTCTTCTTAGTTTACTATAGACGTGCAGTTGATTTAGTGCCTTCAGATTCTCTTTACGGTCAATGAGGATAAACAGATACTTTGTGGGATTTGATTTTTTCCAGCCAAATGTGGATGTTCTCTTTAGCAGAGGGAAATCACACCCTAGAGAGGAGTGTTGGGCTAAAAAGAGAGCTCAGAAGGATTGGCTTATGAGCAGATGTCTGCATTGCCTGATGAAATCTATTCAGATTTCAGCAAATCCCACATAAGTGTATTCCCTCATAAGAGAGGGCCAAAAGCTTTGTTGTCTTTTTACCCTCACTGCATTTTCCAGGTCCAGCCAAAACACAGTTTTGTCCTGCTGTTGTAGCTGAACTCGTTTGAGGCAGGAAGTTGTTTGAGGTTCTTATTGTGCAATAAGAACCTGACATGAGGAGCCAGAGAATAAGCTTGTCATCAGAATGAAGTGTTTTTCATATGAGAGATGTATTTCAAGGCTTAGAGAATCCTTAGCTTCCTGAACAAGCCCTTCACAGAATCTGTTTGCGCAATAAAATAAACCACTTGCTTCAGGCTTTAGTTACATGATATCAGAAATACAGAAACATTGAGGAAAAAAAAGGCGAAAAAAGGGGTGAACAAAGTCACTCGAGCACTGCAGTATAGATGGGAGCCTTGCAGAAGAGTGAAGGAAGTGCTGTCTCGTTTTTCTAGAGGTGTTTTTAAAGAACTGAAGAAAGATAAATCTTTCATAGTGATAGTCCTCAAAGTGTTAATGGGCTGCTAAAATAGCTCAAAGCTGATGATGGGAAGGATAGATTTTTTTTTTCTTTTGACAGCTAAAAACATTGTTCTTTTTTCTTTACAGACCTGTGCGATAATAAGTATTAAACTAAATAGTGTGATAAGACTGTAGACAGAAGGATTTTAAAATGGTCTTGATTTTGGAAAGGAGTGGGTGATTTACCTCTTGATTAAAACCCCATTTTCCAATTGAATTTTAGCTCAAAGGTTAAAGAGTGAATTGTACCTAACAAAATGAAAACCAAATGTAGAATGGAGTTTTTTATATCCTATCAGAGGGTGTAAACTTTTTAAAAGCACATTGCTGTTGTTGACAGCTGTATAGTCTGCTGTCAAAGGAGTTGACGAAACCTAAGAGGATCTGTAAGGCTACCTTCCCTCCTTTAGAAGAATGCCACAATACCCTGCTTCACTTAAAGATTTGTGGAACTGCACAGATGATTAAAATAATATCTACCCATGATTTCAGGAAATTAAATGTAGATGAACAAAACTTGTTGAAGCTTTGGCAAGACAGGGGTTGGAAAATCAATCTGCAGTATAGAGAAAATGTCTGAGGTCAGTGAAACTCAGGTAAGACGTGAGCCCTAACATCATGTGTTGTTTGAGGCAGGATTATAGCTGGAAGGAAGGCCCTGTACAGTGTCTGTGCATGCTGCCTCAGTGCTTTCTGTGCCATTTCACAGGGAAAAACACTGTGTCTGGTAGTTACAAAGATAGCCTAAATAACATAAACTGTGACACTGGCTAAACTCCGAACCAAATGTGAGGCAGCAAAGTTTAATTTGAGAGTAGTAGCATTCTAAAGGCTCTAAGCCGTACTCTGTCAACTTTAAGAAATGCAATTTAAACAATTTTCCTTTTGAATGGAGAGGATATTTTATGCACAGATCTCTGAATCTTATGCAATTGAGGCTTCTTCTGATTATAGTACTCATATTTCCCCTAGCGTTTCTTCATATCTCATGCTTTAATTGAGGAGCAGTTTGGCAGAGGGGTCTCTAGTTTAATATTGCTACCCAAAAAAAAGTTTTAAAGGGTTTGTGTTTTCTAGTTTCCTTCTGAACCTTTGTTACATGTAGCTTGTAGCTGGCAAAGAAAATTTGTATTGCCCATTTCCTTCAGTCACTGCCTGGTTGGACAGAGATGCGTGAGATATGAAGGTTGCCTGGGTTTGTATCTGGGAGATGATACTAACTGTGTGGTAGAATTTACCCTATCTGTATTTTTGTCAGAAGAAATTTGATCTCGTCAAGATTTATGCATTAATTTTCCTTCTTCAGAGAAGGTACCTTAAGATTAAAGGCAACTTTTCTAGCAAAAGGGTCATTATTATTATCTGTTTAAATCCTGTATTAAAGGTGTGTTTCTATGGCAGTAGAAGTATGTCTGGAATTCTCATTAAGCATTGTAGCATGAAAATATTTTCCTAACTACAAAGTGTCAGAGCAGCTGGCAGATCCACAGAATTGCTTGCTGACTTGTTCAGGCTGAGCTGACACTGACCCTCGCCTCAAGTTCATATCATCCATCCTGTCTCTTGCTGGCATAGTGCTTAATCACATCATGCCACTTTCTTTGTTATGTGGGCTGTGTCTCAGAAAGAGAATTCAGACATGTCTAAATGGCTTTTTCAGCTGTTCAATTTTTTCTTAAGTGAAATAAAAATATTAAAAATAAATGTTTGGCAAGTTGGAGGATGCCAAGGGAACACCTTTTGCTTCTGGTGGCTCCTCGTCAGGGACATTTCTGTCAGGTGTCATTAACTTACGATTGTTAGGATAAGTTAATGATGGCTTTACAGCTAATCATTGAGCCTTTATAAAAACTGGTGAAACACATCAAGAATAGAATTCTTTCGCCCTTATCTCTGAGAAATGTTTAATATCTTTGGAGATTTTCCATAATATGAAGCAAAATGGAGACTAAATCTCAAATGGAGTTTGTTTTATAGGTGAAACTCTTCAAGGAAGTGGAACAGATTCAGGGCAGGGTTTTTCTTTGTGAGATTGGAAAGCAAGATATGAGAACTGCTTGACGAGCTTGTTTTTTTTTAAGGGTTTCAAGATACATGAGTCTCTTTTTTGCTTATGAAGTGAAATCTAAAATGCTACTGAGGGGAAGCTCAGTTGTTCTCTGAAAACTGGAGATAATGGGCAGCCTGCCTGCTCATGCAGCACTTACTATCTTTCTAACTTGTTATTGTTGTATCAGATGACATCATGGTGTCATTTTCAGAGTGGCACTGTGGGCTTTGGGGAACTTTCTGGTGACTGGAAGATAAAACTATCTTTTTTTTTTTTTTTTTAAATTCAAAATGCACTTTTATGCCATAAAGTATCAGAGACAGAAAATAGTCTCTCTCAGATTCTGAACACCTGTAGCTCATTCTTTCTCTGTAATGCCACATATATTGTGGAAGAAAATCATAAAGGAGGTAGAGAAGAAAATGTTATTAACTCACATGCATGACCTGAAAGAAAAACCATCTTTAGCACCTCAAACCACAATCTTACTCTTTTTGCATGTGACAAAAGAATTTTTTGAATGACCAGATAAAGTCAAATCTTGACTTTTGATAACTTGTTTTTAATGAAATTTGCTGGGTCATAGTTATTCCTTGAGATTGTCTATGCTCAAGAATTGTACGGCTTTGTTTATGCTTGTGTTGGTTTTATAAAGCTAAATAGCAGCATTATCATGGGAGGAGAGTTGACACTTTTTTTGTGAGGCAATCTTATTTAACTCACATTTCAGGTGGTAATGATACCACTTTTTTACAACTATCAAGTTTAGTCTCAACACTAATATTCTTGCTATTGTGACAGTAGGAAGCCTCAAGATTCTTGAGGTGCCAGTAAAAGCTGAATATATCTTGCTATTTACTTGAAACAGGCTGTATTGGAGTGGTGTCTTCAGTATCATCTAGTCTTCTGAAAGCATTTATTTATAGTACCATTTATTTTTTTCTGTGACAATAGTTCTTTGCTGCAGTGCTGTCCTGGTGGGCTGGCTCGTGTGGACCAAGCACCGAGCAACTTTGCCTCACCACAGTGGAGGAGGTCGGAGGCTGAGAGAGAGCGGGAGGTTGGGTGAGGGCCTGGGTGAGGCTCACCTCGACCACCGATGCCAAAGGTGCAGAGGAGATGGGAGGAAAGTGAGGGACTCTTCTCAGGGGAACAGGAACAGGTTTATTGAAGGTGGGGCAAAGGGCAGAGAAGAGCTGAGAAGAGCCCTGAACAGCTTTGGGCACAGGGTTTTATACCAAGGCAACGGGGGTGGAGCAAGCTTAAAACAACCAATAACCGAGCATTTGAGGCGGGGTACAGAGGCAGGGAAACCGATGGAACAACCAATGAGGGGGAGGGTAGGCGGGGAGGGCGAACGTGGGCCAGCCAGAAGGGATGAGGTAACTGGGAGGAGGGGAGTGCGGCGGCCATTGCAGACGCGCAGGGTGTCACGTCTTTCCCGCCACAGCCAACGGCTTTTCCCGCCCAGCTGCCTCAGGGCAGCCATGTTGGGGCAGGCAGCCATTTATGGTTCCTGGGCCCTTGCAGAGTCAAACCACTGGACCCTTGGTTTGTCCAAGTCCAGGGCACCAGGGCAGGCATCTAGGCACACCACAACAGTTCTTGACTATCAAATCACTGTTTGAGTGTGAGTAAATCCTTGTGGTTCTTCTGTGCAATAATTTTGTCCTGGTCATTACTTTTAGGTGGTTACCAGATGGATACTGTCTGGAGAAGGACTTGGGCAGAAAGGTTTATTTTCTGGGGTAGGCAGCACTGATCCCTTGGGAGAGCCCCCTGGCAGGGTTCTTGCAGGAGCACATGTGGACTGCAGCTGAAACTTGGTTTGATGAGACAAAATGCTTCTCTGCCAGGGGTGATACAAAGCTTTGAGTGACAAGGTCTCCACACAGGGTAGTAGCGGGTAACGAGAGGAGACCTGTGCAACTAAATAATTGGTGTGGTCCCCATCACACACACTTTAGGGCCATTATTTCAGCCAGCCTCTTGTCTGGTCCCATGATGCGATGGATAATTAGGAGCATATTTCTGTGTTTACCTTAGTGTGAAAAGAATTCAGCTGATGTCCTGTGAGGAGACTGCTTCATTATGCGAGGTCTCCACAGTTAAGTGAAAAACTTGCCTTGGAAGTAGATTTGTCATCTAAACTGGTGCACTAATATAGATGAGTTCACAGGAAGCTAATCATCCTGTTAGGAAATACCAGCAAGAAGCACTTCACCCTAGATGTCTAAGCCTTGGGCATGGTACATACCACGCGATCTCCACAGCCTTTGATTCACTGGGGGCATTAAAGATCAGATTCTTGGCATCCTAACAGTTTTGCTCCCACAAATTTCCAGCTAACAAAAAATATGAAGTTGCATTTTGTATCTGAATGTAATTTATTTTCAGATTTTATGAAATGTTATTATATTTATGTTAATAATGATATTTTATTCTTCCAAAGAAATATTTTTCAGTTCAAGTTCCCTTGAAATTCTTAATGACAGCACTTGGAATTGCTAAAGTATGCGTACCATCCAGATTTGAAGCCTTTTAAAACCATACTTAATAAGAAGCTTTCTGGAATAAAAGATGGTTTTCCTTTTGGAGAATGTTGAAATTTAAACACATCTGTTAACAAAAATTTATTCTTTTAAAAAGAAGAGAAAACTCTGAATAACTCTAAATGAATTTAGGAAATTATTAAATTAACAATTGCAAAAGGTTCTTTATTCAAGGTATTTCTGTAGCTTTTTCTGATGAGTGCTGCTACTGAACAGGAAGATTCTGTGAGTGTTCGATTTTCTGTTGTCTTTGCGTTTTTTGGTATTTCTTTTTTATTACCCCACTGTAAGTTATCTTTGGGCAATGGTGACTGCAAATTGTCTTTTCAAAGACAAGTTTCATCTTGATATAAGAAGTAAACTTTTTAAGTAAGAACAAACATTCACTGGAATGACCTTCCCAGGAACATGGTGGAGTCCACCATGTGACTAGAGGTTTTCAAGATGTGACTGGACAGGGTGATGAATAATCTCATTTTAAGGTTCCCTTTCCTACAAAAGTTTGGCCTGGAGGATTTCTTGAAGCCCCTTCTAACCTGAGCTGTTCTATGGTTCTAAAGTTTACTGTCAGTTATTTTGTAATTGATTTAATGGAAGCTCTGTGTGTTCTATAGTTGCTTCAGTAGCAGTTAGCTAGAGTTCAAAATTTTCCATCAGAGTGAAATGCTAGGAATTGATGCATATAAAACTTACGTAGGCTTAGACAGTTTTGTAGTTACAAACACTTTCACTGAGCAATCGGTGTATTTTTCTCAAGTGTAAATCTTTATTTTCTCGCTCCTTACACTGAGTAATAGCTGTGCCCTCCTCTTGCTCCCTCGTGTAGCTTAGTCATCCAGGATGGCTCTCTGAGCTCTGCCTCTCTGCAAGGTGAATGTTTCAAAGAGCTGTTGTAGGCTGTTAATGTATGGTCTGGGAGGCCATAATTTGTGGTGGTTTTTAACTGTCTGTTTTGAGGTTGTTTGTTTTCTGTAAAAGATTCACCTGTCTTTCAGATATATCATATCTGAAGAATATGAGGAAGACAAAAAGCTTTCTGTTGTGACGGTGTTTTGGTGGAGAGCGGATGTAATTTTTCTTAACTTCTGCACATTAACTTCTTCCAGCTATTAAATCTTCCTTCATGAGAAGTTTCTCTCAGATGTGTAAAAATGCTCCCACTACTTTGTGCTGTTTTAAATCATGCTGAGGTAATTAGGATATCAAATGGTTGTTCCTCTGTCACCGCGACCTAGGCAGTAAAAAAACAATGTTTACTTGCCATTTGTTCTGGCAGGATAATGCATTTTTCAAGAAAGAAATGGAACTGGAGAATGAAAAAGAGTTCAAACAAGGCTACCAAAAGTGTTTCAGAACTCTGTCTTCACTACAAAACCAGCATGGCTTATTTTAGGAGAGTTAGGAAGCAACTTAGAGGTGATATTTAAAAAGTATATTTAGTGTGTGTCATTTTCCCTTACCATACTCTCATCTTAATGCACAATTACTTCAATTGATTGTAACTATTTTGGATCTTGTGGCAGCCTTTTGTGGGAAAATGGAAAGACAGTGGCTCCTCTTCCTTCTATCTTCTGATATTTGAATGATTATCTGATATAATGAAATATTAGAAAACATAGGACAAGATAATTTCAAAAATTAAATCTCAACGCAAGTATAAGGTACACCTAATTGGGATTCTGAGTTTCTGCCTGAAAGTCAGATGAAGGGAGGTGATGGAAAGGACTATCAAACCAGCAATGAATACATATAGCAGACATCTGATAGGATAATGTTACAAATATTTGAAATCTGTCCTTAAAATATAACGTCTAGTATGCGTTTTCTAAATTTTGTCTTGTAAGTATTATTACTGGCTTATTTTTTACTGTTCCTTCCTTCCACTATTCCTAGTCCAAACTGCCTAGAATGGTACCTAAAACCTAGACCTGAGCTCTATCACTTGCAACATATTTCTACTACTCAACAAGAGCCGTTCAAAGGGTTTAGGTTACAGACCTTCTGGGCCCAATCTGCAGCTAACCAGAGTTGTCAGCTTCTGAGAGTGGAATGATTAATTTTTGTGCCTGTGTGAAAAGGAAAGTTTCTTATTCCTGAATATATTGGTGAGTTCAAATTGTAGGGGTTTTCATGCATAAGAAGGTCTGTGTTTTTCATTATTTTGCGTGGGCTTTGGTATTTCATAGCTAATACTATTTTTGATCAATTTCTAGTCAGAGATTCTTCTTTTCTCTTTCCTAGAAACACTGAAATGTAATGTTTCTAAATTTTAGCATTCTCCCTGTGTGCTACAGTTGCTCAGTGACATTATCAAGTTAGCAGCCAAGGGTTCCTGAGGTTCTGAGTCACAGTTCTGCAGCAGGATGCCAAAATCCTTACTAGACTTCCCAAGCATGCCTCATTGCAAGCTGAGGCTCCTGGGACTTCCAGACTGCCAACTCTGTGACAGAAACTCTGGCATAACTTTCTTTCCTGTATCTGGCAAACGGTGGCTGCTGGTGTCCTCTGTTAGACACACCTGGCACACTTTTCCACAACCCATGAATCTCAGCTCTGAATATCCCATAGCATGAACAGTGTGCTTGGTATATATGCCCTACATCTACAGATTTCTTTATTTCAGCTGCAGCCTTTTGTGTCAAGAATTTTGTAGAATGTCTTGGAGGAAGTCTTCTGGCAGAAGACCTACTTCTATGTCCTCATTGTTCTGTCGGAGACAGTAGGTGTTAGAGAGTAGTCTTTTAAATTAAAGCATTTTTTTGGGATGCCAGGTATATTTTGAATTTCATAGTTAAAACATAGAACACTATTCCTGGAATTGTGCAAGCATTTTTTCACAACAAAAAAAAAACAACCAAAATTTGGATTGAGATTTGGATTTTCGAAAAAAAGAGACTGGAATAAAGTACTCATGAATATCAATTTCATGCCTGACTACCTCTTTTGAAAAACTCCCCCTAATTAAACAGTAGTATCTGGTTAATATACATGTTTTTCAAATATCAAATGTAAGGAAGCAAATTCATATATATGAAGAAGCTCAGAAATCTGAATTAAAAAATTTTAGCAGAAGTAACTAGGAAATTCCAGGAAAAAAAGAAAGTTAAGAATTTCTATGATTTATTCATTTATATCACTCTGATAGTACTTGTTATTACATATCTAATAGGATTTTTATGCCTTACAAAAAAGCTACTATTCTGATGATGTTTCAACAAGTTTTCTGAAAGCACTCGGTATTAACTTAAGACTGATAATAAATGTTTCAGAATAACAAACATGGAACTTCAAGTAAGAGCATTATATATTATGGCTGTTTGACTAGCAGAAAAGTAAAAAACCCCTGTCTTTCATAATGGCAAATCAATAAAACATGGTAGTTCAGGTAATGGAGATATTTGGATTTCATTTTTCAGTCAGGCTTATATTGTTATGGAGCAAAATGGCTTGGATCTAGCATCTGTCCTAGAAATTTTTCTACCCGTGCACGCCAGCAGTCAAAACGCCTGTGCTCGTTTCTGTGTCTTTGTGGGTGGAGAAAAGCGAGCAAGGAAAGTCTTCAAAGCAACGTCTGCGTTTTTTGTTTTGCTGCTGTTATGTAAAAGGCCAAAATAATATTATGAGATCATCTGAGAATCTTAAATATGCAAATATGTGGTAACTGTTACCTAACACTTGCTGTTTATTTTCCTGTGCTCACTTGTTAGTTTCAGGAGGATTCTATTTTTTTAGAAGAATGCCAGATTCTAGGTGTTTGCTATAAACAGCACATTTAGATTCTGTGTATTTTTAATGAAATAATGCAAGTGTGAGTTTGTGCATTTCTGTAGCTCAGTAGACCTCATTACTTTTATATTTACTTGATTAAATAAAACATTGAGTTCTCCATAAATTTGCCTATACCCAATGTGTCAGTGGGGTTTCTGGCATCACAAGTCAGTCAGGTAATTTATGCTAGTGATGTCAAAACCCAGACAATAAAAATAACATACAGAGGTGAATTTGATTCATTCAGTTTATTGAAATGCTAAGTTGAAATATTTAATTGTATCTGACTGTTACACTGCTTCAAAATATGGAACAGGAGGAGTCTTTCAGTATGTCTGGAGAGCACCTACTACCTTGATAACAAACTTCTTGGAAGAGATGGTGTTTGCCCAGGAGTGCTACAGAAATTCAAGGGGGAAATAGCTGTATTACTACTGGTGATGTGCAACTTTTAATTTAAAATTGTCTTGGTGCCTAGGATTAGAGGATGGTAAACACAGTGCCAGTGTTTAGAAAGGACTTGATATGAAATCCAAAGAACTGCAAGCGTGTAAGTCTCTGTTCTATATAATATAGTAGAAATTGCTTTAGAATAGACTTTGTGACCTGGTGGATAAATGTGATACATACAGTATCATATGATAGATACGGTAGATATACTTGGGAAGTGTCAGCATGGCTTTTGTGAAAAGTAATCTGGCATAACCATTGTTTTGGAGTTCTCTGAAGGATTTGATTCATTGTTGATGAGGGTGACCTCAATGTTATGCTGCACTTGGACATCCCATACCTAGTGACAAAATCTGGTTTCATAAACCAGAGCCTTTTGTGAAAACAAGGCAGTCAAGACCCGAGAAGGAACATCTTTCCTTTGATAAAAAATCAGTGGAAAGCCAAAAACTGAGGATATTAATAAATTATTTGGTTTAGTGATGGAAGGAGGATAGAGGGAGGGAGAGAAGGTTTGATCTGCATTCTGAACTGTTCAGTATATTTTTAAGTGACCTGAAAAAGAAGATAGTGTAATGGGAAGTTATTGTGGCAATAGGGCTATGGCTAACTGTGAGGAATGGCAGAGGTATGTTAAAACATAGTCTGACTGGTTAAAGAAAAGGCAGGTAAAATTCAAGCAAATAAATGTTGGGATCTCTTTTCTTCCATTAATTCATATATTACACGATAGTTTCCAAGTTGGTCCTTGCTACACAATGAGTTACTGTCTAACAAGGACAAACACCAATCTGTCATTACGGATATAGTCATGGAAACATCAACTTAATGCTAAATAGCAGTCAAAGAAGGAAATAAAATGCTAGTAGTCATTAGGAAGAGAATGTAGAGCAAAGAAGAACATCAGTGCAGTGTTGCAGAAATCCGTGGTTTGTCAGCATTCTGAATTCTGTGCAGGTTTCTGCTCTTCTCAACATGATGAGGTAAGAGTGGAGAAAATTCAAAACAAATAAGGGCAGCAACTGAAAAACCTTTCTTATCAGGAAGCTTGTTGCTTGTGCATTCCATAAGATGAAACCACAATATTTCACCCAGTGTGTAGTTTCTTAAAAATATGAATTTAAACTACTGCTTCCAAAATATGCCTAGTTTGATAGAATTTGCAATATGAATCCAATTAATGTTATTTTCCAAGCAGTTTTTCAGGGTGCAGCTGAATCAGAGCTTAATGACATCAGCTGGCTAGGTTCCTATGAACTGCAGTGGGCCTGGAATCAGGCATCCCAGAGCAAATTAAGAGAGGGTTTGGGTTCTTACATAACAAAGCAGCAAAAAATAAGCATTGTGCAGTTTTGCCAAATGTCCATTGGATGCACTCTCCCTTAAAAAACAATTCTTTATGCTTGCATCCCAATTTATAAGGGGGAAAAAATGGCCTTTGTAAAAACCTTCATCACTCTTCAGGTTGTTCTTATTATTGCCAGTATCTGGTTAAGATATTCTGGGAGAATCAAATAGTGAAATATGTGATAAAGGGTAAGATTGAGAAGGTTTTCTGCTATTTCTTTGTGTAAGAAAATGCAGCATCTTGAAATGCATAAAGATATATATTACACAACACTATTTGTGTTAAACCAGTGCTAGTTACAATAAAGTTTTTGCAAATCTCAGCTACTCTTCATGTTATCATTTGCAAATAGGGTAGTTTCTCCATTTTTCTATTATTTGCAATTTAAACTTGTATTTCAATCACTGGCAGGAGATATTATTTTTAATAAGTAAAAGCAGATGCCTTCTCTTGCTTTTGGCAACTTTAATGTGAGAGGAAAAAAAAAAAGAAGATGATTCACTAATTAATGTTTTTGCCTGCTGAGGCTCCTTACCTTAAGCAAGCCCTGTTTGTCACAGTTGCGTAGCAAGCGTTTTGTCCTGAGGACTAATTGGCAGGCTAGATGGACTGTGGCATTCAAAAATATGGAACAGAATTCAAGAAAGTAGAATGCAGCCAGAATTTTAGACACTTCTGTGCATTTAATATGAGGTAATCTCAGTGGTTTTTCATACTGTTTACAGCTTCTGGGTATTTTAAATTGCGATGAATTCTGAAGGGTTTTTTTTTATTTCTTTCCTTTTTTTCCCCCCTTAGAGTAAGCATCTGATTTAAAACCAAACCATTTCTTTTGGAAACTACTTAATATTTTTTTGAAATGGTGGTATAATGGTGGAAAATCAATTGTGGTTTCAATATACTCACTCTTGAATGTTGTACTACATTTGGGGTATTTTTTTCCCTCTTCTTCCTTTAGTTTACTGAGAAATTTTATAATTGACTGTAGTGGGTTGATGCTGGCTGGATGCCAGGTACCCATCAAAGCCACTCACTCCCCTCCACAGCTGGACAGGGGAGAGAAAATATAATGAAGGGTTTGTGAGTTGAGATAAGGACCGGGAGAAATTGCTCATCAAATACTGTCATGAGCAAAACAGGCTAAAAGTAGAGATATTAGTTGAATTTGTTGCTAACAAAATCAGAGCAGGAAAATCAGACCTTAAAAAACACCTTCCCTCCACCCCTCCCTCAAAAAACACCTTCTCCGTACCCCTCCCTCCTTCTGAGATCTACCTCCTCCCCCAGTGGCGCAAGGATATGGAATGAGGGTTATGATCAGTTCATCACCCGTGGTTTCTGCTGCTGCTCAGGCAGAGGAGTCGTTCCCCTGCTGCACTGTGGGGTCCCTCCCACAGGAGACAGTTCTCTGTGAACTTCTCCAGCATGGCTCCATCTCACGAGCAGCTCTCTGCAAACTGCTGCAATGTGAGTCACTCCCACGGGCCATGGGCTCTCACTCACAATGTGAGTCCCTCCCACAGTCCTCCTTAAACTGCTGTGCCGTGGGTCGCTCTTCCACGGGGTGCAGTCCTCCAAGGACAGGCTGCTCCAGCCTGGAAGCAGGGCCCTCTCTCTCCACTGGATCTTCCACTGCATCACAGCCTCCTCCAGGCATCCACCCGCTCTGGCGTGGGCCACAGGCTGCAGGTGGATCCCTGCATCCCTGTAGACCTCCATGGGCTGCAGGGGCACAGCTGCTTCACCATGGTCTTCCCTGTGGGCTGCAGAGACATCTCAGCTCCAGTGCCTGCCCCTCCTTCTGCATTGACCTTGGTGTCTGCAGAGTTGTTCTTCTTGCATGTTCTCACCCTGCTTTTCTCTGCCTGCAATTACAACTGTGTAACAACTTTTTTTTTCTCTTCTTCTTCTTAAATATGCTAACACAGAGGTTTTACACCATTTCTAATTGGCCCAGTCTTGACCAGTGGCACATCCATCTTTGGGGCTACCAGGGGCTGGCTCTGCTGGACATGGAAGAAGCTTCTGGCAGCTGCTCACAGAAGGGGAGCTCCTCACAGAAGGCCACCCCTGCAGCCTCCCCGCTACCAAAGCTTGGCCATGCAAACCCAATATACTAACTGATACAGGACTTTATCAATTTAAGAAGTGCACATTGTTTTAAATGGTTTCCAGAGGAACTTACTGAGGAAACTTCTCTGGGACAGCTGGAGTCTGCAAGTCATCTCATGTTCCTGCCTAGTATGGAGACTGTGATCTGAAGCTGACATTAGTCTTAGTCCATGTGACTGAAGTTCAGATGTTACTGGTATTATAGATACTCTGCTCCCACTGACTCCATTGTGACTACTGACGTCATTCAAAAGAATTGAACCTTATTTAATATTTGCTTAAAATTGTGCATTCCTTTAGCTTTATCTAGACTTGTCCTGCCCCTCCCTCCTTCCTTCGTTCTCCATAGGTTTTATATCTTTTCTTGTCTGCTATGTGCGCCGTTCAGAATCAAAACTCCTGATTGCTTGGATTGTGACAGTGCCTGTAAAGCTCAGTCAGGACCTGGACTGTTGTGCTTTGTGTGACAGAATGGCATGCTATTTTTTCCCTTTGGGAATCCTCTGACAGTTGATCCTGAAGGTTTCTTATCCCAGCAACTGTGGGTTAGGCACACATCTGACAGTTTTTCCTATATGCTGCAGTCCTGTTATGTTTTTTGATAGCACATTAATGACCAAGGAATATGAGCCCAGAATACTTTGCTTTGCCTTTAATGGTGATATCGAGATCAAGTTTAATCCCTGGTAAAATAAATTTGAATTTGAAAAGAACAAATTTGGTGTTCTTTGTCCTTTAGGAAAGCTGAGAAAAAAAAAAAACCCAAACAAACCTGTTGTGCTAAGAATCCACAAGTCATGAATGGAAAAGGGATAGTTTGCTCATTTGGGGCATAGACATTAAATCTCTTGTGCTCTCTCCAAATTTGGGCCTTCTCTTTTCAGAATACTCCTAGTGAATGCAGTGAAACAAATCTTTTATGGAATAGTTGCAAGTTAATGCAGTGATTGGCATAAAACTTGCTAGTAAAAGTGTAGCCATGCTTCCTGTTTGTGTTTTCCTGCTCTGTTGGCATATTTTGTTAGAGTATATTCAGTCCTTTTTATCCACAGATGCTAGCTCTTTCAGTGTTTGTAGTAATTAGAGAGCAAGTCTCTAAATTTACCTCATCAATGTCAAACAGCATTGAATACCTATTGAGCTTTTAACATTATGGCTGTAAAACCTGCAATTGATGACTTTTAGGAAATCTATGGGTTTTACTGTGTTTCTAAGTATTTAATTATTTGATCCTTGTTTAGAATCAGTTATGAATAGTTAGCCTGAATGACAAATTTAGAAAATATAAATCATGAATAGACCTCAGATCAAACTATTTTTTAAAAAATAAAATGTTTGCTTAAAATTTGAAGTATAGGTGACATGTTGGCAAGAAGGGAAAATTTTAATGCTTAGTAAAATGACGGGTTTTCAGTTACTAGTAAGTGCTGGTATAGTTAATTTTTGTAAAATTTTATTTGTGGAACTGTAATTTAGCTGGCTATTATGCCTTGTTGCTTTGAAAACTAGCATTGCTAACACAAATTGTATCAGCATACTTATTAAGACTGCCTTATTTAGCAGGCGTAACTCATACCGTAATCTGTAGCTATGATTTTGTGAAGTAACAGGTGCATGACAGAAACCATGCAACATTAGACAGAAGTAAGAAGTGGGCCAAATTTGAAAAGTTTCCTTAAATTTACAGCTCCTCAAAATAGTACTTTAAAGCATTATATGGGATCCTGGAATACCTCACATGCTTGTGTGCTTCAGCATCTGAAATGCTGGGGATTCAACAAAGCTCTAGGCTACAGACTGCAGTGAAGACTGATACAGATCTGTGGACATAGTATTTTAGTTTTCTTGGCTATTTAAGGGCTGTTTTGCCCTAAAAAAGGATTTTGCTGTCCTTTAATATATTTTTATTTTCACATTTTTTCTCTTTCCAATTTTCAGTCTGTTATTGCACCACTGCAATGAAAGGATTTTGAGATATGTCACTTGCTTTTAGGTTGACTTGGATGATAGGTTTGTGTGCATTAACAGTAAATGAATACATTGCATATGTAATATTTGAATTCTCTACTACCCATGTCTTTGGTTTGGAGTTTTTTGGTGGATTTCCTACTTATGGAAAAGTTGGGAAATAGGAAGGTGTATTTATTCAAGGCCCTAAATTCCTCTCAGACAGTATTCAAATGGTGTACAGTAAAACAAAATCAGCTTAATATTTTAGTCATCTCTGGACTTTGAATTGTATGGACTTTAAAATGTAATGTAACTTAGCAAAATCCACCAGGATCCATGGAAATATCAGTGACTTTTTGATCATCAGGCCTCTTGAATACTGTTTGTGAGATATGGGAATTTGCATATGGCAAACAAATGTTGTTCATCTGGCCTATAACTGTGATGCATTCTGCTTTATCTTCAGTGTCAATAGCATAGAGTGCAAAACTCAAGGTCTTGAAGGCTTGATTTGTGTATTCAAACAGGGGTTTAACCTAGCTGAAGGCAAAGGGGCTATTGATAGGACTAATAACAATGAGGTATGTGTTAAAACCAATTTACAAAATATTTAGAGATAGCCTTGTACATTTTTTATTGGATTAATGTCAAAAATCTTTGGTTCAGAGAAAAAAATTATTGTTTGTGTTTTTTTGCTAGCTACTAAAATTAGAAAGGCTTGGATTTAGGAATGTGTTTTACCCATATGTTTGATAATAATTTTTAATTAAGTGAAAGAAGGGGTAATATATTAGTTTGTCTGTATTTGTGTTCTTGGTAGGAAATATTTGACACTGTTCCTTCTTTTTGTTTTATCCCTTTTCCTCTTGAACCATACCAGGTTCCCTTCTGATATGAAAGAAATTTTTTTTTATTAATTCCTTCATTAACTGCTGAAGTTTAGTAGGGCTGTCTTGGGTGAACTGAAGTTTGCTTCTTTCAGACACCTCAATTTTTCTGGGAAAAGTTATGAAACCGTGAAAGGCTTCTACTCATCCAGAACAGGATACAGATGAAGAAAATCCTCTGCACAATTTTATGGGAAGACTTTTTGTAGAAGAACGAGAAATTATATGTCTTAAAAATTATTCAAAAGACTGATATAGCAAGTGCTTATATTATCTCAGAGATTACCTTGAACGCTTCTGTAGAATTTCAGTATGTTCTCACTGGAAGTTATATTTAGTACTTTAGCATTTTCAGTGTCGTTTAGAACATTAATAAATTTTGAAACTGTATCAATTGCTTCCCAGAAATTGCAAAATTACTCTTTCAGTTGAGGTTTCCAAGTACATAATGTTCTGAGACTAAATATCAGTATTTACTGATAATAAACCTGATAAGAGGCAACGTCAGTGGGCAAATGAGAGAAATAATGACATGATAGTGCTAAAGGTAAATGACTTAATGAAAATAATTTTTCAAGAACACCTCTGTTCAATTTGAAAAATGTGATTCATTCCAATAAAAAAACAGTTAAGTTACCAACCAGAGAGGGTATCAGACTTTTTTTTCATCTGTAGTGTTTTGCCACAGGCAAATGGCATCTGATGATTACAGTGGCAAGATTGCTTTTTTCTTTAAGACAATTTCTTCTGAAACCATGCAGAATTTGGTTTAGAATGTTTTTCCACCTTGTTGCCAGGAAATCTTAAGTGACATGAATGGTTAATAGAAATGACATTTTGTTTCTAAACCTTCTACTTCTGCATTACATGTTTACATGTTTTGAAGGGAATTTTACCTCTGAATAGTGTAGCACTTTTTTCATCGCTAGATTCAGTGTGATTGAGTTTGCATTTTTATTTTTTTTTGCATTTTTGTTTTCATAAATTGGAGTTTTATTTCTGATCCTTGAAGGGCTTGCTCTGAGTTTCAAATCAACAGCAAATGCTATGTGACTATGTTTTCTCTACCATCCTTTGAATACTGAAAATAACATTAGCTAATACAGTAGAGTCCTCTGCAGGAAGATCCCAGGCAGACTTCCAGGCAAGGACTGATTCTTGATAGTTGGATAGTTACACATCTTTCCTTCAGTAACTTGATTCTACTTGTTTATGAGACACCATGGGATCATAAAAATGGATACCGAAAGGGATTTCAGGAGATCTAGTCCCTCCCAAAAATATGGAAGCAAGACCAAAAATAATCTTAGGCCAACCCTGATAATTTTTTTTTTTCTAAAACCTTCTTTTTGGAGATGTTTTGCAGACTCTCTTGATAGTCTTGTTTCAGTGCTTAACTGTTCTTTCCTAACCATTCTTATTTTTGTACCTAGTTAATTCCTAAGATGTTACTTTTTGAACATCAAAACACAGTTACATAGGCAGCATTGGAAACTTACTGAAGCCTGGTATCTAATATTTCCCCCTTCTTTGTTAAGAATCCTCTTATATAAAATGAAATGTGGAAACATGGATTAGTTTAATTATTGGGGAGTGGGGTGGTGGGGGTGCAGAGGGAGGGTGTTCTCACAAACCACATACTGAACATCACGGTATCTTGTATGCACCTCTAAAGTTGTTTAGCATCGCCCAGTATTTTCCTGAGTGCCTCGGTCAGATCGTCTCACCTGTAAGTTTGTCTGTAGATTGCTCCCTCTGACTTTAAAGTATTATATTTGCATTTCAAAAATCCTTTGGGATTTCATTGGTGTTCCTTGAAGTATCAAAAAGCTGTTCCTTTAGCCCATTCTTAAAATACTCTAGATGAATTGATCAGTTCTGCTGAATGAAATATGTTTAACCTCTCTAAATGTATTCAGCTTTCTGATTCTGACCTGTGCTTCTGCAGACAACTGTTCTTATGTTCTGGTGGAAATGAGTACACGGTGTTAAACAAAGGTGAGGTGCAGATGCAGAACAGGGAAGTGGCTGCTGCTTGGCATGCAGGACATGAATGACTGGTTCTACTGGTGTTTTTCACCTAAACTGGAGATTTGTGAGATGTGGCAGAATGTTTCAAAATCTGGTTTTCATACATTACAGATTTCTTTTGACTGTCTTTGGAATTATTTAACTTCCTGCGCAATACAGTAACTACGTTTCACTGAAGTAGGAAGAAATACATGGGGCAAGTTTTAATCCCAGTAGCCCTATACAACTATGAGGCCATAGTGCCAATACTCTAAAGCTCAAAGTAAATAAGTAGCTGCAGGACTGCCTACTCAATTTTTGCCTTGAATGCTGCCCTTCTTCAGTCCCACAATCAGATGTTTTTATTGAAGCAATAGGCTGTGAAATAGTTAATAAATAATTGCTATTTGTTTATGTAAATAACTGTGGAACCCCAAAGATGTGGAAAAGCATTTCACACTCCTCAGGGTGTGGAACTGTGTTTAAAGACAAAGCCTAAACCAATTCAGATGCGCACATTAACGAATGTAATTCTTGAGTTTTATGTATTCTTTCTGAATGTTCATTTTGTGACTCTGTGGGTAACAGTGTCTTTCTTGTACTGTTTTTGATAACACAGATTCTGTAGTCCTTAAGACATCTAACCCTGAAACACGTGCTAAAACTGAGGCTAGCAGGTGATGCAGACTGATATTCTGCCTAACTGTTATTGGTTATATGGACTAAATCAGTACACCTCAAGATAACTCCATGGTTAATCAAAACCATGAAAATTCTTTGCAGTTTTTCCTTCCCTTATCTCAGAAAGGTTATATTTAAAGCTAAAAAAGATTAGAAGATAGATGACAAGTATGCTTAAAGGTATGGAATGAATTACTTGCTGTCAGCCCACCATTAAACTTTGCCAAAGCGGTTTTCCACTACTTGTCATGATGAGGATTTGTGCTCAGGAATTACAGAACAGCAGAGCTTATTGGTTACAGCAAGTAGACAACAAATGCTAGCACTTTGTTTCCGTTGTTCAGACTGTGATGTCGAAGTGCAGTGTATTAGAAGCACTAATCCTTCTCATGGGATAAGTTTTGACTTTCTCTTGGCCCCAGATAAGAAATAGCATTTTTGTTTCCTTGGGCTGTTTAGAGTGAAAACAAACTTAAGTGTAAAGATAGTGTTAAAAATCTACTTTCTAGAATGCTGATGTTAAGACAAAACTGCTGTACCCATCTGCCTAGAACGTGTCTCATGCTTACCTTAGAATGAGAAGGAAATTCAGAATACCTCTCCAGTACTTTCTGTTGGAAACTCACTTTACTTTCATTTACTGATTGGAATAATATGACCTAAAGGTATTAAAGTTTTTCTCCTTTCTGAAAAAACAACACCCCCAAAAAACAACAAAAAACTATTGTGAAACAAAACTATTGATTTGTATAGATTAGATTCAGGAACTTTTTATTCATTGCTTTCTTTAAAGAATTTTACAAGTCAACAGAGATTAAGAGTAGGAAAGTACTTTTAGTGATGTTAACCTGTAGATCTTTCTATCATAGATGCACATTTTATTTAAAAATTCCTCAAGTGGCAGCAGAATGAAAAATACAGTTTTTTATGGGAAAGGAATAACAGTGGAAATAATTATATAATAATTACATAAACAGATTCTGCACTGTGTATTTTTGTGCAGGAAATACAAACATACGTCGGTGGTGACGTAGTTCATGAGGCATTATGTAGGAGGAAAAACTACGTTCTTAGAACTATGTGAAAATGCATTTGGCTGTGCTTAAACTGGGGATAGTGCCACATGTAAAAACTGCAGTAGTAAGCTTATTTGATCACGTGTAAGAATTGTTTTCTGTTTCATGCATTTTTTCAAAAATACAGTTGGTCCATCTCAACTGCATCCATACTAAACTATTCTTTGAATAGCAGCCTGCACTCAGGGGTTGGAGAGCTTTAGGCATTGTGAAGAAAGTCCTTAACACAAACTAAGAACAATCCTATGAGGACATGGGGCAGGGTGAGCATGCCTAGTGTGGCCTTGTCCCTGCCACATGTTCCATCTGACCCTATGCCATCTATAGCCAAGCCCCTGAACTTGTACCCCAAGATACGCTTGAAAATCTTATATCCCTATCTAAGATTTATTTAGGGTTAACTAAAACCTGGAAATAAAACTTTGCTGGATCACAAATTATGTGGCAAGGAGATGAATGCTCAAAATATTTAAAAAATTCCAGCGTGAAATTAATTTTCAAACTGGTTCTTGTACAATAAGCAAATAAATATGGCAGTTGATCAATAGAAAAGAAAATTAAGTTAGGTAATTAGAATGGACCTTAAGAATTACCTCAGTTTTCCTGACTGTCATGAAAAAAACCAAAACTAAGCTGGTCAGGATAGATTTAAAAAGTACGTGAACTACTTTAACAGAGTTTGTATTCATAGAGCCACATACATTGCCTGATGGGTAAAACTGCTTTTAAAATAAGTGCTGTAGAAGTGTTAGCCGTTGATAAATTGAAGCCACTTTTTTTTTTGGCGATTTAATACCTCCACGTTGAGTGTAAGGAGTTTATCTATTAACATAATCTTAAAAGTTTATGTTTGAAAGGAGATATAATTTGCATGCAAATACTCAGCTTTCCTAACAGATGTTTAGTGGAAGAGAATGATGCTACCTGTATGACAGAATAATTTGTATGATACTAATTGGAGGCCTAATTTTGCCAGACAGACAAAAGGATGCTCAGAAAATGTGGAGAAAGTTGGATCTGAGGGACAGCTGTGCTTATATGCTGGAAGGATCTTCACAGATGTGACTTTATGAAACCTGGTTTTATGGCAGCAAACCAAAGATTCTATGACTCACACAAATTGAAATCTGCTTTATTTACTCATCACTTTAACAGGTTTTCTTTTGGACATGTGCATTAGTTAACAAAAACATGGACTATATCTGGTTACAGTGTGTTATTGGAGCTTTTTCTGAAAAAATGCTGCGTATTTTGCCATAGAAATACAGTACTAGGGTGGGTTACTGAAATGTTAAAATCTGTAGAATATAAGAAAGGTCTTTAGGTGTAGTTACTTTCCATAATGCACTACAAATGCTTTTTCAATATCAAGCACCAGTTGGAAAATACAATATTACTATATACTCAAACCTCCCATCTAAATATTCAGTTGATCTATGATTATATAACTGGACCATACTACAGTCTACCTGTCAAAAATATTCTCTTAAATTTCATTATGGTTTTTAGATGTATTTAATTAAGCTTGCAAATACATTGAAAAATACTTGAAAATCATGGAATTATAGAATAATATGGCTTCTGACTTCATGCTAAACAGTTTCTTTTACTGGTGTACTAGTTTGAAAACAAACCAATGGGAGATCACAAGTCAGAATTATGGTTTAATAGGAAAATTAAAATAAACGCAGTAAGTACAAGAGCACTGACAGAGTCAGGACACAGCCTGACACCCTGTTAGTCAGGGGGGTGGCAGCAGTCCAGATGAAATGGTCCTGTTGAAGCAGTGATCCTGTAGAAGGGTCTGGTCTTCACCTGAAGGTCCAGTGGTAGCTCTTGTCCTCCAAGATTCCAGTGGGTAAGGGCTGTTTGCATTGTTCCAAAACCCAGATTATATCCAGGTGGGAATGCTTGGCTCCTCCCCCTGGGTGGAGCATCTCACAGTGGGCTGATGTAATTCTGTGAGCCATGCGGCTGGGTCCTTGATTGCCCATTAACAGAAGATATCCCTGTGAGGGAGTTATCAGGGATGTGTCATGGAAGAGATAAAGAACATTGCCCCACCTGGTTTTAACAGATGGTGATAGAATACATACTTTAGGTTACGTCCTTCATCGTAACCTAAGACAACTGGGCAGTGGTGGACCTTAGCTGTCTCGTTGCAGAGGATTGATGCAGCACTTTGTAAGTTACATTAAAAAAGAAAAAAAAGTTGTATCAGTATATTGCTGCACAGATACATTTAGTAGAGGTCTGCACCAGTCATTTAAAATAGCTTCACAATTTGATTGTGCATCTAATTGCCTGGTCTTGGACTACAACCCATTAAAGTCCTCAATCCAAATATCTGCAGACTCTAGTAAAGTTACATTTGGTTTTGGTGCCAGTAAATTCTGAAAAAACCCCAGCTCATATCTCATTTACATGTCCTTGTGTTTTAGGTAAAAGCTAAATAGTGTAAGTTGCTTCTACTTTTAAAATTCTTATAGTGTTCAAGAGGTAACAAACTGCCATCCTGGTTTTGACTAAAAGAATCACACTTGAAGAATAATACGTATTTTATTGGCTTCTCTTTATAAATTCTTTTCTACTAATTTTGAACTCAGACTTTTCCAGTCTTCCCCTTGCCCCTGCAAAAAGATCAGTTCTGTTTAGTTTGTTCTTATCAGGTGTAAGGGACTAAACTTGCATGATTTCCTAGCAGTGCATATGTTTATTAACATATTCTATTCAAACATGATAGCAAGAGGAAAAAGCTGTAGGAACTGCCATCCCCCATCCTTATAAAGCGGTGTCACCTCCATATGCTAATCTTATTGATGAGGAAATTTTCTTCGATGTCCGGAGCTTCATAAGTACTGAGTGGCCAGCACAGGGAATGAATAATAGCTAAGCTATGCTTTTTTCTCAAATTACTTTATTCTATTAGCCACTGATTCTCCTAAACTTTGCAAGAATTTAATGTAGGAACTTTACCATTGGGTAGAAAGGGCTGAAATTGTCCCTCGGATGTAGAAACTAGTAAGATTGGATGAAAGGGCACAAAAGTATCAAATACATGATACTAACTTCATAACCTTGATGTTTTTTGGAAACCAGCTACAACGTTTCTCTCTCGCTGTCAAAGTTAAGAGTAGCAGCGTAAAGCAGTTCCTCCAATCTTTTCATCGGGCTCTGAAGTGGCACTTCTGTTCTCTGCTACCAGTAAAGTCTCTTACGGTTTCCCACTGCCTGAAGGGCAGAACTGGGACGTAACTTTGACATTCAAGCTGGCATTCACTTTTAAAATTAAGTCATCTTCTTTGTAGTAATTGCTGTTATTTAACTCCCATGACTTGTCTTTCTTCCTTTATACGATCTTCCTTCCTTCATCCCTGTCTGTCTGTGGAGCTACAGGCCATCATTCTTGATCCTCTTCTTCAGTGATAAAGTCACAGAATAATTTTGTTTGTGAAGTGATTTTAACTAAAATTAGTATGCCAAACTGATAGTGTTTTTCTATTTGAAACTAAATCTTCTTGTGTCCAAACTAAATCTGTTTGTCTAACCAACACGTTCAGCTGGAAGTTTAACTAGGAAACAGATTTTTCTTCTAAGCCTTTTAAAAAAAAAATTATTGGCTTCTGGAGACCTCAGGCTGACAAATACAAACATCTTCAGTTCAGACTGAGTGAATCTGGCCACGTCTTCCTGCACAATATTTCCTTTATTACTTTTCCTCTCCAGCTGTGCAGCACTAATCCAGACTTTGCCAGATTATTTCTGTTACTGAAATACTTTCCTCTCTGTTTTGGAAAAGTGCAATCTAGTCCCACTCGAACTTTTCAAATGCTTTTTAAAATTTTGCCTGTTACTTTCACTATGGATATTTTTGCTACTTTCACCTCTCACAGTGTAAGTTCTTCAAATGTCTCAGGTTTACAAACCCCTTGGTCTGCAAGTTTCAAAGTAGTTTATATTGGGGTCTTTCCTTCACAGCAAGGTGTTGCTACATTTTCCTGTATGGTTAGTGGTGACAGATCATCTTCCCCTTTTAATAAATTTCGAAATGAGTGCTTGTTTGGAAGAACTTGCTTAATGCTCAGTTAATGTTTGGGCACTGAAATTTGCAGCATCATCTTTAGCTTTTTATGCACTGTTTTGCCTGTGCTTGTCCACTCATTTAACATCTGTAATGTCTCTTCCTTGGATGCTGTGTCACTCTGGGTTTTTCACTTGGGTACTGACTCAAAACTGCCATGGGTCTGTAATTTTGTCTTGCTTAGGCTGTTCAGTTTGAAATATGCAGTGGATTTTTCTAAAGAGAATGTGTTCCTCATTTTATAGCATTCCAAAAACATTTTGAAAACTAGATTATTTAATGTTTAATATTTTTTGTACAAAAAAACTAATTGAGAAAGATTTTGTATCACAGGCTTTCCCAAGTAGTAGATTTAATCATTTAACTAGAAACAACAAGTATCACTCACAGTATTTGAAAATGTATTAACCTTCATGTTATACAAGTTTACATGGGTATATGTCTGATTATTTTCTTTTTGCTGTGATTGCTACTGAAGCAGAAATAAAAGTCGTGGACAAGAACAGGAAAAGGTGCATATCCACAATGATGGATACTGTCTTATCAAAAAGCTAAATGCAGCAGTTTTTCGGCTCTTGACAAACAAGAAATGTATTTCCAAGTCAATAGTTATCATTAGACATAGAGATAACATTAGAAGTTCAGATAAGTGTAATGAAAACATAAAGGTGATTGAAAGTTTGTTCTCCTCACTGCCATAGGCTAATTCCTGACTGCAGCAATTTGTAGACAGGTTCCACTAATGAAATTTTATTAATGAATAAAGTAAAGTGAAACATAGCATTCTAGAAAGAAATATTTAACATTGGGGGAAAGAAAAAGAAATACAGTTCATTTCTTGACAAGAAACTGAAGAGATCTGTAAGCACTGCAGTTCTCAGTCCTCTTACTCACATAGGAAAAGTGAATGGCTGTGTTTATATTTAAGCACATTACTGCAGCACAAAGTTCTGTCTTTTTATTAATCACGTTATTTTGAAAATCAACTAGCAGAATACTGGCAAAGCTTCACATCAAAATCTGCACTATGAAGTTGGTAAAGATGTTTGAACATCAGTCCAATTAAACCTAGAGCAAGTGACAGGCTTACTGTCTCCTTTTCTTGGGATTAAACTAGACATGAACAAATATTGCTGTGTTTATATAAATAAACTGGCTTTTGTTCTTGTGCAATACTTGCATATTCTCAGTGGTGTGTGCATCTCCTAGAGTTCTATTTCCCCATTTCAGCTGGAAAAAATAATAATTTTTGTCATTACAGCACTAATAAAAACTGCTCTAACAAGTTAGTGTAGAAGTTTCTCCACAGGTGGCATTAACAGTGACTTTGCAAGGAACTTTTCTTGGGAATGACAATACGTGATAGGAAAGGATTTCTAGCACAAATTATACGAAGGTTTTGAGAGAGAGAGGGTTTAGTACACAACCCCAGACAAAAACTGCTGATTTGCTGCCAGATTACATGGTGATACAGAAATATTTTGCATGCATGTTGTCAGACTGCAGGCATCGAAGGAATTTAAGTTTTCTGAAATGCTGTACCAAGATCTGCTCGTAGCAGTTACTAATTACTGCTGGTTTTGCTTGTGGGATATACCCTGCAACTTTCTATAAGCTCTATGTCTCATATAAAGTGAAATTTAAGGTCTTGATGTTTTCCTGAGGATACAGCATCAGTGTACTTTTCATATTCAATCAATGCTTTTTCCCCTTAAGCTTCAAAGCATTGAAAAGAAAATTTGTGTAATCACCTAAGTAACAAAGAGCTTCAGTCTCAAACAAATTGTAAGAAATGAGACAAGGAGTCTTTATTAAATATGCAGGGGAAAAAATCACAACAGATAAATTAGTAGCATTTTGTATGAATTAAATTTGCTTAATGAACTGGATTTCTTTTATGTTGGGATGTAAATGAATGAATTCATCTATGTTTTTCCTCCCTGTTTTTTCTTGAAGTAAATTACATCTTGCTTGCCTCAAGAAGTACTTCCCAACTGACATTTTCAAACTTTATAACTGATCTAATGCTATTCTAGCTAAGTCCCCCTTGTAATCTTTTCAAAGACTTCAAGTGGAATAGCAGCAAGATTGAGCTATCACTGACATGGTTAAAGTTCTTCAGGCCCTTCAGCATTAGGGAAATAGCACTATATAAAAATGTTAGTGGAGTGATTTGCATTACCTTTTTTACATAGAGTGCTTTGGTTTTGGACAGATTCTAGGCATTGGATGTGGACAGAAGAGAAAATCAATACCACATTTAACATTATTTTGGAGTTTGAAGTGAGTTAAAAAATATTCTTTTTTTTTAGGATAAACAGCTATGCAAGAAAAAAAAATTGCTTAAGTAAAAGTGCAAAGTTTTTTTAGAACTCCAGCTCCTGAAGGCATAAAACTAAAACTATCTCCCATTCATTAACATCTGTTTAATGTTTTATTACTTAAGTGTTCATCAGTAAACATATTTTTCACTGTACTGTGCATTTTTAGAATGTTTACTATTGTTTAATTAGGTTTTTCTCACATCAATGAAAAGGTGAAAGCTTAAATAATGTGTTTTACTTATGCTATAGCATGCATTTCTGCCTCTAATTAAAAGGAGCTATTATTTAAACCAAGCAAAGATATTTACAAAACATCTTAGCTTTTTCTACAAAAACGTAACAGATTTAGCTGTGAGTTCATAATGTTCCGCTGGATAATAACACAACACTTGCGGGAATAGCAAAAGGATTTAAGCTATTAGCTTTAGGCAGCACCACAGAATTTTTAATGCTATCACTTGCAAGTGTTCTAAAATTACTGAGTAGACCACTGAGGTTTTGCAGGTTTACAAGCTGGTTGCATTAAATTGCAGTGTAATTGACCCTGTTTGAGCAGTGTCTTGGCCTGGATGATCTCCAGAAGTCCCTTCTGATCTCAGTGGTGCTGTTTCTGTGTCATACGAGTGAGCAACAACCAAGTGAAGGTTCAGTGTGCTAGCAAGGCCCTCTGGTCTGCTGTTTCAGGGAGAGGCATGGAAGGAGAGGCAGTGGACTAATTCTGTGTTAAGGAATGTTTTGATTGTCAAGAGCTTTATGATGATGAGCTTAAGTGTCTGTTGGGTAAGACTCAGGAGGAAGGCCGATAAGGCAGATACCATGGTCAGAGTCTGTTATAGACCACCCAACCAGGTGAACAGGAAGATGAAATGCTCTGTAAACAGCTGGGAGAAGTCTCACAATTGCTGGTCCTTGTTCTCTTGGGGAACTTCAGCTTACCAGGTGTCTGCTGGAAATAGCACACAGCAGAGAGAAAACAGTCTAGGGCTTTCCTGGAGCATGTGAGAGATAACTTCCTGACATTGTTGATGAGAGAGACAAGTAGTGAGGACACCCTCCTGCATCTGTTGTCTGTGAACAGAGAACTGGCTGGTGATGTGATGGTTGGAGGCAGTCTTGGGCACAGTGATCACAAAATGATTGATTTAATTATGGGAGAATGAAAGAGCAGGGTCAACAGAAGTTGGCCTTCCAGAGGGCACACTTTGGCCTCTTTAGGAGACTGGTTGAGAGAGTCCCTTGAGAGGCAGTCCTGAAGGGCAAAGGAATCCCGGAAGGCTGGACATTGTTAAGAAGGAAATCTTAAAGGCATCGGAGCCAGCCGTCCTCTGATAATAAAAAGATGTTCCTATAAATACATCGGCAACAAAATTAGGGGTAAGGAGAATCTCCAAGAAACACAGTGACAAAGGCTGAGGTGCTTAATGCCATCTTTGCTTCAGTCTTTAATGGAAAGACCAGTTGCTCTGGGTACCTCAGGGTACCAAGCCCCCTGAGGTGGAAGACTCAGGGACAGGGTGCAGAATGAGGCCCCCACCATCCAGGAGGAAATGGTTCCCTGCCTGCTACACCACTTAGATCTGCACAAGTCTATGGCGCAGGATGGGATCCACCCAAGAATCCTGAGGGTGCTGGCAGATGTGCTCCCTGAGCCACTTTCCATCACTGACAAGCAGTCCTGGCTAACTGGAGAGGTGCCATTTGACTGGAAGAGGTTGGAAAGAGGAGTCAGGAAAGTACAGGCCTGACAGCCTGACCTAAGTGCCAGACAAAGTCATGGAGCAGATGATCCTGAGTACCATCATGTGGCACATGAGGGAGAACCAGGGGATCAGGCCCAGCCAGAATGGGTTTATGAAGGGCAGGTCTTGCTTGACCAATCTGATCTCTGTCTGTGAAAGGGTGACCTACTTAGTGGGGGAGGGAAAGGCTGTGGATGTTTTCTTTAGGAAGACTTTAGGGTCTGGAAATGAATTAGGAGTTGTCAGAGGAAGAATCTGTTTCCATACTTAGCAAATCCCTTTGGAGGAGGGGTAATTTGCAGTGCCTTAGCATATTGGTATATCATCCCTGAGGTGAACTCTTAGACTGTTTGGTTTTTTTATTATTGAAACCCATATTTAAAACAATGGTTTTCTGCCACGTAAAAAAGTTCCCAGTCACCCAACCAAAGAAAAATGAAGTAGGCATGAGCTGGACACTGAGACAGCTCTAAGACAAAATCTCTGTGGTTGACATGTTACAGATGTGTCACAGAATCTGAGGTAATACAAGCTGGCTGCAGAGTTGCTTCTGTCTGCTAAAACAAAGTCATAAAATGAGAAAAAGGTCCATAAAATGACAAATGTTTTGTTCCTACCCTTACATTGTGCAGTTCCCCTGTGGAGTATACCTCAGTTGGCATAAAAGCAGTAACTTTATTTGGGACCTATCTTCTTTCTCTTAAGCCCAAACTTGTGTTTCATAGTCACCACACCATATCTAACCTGATTCAGACTGACAGCTCATGGAGCAGGAATCTTATCTTGGAGAAATGCTGCTTGTATAAGTAAAAATCTTACTAAATGTACTTTCTGTGAATTAGGTCCAGAGTAATAGGTAAATCATACAGGTTACTTAATAATTTCTCTTTAAATTTTTAGTTTATTAACTACATGTTCTTTCACAAAATTACTGGGTATTCTGAGTAAATTAGATAAGAAACTAGTACTAAACAAGTGTTGCAGGCTTTTAGAAGTATTTTTAATGGAAGCATAGAAATAAAAGTATGGAAGTCTTCACACTTTAAAGTATCAAGAAAAGTATTATGAGTATATAGTTGTTAAAAAAAACCACATAGTTACTTTCTCCAAAGGAAGCAGAAAAAATATGTCTGGCATCAAGATGATGGGCTGTTCAGCTGCCTGCTCCTGTTTGATCAGAATATTGTGTATGAGTTTATTTAGAACTTTGTTTGCTGACACATTTTAAATATGTGCAGCTGTTTGGGTGTTTTGTGCATTTTTTCCTTTAAAAAGTCCTAACTTCAGTTTTTAGAGAGCACCCTACATGTGCTTTTGATTACAGGTAAAATAACTGTACTTTCAAAAGAGGAGCATATTGCCTTTGCTTTTAAAATGTAATTCTTGTTACTTATACTATACTACATTTTTTCTTAAAATGACCATTGGTGCTAGTATTTTAAAACAGTTTCATTCTTTCATAGTGTGACCAAAAAAACCCCAGAGCCAAAGGAGCTGGTGGGAGGATAGTATTTCCTTTCTTTGTAAGTGAAATGGTCAGGTATAATCAGAGAGCTATGTAATTGTTGGATCTTTTTTTTCCTGTTTTAAACATACTCTTTATGTTACAGAACTGCTGCTAAAATGAAAAAGGCAGGTAATTTAGGGATTTTCCTAAGTTTATGGAATTTTTTTCCAGGCCATTAAGATTCTCTCACATTAGGATTTCTAAGCCAGCCCCACCCTCGGTTGCTTTTTTCTTCATTGTCTAGTTGCCTCAAACAGTTTGTAAGTAAAGATCAAAGTGTTGCAGGGGGAACTTTTAAATGAGACTGAGGGATGGATGTGTTACCTGAATCTCCTACCATTTCTATCCTATTGTAATTATTTAAGTTTTTCTAATTTGCATATTCTATTAGGAGACTGTTGGTGTTAAAACTCACCAGCCACTCAGCAGTGCATAGCAGGTTTAGGAGGTGTACCATGTTCTGCCTTTTTCAAGATACTCTGCTCTTCATTATCCTGAGTTACTTATTCATATGCCTGATACCCGCTCCAAGACACTCCAGATACTTCTGTTTCAAAATGTTCTTGAGTTTTCCTGGCTTATTTTGATTTTGTTGTGTTTTATTTTCCTATAATAGAGGGGAAGATTCTGCTGTGATATCTCTTTGGATATTGCTGTTTAATCAGCCATCTCCAACTTCCTAGCTGCACTGTGATAGGGCAGGTGTTTGTTGAAAGCTTCAACAGTCTGTTGTCTTCACCCCATAAAGGTGATCTGCGAAGAGGAGTGTGGGGAACGTGGTTTTCCTTTTTATGAAAAAGAGCAAGAGCAGATTCTCAGGCAGTGGGGGAAGGAAACAAAATGCTATTTGGATTATTGCAGTAAGGTAATAGTCCTGCAGTAAAAATGGTGAACTCTTATGTGTCCTTGAGGAGGGTGATAATCGGAGTCATGAGGACAGTGATTAATGCGAGCTGGGTGATTATTCCACACACTTAGACATCCTGCTCCGGGCTACCTGCAGATTCAAGTCAGCATGGCTGTGTCGCTTACTGTGCTGTTGTGATATGTCAGCTGTCTGAAAAAAACCAGGACAACTTTCCAACAGAACTAGGGGAATTTCAGTTGTTTTTTTATGTCAGGATGACTCACATTTGGGATGAATCTAATGGCAATAACGTAAATAGGTGGTGGCACCTCTTGGCCTCCAGTATTAACTGCAGCTTTTGGTTAGCAGTGGTTAATCTCATGGCTCAAAGAATAATCAAGAAAGAGTATTAATGAAAAAAATATCTTGTAAACTTTTCTTTGGTGGGTTGTGAAGTCAGCCGCAGCTTGGACTGCTCTGAGTCAGTGCTTCTGTAGCACTTATCTCACCAAATCCTCTTCACATGGGACCTGTTTGTTCTTAGCGGAACAGATAATCTAGAGTCCTAAGCCTCTTTTTCTTCCTTTCAAAGTTAACTATACAATTTGTCCTCAGTTTGTACAGGAGATTAACTTTGATCCAAATACCAATGCCTGTCTGCAACACTCACTTTGTTGATAAGGCCTAATGATTCCTCAATTCAGTAAAAGAGGCACAAACCATAATATGAGTCTCTGGCTAGAGGAAAATACTACAAGAGATTGAAGAGGACTCTAGTTTATACCTTATGTGCATATTTATAAGCCTTGTTTATTTCTTTTGAATCATTCCTGTGTCCAAAGGAAAGAATCCATATTTCATTCTCCTTGCAGAAACAAAAGGGAAGGGAAAAAAAAAGAGAAACCAATCTTACTTTCAGAGTAATTGTAAGTAAATAAAATATGCTCAAATTATCTACTTTATAATGATCTAAGACGATCATAATGAATTTTAAAATGCATTTTCATGTTTCAATAACAACCTGTAGACTTATAATAGCTACAAGGTTTTTTTGTCTAGATATAAAGAAAGTGTCAAACTCCTGATTTCTTGTCATCTGTGCATTAATGAAAAAGATAATTTTGATAGGAAGAATGTATTAACAGTTTGTCTTTCCATGCAACATACCATGTTGTGGTAGCTATCATGGATTTCGACTAAGAACCCAAAATCTGTCTGAAACACACTGATACCTCAAAGTACCAATAAAAAGCTTCACATGGTTTTATATGTCACTTTAGATCAACTTGATTTGATTGTACTGATTAAACATTACATTTGCATTACTACAAAGTATCACTGTAGTCTTTAAGCCTGGCCCTCGCTTAAAGGATTTTGTGATGTGGCATGAATGTCTTTGTATGACACTGAACTATAATAAATTGTGAATACCCACTCTACATACATTAGAAGTTTTTATGCTTTATAGCCCCATCAGGCCAAATGGCCTTTTTTGTATCCAAGGTAAGTTGTTACATGTGGCATCAGACTTTCACTGCTTTGGTGCCAGTAAAGAAAACACTTAGGTCTACAAGGAGCCTGCTTTGTTTCTATTTTTGTGTTTAAAATGGCAAACAGACAACTCCCCTTGATCTTTAATGAAGACAACACTCATTGGCAGCTACTCGTGCATCTCCCTTTCTGCCTTGGCAAAAGCATGCAGGTGTGCAGGTAGGGTTTAGGTTGAGTGCTTTGGAGGCATTTCCAGCTGTGGCAGCAGAAGTCACCTGTTTCTCCATGGGCAGAATATCTAAAAGCTTTTACATGCAGAGCACTTCCTGTATTTCTGTACTCTGAACAGATCTGCTTTAAGTGGGTCAGCTACAAAGCTTCTCATTGCCTCCTCCCTTTCTGTGCAGTGGGAGAAGAGGGAGATGGCCTCCTGCTCCTCTGATTACTCTCCTTAAGCTGAAGGGACTGTTGCACTAAGCAAACACTGGTAGCCAGTGGAAGCTGTCAGTGTGGCTTTTCTGATGTCTCTAAGTGAGCAACCTTGCTGACAGCAGTTGCTTGTTCTTTGGTGATGGACAATGCCAAATTCATGCAGAGCTCTCTGTATTTTGTGTAGTTTTTGTTGAGCTTTAGTGTAGGTTTTCTTTGAGCAAATGATGGCAAGTAAAATTGTCTAGCAAATGACTAAGAGCTAGATAGCCTGATTATGTAGGCATTTCAACTGTAATGGTGAAGGTAATAAAATCAAGCTGAATATTTTCCCCCAGTGCATTTTATATTTCATAATTCATGGTAGATATGACAAATTGGGCTATTAGCTTCGTATCCTGAAGCTTCAAGAAATATTTTGCATGTGTTGAAACTAAGCTTATGTGCAGATCAGTTAGGCTTAATTACTCTTCCTACAGCTCAGATTTTCGTCTTCTCTAGGACTCACAGAAGACTATGTAACCACATCTTAGAGTACTGCAGATTTTGTTTAATATCAACAACAAAAAAAGGAGCAGGTATATGTTGATCCTTAGGCTTATGTATATGAACTATAATTTGTAAAAGCAGAGTTGCACTAGTAGCTTTTTCCATCAAATCTATTCCATTCTAATTATACACTAATGTTACTTCCTTTTGATTTATGAAATATCTCCATTTATGATTGTATCGCCCAAACTTCTAAAAAGTTGAAAATGCCTTTTGAATTAAAAAGGCTATTTTGACTCCATTTTGAAAAACTCTCTGAAATTCATTGTTGAAAAATAGTGTTTAATTCTGACTCCTACCTGTCCAGAGAATGTTGGACAAAACCTCGGTGCTCCCAAAAAGCAGTAGAGCAGTAGGCTGGAAAAAAACAACTAAGGAGTTGTCAGCTATGCCTTACTGTTTTCAGTTAGCCTTTCATCTTCTGAGCTGAGGCAAAAATAGTACAATGTCATGTTATTGTCTGAAAGGGAGAGCATGAGGGCAGCTAGGCAGTGCAGTGCTGGCAACCCTGATTTTGGCTTTGCTTGGTGTTTTTAATGATTAAATGACAATTTATGTTATTGCTGTTTACCAGTTTTTTAATATCTATGCAATGATAATATGATTATTATATAATGCAATTGTGTGTAAGTAGATTAAAGCCAAATAATAATAATAAATGCCTTGTTTGTGAATGAAAACACAGCCCTATTATAGCTTTGTACTATTCAATTTATACTTAGCTCAGCCTAAGAGATTTTTAAATGTTCATTGTTTGTATTTTGGATGTTCCTTCATTTTCTTCAGAGGTGAATATGATGTTTCTGAATCCTCAAATGCAAAGAGAGTAAAATTGAAAAACAGAGTGGATGATTTATGATTTCATTCACACATATTGGTGTCTTTCAGATGGCAATATAATCTGAAAGAAATTAGTACCATTTATTTGTTTGAAATAAACAAGTTTGGTAAGTGTTTTGGTAAGTGAAATTTCCTAACAAATCAAAGAGATTTGCTGAAAAAGGCTTTTCTTCTGCTTAATAAGGATCAACAGAATGGGAATATTAACATGAAAAAATCAAGTTCTTAGTAGAATTTTGAAGGGACCCTCCATCATGGCCTTTTCAGTTTCTATCACTTTATCTACCTTAAAATAAAGTCTGCAGTATTTAATGTATAGTTTCTTGTTAAATATACTCTATCCCATGTGTAGACTATGTGCTAAGTTTAAGGTATATTTGCACATAAGATAATACAAAAAATAGAGAATCTCCTCTGTTGTGCTGAAGAAAAGTAACATAACTATAGCAGGAAAGCCTTGCTCATTGCTGGTGTTCTCAATCATGCATTTTGAGATTTGTAAAAGGAGTTTCTGTGCTTGTTTTCTGTGACAGGTTTACCTTTTATGATTTGTACCACCACTCTGCCAAACCTTGGCAGAACACCCTGCTAATGCTTCATTGCTTGCACAGTACGCACACAGACAATACATAAACGTGCAGTTCACATGACTACATGAAAGGTGCTGTAAAACTCAGTGCAGAAGCATTGTAAATATCAAAACCGTGCGTATGCTGAATTAGATAAGAATCATTGAGATAACCAGTTCAAAGGACAAATCATGACATAGGCTCCCCTTCCTCAACTCCATCACCTTCAGCACAAAATCTGCCACTAATCCTTTTTGTCATAAGCACAGCAATTGCTGTATTCTAGTGAAGCCGTGGCTGGGTGCATTTGTAACATACCAGCCATTGATTCTGTGTTGATTTTCATGGACCAATCAAACAGTGATCACTAGCAACCCTCCTCCCCCACCCCCAAATTACTGATATAAATGCAAATTTGTTATACCTTTTAAATATTTCAGTTTGCATTCCCTAAGATAATCTTGCACCAAAAGTGTGGGGATATTCTCAATTAGCTTAATTGGTGTAGATTCACAGCAGCGAAGAAACTCTAGAGACAAAACAATAGAAAACAGTATAAATATCTAAAGATTTGTCACGATACTCTGAATACTCCAGATGACACTATCTTTGCTTTGTCACTGAGCTGATGGAATTAGCATGCAAATCACATTAAATTTAAATGCCTTCATGGATGTTTTTCAAAAGCCTCAGTGAGCTTTCTAACTCAGTCAAATATCAGTGCTACGTTTTCATGCGTAGATCAGGTACCTCACAGCTCTGACCTCTGACCACACATTGGCTCAGTCTGAGCTTATAAAAAGTCACTCTTGGGGGAACCATTTGACCATGGTTCAAAAAGCAAAGGTCCAAAGCAAATCAGGCAAGTGGAAGAAAGTTTTGCAAATGTGGTGCTCTGCTGCTGAGTGCTGTCTTTGGAGAGAAATACTTCATGCAGATGTGAATGGTTTTGTGGACTCTTCCACAGTGCAAGGGAAAGAGAAAGGGCTGAATATCAGGGTTTGTCTGTTTTGAATCCCTCTTTTCAGTTTTGATATGAGCCTGTGTTTGTATCCTGTCACCAACAAATTTGTGGGAGGAGCAAACTAACCATATCGCTGGCAATGGCACAATTAGAAATGTAAATGCTTTGAATGCCTTTGCATGTGAGGTATCCTTCATCATCTGAAAGAAAATACCTTTTCTTCTCCTTTGTAGTTTTGGATGGATTAACAATTACAAAATAGCATTAATGAACTCATTTCAAGACCACTAAAGTGCCCCCAAACTGGTAGAATTTTCTTTATAATGGAGGGGACCTTTTTTTTAACTTTAGGCTATGTAAACACACAGTCATATCACCTGTTCTGGCTGGCTTCCTCTGCAGGCTGCCCAGGAATCCTGCCCCAGTGCAGATGGCACAACTTCCTGCCTTCTGGGATGACGTGGGTCTTTCCAGAGCTGTTTCTCACACTTTTTTCCCTCATCCCTCATTGCTCTAGAGGCCTTTTTTGCCCTTTCTGAAACACACTTTCCTGGAGGCACTCTCTGGGGTGACTGTGGAACTGGGGAACTCAGCTGTGCCCTGCAGTGGGTTGGTTGGAGCTGGCTGGAATGACCTGCTCCTAGTGTGGAGCAGCTCCCATCTCTCCCTCAGCACCCTGGTGCCTGGGCAGGGACAGCCAGAGCAGAGGTATTCTTACAGCAGCAGAACATCAGTTTACGTTGTATTCTGTGATTCTTCTAAAAAAAGAGCACTGAGAAAGGAATCTGCCATTTCAATCACGGCCACAGATGGCAGGCTAGGAGCAACCGAAGGTGAGGTACCTGTGCTCTCCACTTCAGCTGTGCTCATGGCACCCTGTGAAGTTTCCCTCAGGCTTTGCATGGTGTGAGTTTTAGCTGAGTGACACCGAAACTCAGAAGTCTTTCAGGGTTAAAACAGAGGCTGGATGAGGAGAGCGTGGGCATTGCTGCTGTGAGCTCGAGTGTGGGGAGGACATCCCTCAGTGAGGGCACAGGTCTCTTTTTGCTCCAGGCTGTGTGAACACCAGTGTGTAGTGCTGGGCTCTGAAATGCCATCCTCAGCCTTGGCTGAGTGCAGCCTGGGCATCTACTGTGGTCAGTACATGGCTACAGTGCCTGGTAATTGTTTCTTGAGCTTGCAGCATCTTTATAAAAAGATTAAAAAATCCCACTAATTACATGACCTCCAAAAGCCTTGAAAAAAGAGATTTTCTTACCTACTCTTTTTGCACTCTTTTATTTGACAGACTGATGACTCATTTATCTGTCAGCAAAACTACAACATCTTAAAAAAATTTAAAAAATAGAAAAACTCAATCCATATGAAGTGCTATGCCTAATTATGGCAGTTACTAAGAAGTTGATAACACTTAAGAACAATGAATGGTACAAACATTCACTTTTCAAGTTAGAATATTAAAGCAAAGACTGTTTTCAGTTATGGTTTACTGAAGTGGTGTACATCTTCATTTCATAAAACTCGAGTTTAGACTCAGATGGCTATGGTGGTTTGAAATGGACTGGCAGCAGGACTTAGGTCTTGGCTTGAAGGGCTTCTGGTAGTGAGATAAAGACGAGGAGGTGTTGAGAAATTAGAAGATGGACAATTCCTGTTGCCTTTCTTCTTGGTGTTTAAAAATGTGGGAAGTTCTCTGCGTGGTGATGACAGTAATATTGAGAATATAAAAGGAAATTCTCAAAAGTCAAGGCATTGCTAAATTGTCCACTATGATGGTGTGCCCACCTCCTCCCCCTCTATTTCTCTCCTGCTTGAGTACTAGATATCAGTAGTGGTCTGACAGGCTGTCTCTGGTTTAAGCTGGCCTCTGGGATGATACAGAACACAATAGTTAGGGCCATAAGCCTTGCTGAACAGCTGAGGGCTATTTGAGCATGTGCCAACCTAACTGTGGCTGTACGTGAATGTGACTATAAGCAAATCATCCATAAATAGTGGACAGCCCTATTGAACTCTTGTGCATGGCAGAGGGTTGCATGCCAGTTTTTCTTCCCTTGAATTCAGACACCTCTCAAGGTTACTGCTTTAGGCTGAGTCAGGTACTCAGTAAGTGAATTGGGAATAAGCATGCTGAAACTTTGAAATCTCTTCTAAGTGATATAAAGGATTGATTGTACACACATAATCCCTTAGACATAAACCATTGGCTAAATCTGGTGCTAGGTATGGATCCAGCATACCTTAAACTCCCTCAAAAAGGTGTTTAGAGAGTGTGGGGGGGGTTCCTTTCTCACCCTCCTGACTTGACAGAGGGATCTCCCCGGCAGCTTTGTCTGACCCTCTTCTCTAGAGTAAATAATGAAGTGTACCTTCCCGTTGTTAAACCTTGTTAAACCTCTGAGACATTTACTATTCAGCTTTGTTAAAATGCTGTTTTATATCAATAAACTTATTGCTACTTCTCTCTTACCAGTGAAGTGTGTCACTCCATCAGTGACCCCCATGCACTATGAATATATGCATTCTTATAGGGCCTCTTGTTAGGAGCCCTTGTACAATTTTTCTCACAGCAACCCGGCTCATTGACAGCATAGTAAGTGAAGACCTTGTGGAGTAATTCAAGGTCTTACAGACACACATTTAGGATTTAATCAGAATGTTAATCATGGCTACAAAAGGAAATACATTCATATGCTGTCTTTGAAACAGGTTCCTTCTTTTGGATTTTGGAACGGTTATATTCTTTGATGGAAGCTAAGCAGTCTCTTCCTGTTTCAGTTCTTATGAGTAAACTCTCTTTAAAAGGATTTTAATATTTCAATTATTTTATTGCAATTAGTATTATAATAGATATTATAAAATACTTTATATTATTATTTATACTTTTTTGATGCCATATATAATCATGTGTGCATAACATGCCATCAAATAATTGGCTTGGATAGGATCAATAGTTTAAATGGAGTAGGTGGTGGTGCTCTGTACAATATCTGTCTATTAGGAACACAATGCTGACTAGGAATGCAATTTTTTGCCCCACGATCATTTCCTGACTACTGTCACTGACTGAGCTTTCTGCCCCTACATTAGTGCATACAGCATCTAAGTGGTTGATTCAGCACAGATAAGAATGTGAAAGTCAGCAGCAGTAGAGAAAGTGTGGCATGAGAAAAAAAAGTCTCTGATTTTATAAACATTTTACATAGATTAAATAATAGAAATGGTCTCCATCAGTAGTAGAAGTGAAATATTATTTTTCATTGATATCAGTGGATATGATGTTTGCAGCTACAACCTTGACAACCTTATTATTCTTTTAAAGCGTTGAGGTACCTTGACCCTCCTTGTGAGACAGGGAAGAAAACGGGGAGTCCTGGGTCTGTGTCTATCTGGCAGTGGAACATGTAGCATTCAGGATCCATAAAATTGAGTGGTGTCTGTTTGAAAAATCATTAAAGAAAATTTGAAATAGTCAGGTTTTTAGTATGCAGAATTACTCATACAGCTTGTTGTCCTGCTAAAGTATTTCACTTTTGTTGTGGAGACAAAAAAATTATAAATTACCTTTGTCACACTAAGTAATTGTGACTGGTTGAAATTCAGAATTCTCTAGCTCAGTTTTACCAATACAAACCAAAACTAAATTTGAAGTAGAACATTCTTCTATTTCATTTTCGTAATTCTGAATCAAGAGAAACTTTTATTGTTTTTATAGTACATAAACTATTTAATACTTAATATTTACATTGGTATCTACTGGCTTACTTTAAATACAATAGAATTGAAATTAAAGAAAAGTAAAAAAAAACTCCAACCAATCAAAAACCCCTTTTTTCAGCAGAAGGAGCCGAAAGTGGGAAATTGTAAATAAGAGGTGCTCAGCTCTAAATAAGAATTACAATTTTCATTGAGTTCATTTTATGAAAAGTCATTCTTTGGTAACTGCATCCTGAGCTTAAGCCTTTGAAATGATACATAATGATGCATATTTATTCTATGCTAGAAAACCATTAAATTTTAAAACTTCTTTTTAAAAAATATTAAATGTCTTTAAAATACCATATGCACTTACTTGTTTAGTCTTTTGATATGGTCATACTGAGTCTTTTGATATGGTCATATTGAGTTTATCCTTCTGGAAATGAGCACAAACTCTCTGAAGATGTTTTGAGAATGCATTTGCAGTTTTTGGGAAACATGTGAAGTGTATGATTTTTTGTCCAGGTGTACCAACTTGCTGTTTCCTCTCCCTCTCCTTTTTGCTCCTTTTTCTTTTAAAGATTGTCTGTTTAATAATTTGGATAGAAGAAGTCTCTGGTATGGTTCAGTTGTGAAAGGAGGGCAGCAATGTCTTCATACATTCATAAAAACGCCTGAATTAGCACAAAGAAAATGGAAAACCTCTAGCTCGAGACCTGAACTGAAAGGCTGATTTCCTGAGAGGATTCATTACCAGTATTAGTCAGTTCTTTGTACTTAGGAGAGAGCAAACCCTCCACTAATAACAATAAAAAATAAATCACTAGAAGTTTTTTATGCTATTTTATTCTGGCAATTTTTTCCCTCTCATTCTGAAGCAGTACATCCTGCACCATGTGCACTCCACAGTGTTCATTAGCTGGCTCATCATCTGTCAATAATAGATTTTTGTTTTTTTCAGACACCTTAAAGAAACTGCAGAAATCAATCTACATAACTACAAAATCGCAAATAATTGAGTTGGAACAGAGCTCAACCATCTGTCTACCAGTAACTTACTTAATTTCAAGATGCTGCTTGGAAGATATTTCTGTGTAGTTTACAAACAAGTTATTGTACTTGATTTGAGGATGTCAGTTATAGTCTCAACCTGAAAAATCAATGACATAGGGGACACTTGCTGTGTGGGGGCCTGGCAATGTCACAGTTTGAATTCTGGAGGGCGGAGCAAAGTTCTGTTTGCTGTTACTTTAGATGAAAAGGGCTGAGACCTTAGCTATATTCAAGGATGCATTACCAACAGCTAGAAGGCAGATAGGGTAATGAGAGTTTGAAAGGAGAGAAGAGCAGGTTACATTTGGAGAAGCAGAGAGGCACAGAGAGGAAAAAAAATGTTGATGTTCAGGCTGATAGTGGCGCACTTTTAAAGGGAACTGTTGAGAAGACCAGCTGTAAATATTAGAGTTGAATGGCATTGTGCAATTAAAAAAAAAAATCTTGCCTGTATCTAATACTAGCTGTGAAACCTTGAATCAAAAATCTGAAACAATTGCTATATGTTATGGTGGGAACTGATCATCTCGTTTAACTTCCTATCTGAGCAATCATGCCTGTATTGTTGTCACTCTTAGTTCAATTACATTTAATTGATTAAAAGAGTTTATGAACCAAAATTAAATCCAAAAAGAAATTTGCATACTATTAGGTGAGAGGCTCTGTTGACACATTTCCAAATACAAGAGAATTAATGAATTTTATAAGCCCTTAAATGCTTTGGGAATAATTCTTTATTATGACTGAAATAAAAGTGAATTCCATGGTAACATGTGCTGCAGTATAAGCAAATCATTTTTTAGTGGGTTTTATTTTATTCTTTGCACTGTTATTTAACAATATCACTTAGCTTACCTAATGTGCTGAAGGTTGAGCCTCAAAATAAGAAGTTTTTTTTAACTGATAAGCTACAAGCGTAATATACACATAAAAAGCAATTACAATATATGCAAAAAAGACCAAACCTCAAATTTGGAGATTCAAAGCCAGGACAAACAGAAGACTTGAGCAGTATTCCACTCAAGGAGGTACAGACAAGAGTTTCACTATCTTGCAGCTTTAAGCAACAGTAAAGGAAGTCTGGAGTGGTTAGAAAGTAATAAAATACTAATAATGTAGATGGAGTTCATAGAAAGCTAAAATCAATTTCAAACTGAGTCCTTTTTTTGTGTGTGTGTGTGTGACATTTGTGTGTATGACTTGAGAGAAGGATTATTAAATCAAAAAGTCCTTTTGGCACTTGAGCTGTTGAGGCTGATGTTAAAGATACCTCTTGTCCAGTAGGAGTGGAAGAATGATGAAAAATATAAAAATGGAGACATTTTCTACATTTTATTTTATTCTGTATCTTTTAAATTATGGCAGATTTTTAAAAAATTCAATTGGTTGTCTCAGTCTTTCCAGTCCATGTGCCCTAGGCCCAAAAGTTAGATTGCTTCAATACATGGTATGGTGGTTGCAAGTAGACAGACACCACAGGAAGGGAAAGAGGTTTGACTTGCTTATAGTCTATCCTTGTGAAGCGTGAATTAAATTTATTGCTTTTTCTGTATTTGTTTCACAACCTTTACCAAGTTACCAATAGCAGAGGTGTATTGTCCTTTGTAGGCGAATGGGAGTTATGCCCCCACTGCCTTGGGGCTGCATGTGGAGCACAGAGCTAATCCTGTGGTGAAAAGAGCTGCGAGTCTGGCTATGTCAGGTTCTTGCCTTTGTGGTCATGTGGCTGCTTGGCTCCTCGTTACTGCAGAGCACAGACAGGGCCTGCTTGTATTTGTGTGGAGAATTTTGCCTATGTACATTCTCTCTCTTCAGTGGCTTATATGTAAAATCTATATATTATTTCTCCATAAAACGTTACTCTGAGGAAAGAGGGCGTGCATGTTGTGAAGTGTCAGACTTGGTCACTGCTGCCAAGATTGCCCCCGATCAGTTTTTTCTTGAGAGGATGTGAAGCTCAAAAGGGCACTTGCCCTTCTCAGACTTTCAGTCATCTCTGTCAAGAAGTTACCCTCAATGCCCTCCAAAAACCTCCTGGGAACAACAAAGACCTGTTGTGCTGATTTCCTAGGAAAGGCAAGAGGGTTTTCCCCACAATGCTGTCCTGTAGGCACATCCTTACTTAGGTGGACATGCTTGAGGTGGGCTCATTTTAGTCCTGTGCTGCTGATTATGAGGACTGTTTTGTCTAATAAACCCCAGTCAGCTTTTGCTTGCCCATCTGCTCCACCACTCCCTCGCTTGATTGTTGATTGTCCTTTTGCACCCCTGTTGGTCTTAGTTTATAGCAAAGATGCTTTTTAGTCAGAAATAACTTGAAATAATTATACTAATGTGTCTGGAAAAAATATGGTTTTGAAACAAAAATGTACTATTTTAGAATTTTTTCAACAATAGTAATATAAAATTGAATTACTGGATAAAGATTTAAATGATACATTTAAAAATAAATAGTGTTACTTAAAATAGGTTTTCAAGATCAATAGTTTGGTTCTCAAAGATTTTGGTGGGATGGGGAAAAGATGAACATGTGATAAAGTTCTGAGGTCTAAATGCTGAAAACATGTTTTTGTGTCTGTGCACTATGTGTCAGCATGCACAGCTGTGTAGATCCTCTTCAAAAAGTGTTTCTGTTTATTTTTGTTGATTCTTTCATTATTACATGATTTCATCATAAAACCACTACCTCATTTTCTTTCTTCTTCCACGTATGGACTGTTTTCAGTTGTATGCACAAAAGACACAATAGATATAACACTCCTCTGTTATGTGTCATCCTAACTGAGGCCTTAAAAGGTTACTGAGGCTCTCCAAAACAGTCACACCCTGCCGAACTTTTTGCAGTGAAATTTTGAAGATGCCAAGGATGAGAAAGCATGATCTAAATTTGAATAATGTGTTTAAAATGTGTTATGCGTCTTTAATAACTGCAGTTGAGGTTATTGCAGCAGCATTGAAAGCTGTGCTAAGCTCCCAGTACAGGTAACATAACGATCATTTAAATTTTAGGAACTCTCATATGTGCTGCAGAAGCTTGAGTAGCCATCTATTTTATTTCGCTAAATTGAAGTTGTGTCTCACAACTTATTTATGTACACATTTCTTTCTTTGTCTTAAACCTTTTACCTACTATAATTTAATTTTTTAATTCATGTGTCACACAAAATATTAATTCTCTCATACTCATTATTTGTGCCTTTCACGGATCAGTAGAATCACAAAATGGTTTGGGCTTCAAGGGATCTTTAAAGATCATTTAGTTAAACTCGCCTGCTATGGACATGGATGTCTTTAACTAGGTCAAAAACCTGTCTATGTCTTTCACATCTGTCCCCTGCCTGTTTGGTAATCTTGATTCTTCATTTTTCAGTCCAGATGTATAACCCCTTCCTTCACAGACCACATTCCATAACTTCATTCATCCTTGTCCACACTTGACTTTTTCATCACTACATCATCTCTAGATATAAATATTAATTTTTTTCTGTATATTCAGAGGAGGGAATGATACTGTTGATTTTACTTCTGCAAGTTAAATTTTAAAAATCTAGAGAAGTTAAATGTTTTAGATGCCGTTAAGTTTGTAATCAATGTAACAAAACTTCTGTGAATGTTTTAAATATATAAGCCTTGCTATAATGCCTGAAGTTCTAAAATAATCTTCATGTTAATCACCTATTATTTATATTAATCTGATTTTTAGTGCTGGAGTCATGGATTTGACAACATCTGAGATGACATTAGGAGAGCATTAGTGAGGCTAAGAACTAATTATTATTTTATGTATGTGGTTGGCAAGGATGCAGGAGAAAATGCAGCAAAAGCAGTTTGCTACTGCCTCAGAGCAGCCCTCTGGGTACTGCACTGTCCCAGTTACCTCTGTGTGAACTGCAGAGGGACTGAGGCAGGGCCATCCTGGTGCTGTACCCTCAGTCAGGCTTCAGGGCAAGGCCAGAGAGAGCTCAGCCTTGCATTTCAAAAGAATTTGAAAATGGATTTCAGTAGATTTCAACACTGTGGCTTACTGCTTTACCAGTGTGAAGAAAACTTGCTGTGGGTGTGAGTGAGGTGTTCTGGTGCAGTAATCTAGGATTATTGGTTTGACAGCAACAATATTCAGTAGTAACAAACTATGGAATTACCACGTGTTTTTGTATCTTTTGGCATCTGGTTTATCTTTTAATTTCTGTGTCTCTGAGGGCTATCAAAGGACATGCACTGTGCTGCTTTTTTTTGGTAAGCAAATACAGTTTTATGATCTGGTTTGAAATATGTAGTCCTTGGAATGACTTGGACCCTAGAATAAAGTCTAGATTCCTCATTTTGCTATGCATACTGTGGAACAAATTCTGATTCACACTTTCCTGTTGGTTGTTACAACTCCTTTAGATGCTTTAGAGCACACAGTGGGGATGGTCTCACAGGATAATAAGCCTAAGTGACAAAAAAGAGAAATGAAGGAAACCATAACTGCCTCCTTTTTTGGGTCAAATTGATCTCATAATTATTCCTAATAAACTTTCTATGTCTGGGGATTTCTTGCATGTATTTTATTTGGAAAGTTAAATGTGCAAGTGATTACTGTGTGGATTCATAAATATAACAAAAATTCTAGAAATTTAAGTCTATGGTTTGATAAGATGTCTAAAAACCAATACAGTGTTCCAATATCTCCAAGACAACCCTTTTGTGTCAAAATTTTTTAACACGTGTCCACAACTACTTGGGTATGGAGAATGGACTACTGCTTAGGGATGAATGTCAGAGTTGACTTTCAGTGACATTTTAGAACTAATTCCTAAAGTTAAGCCAAGGTTTAAGTTCACTTAAGGGAGTTTACAAATGTTACCAAGGGCAAAACCAACTCAGAATGGAACCTGATCTCCTCCTGATTGCTGTGTTTTAAGCCCAGCTGGAAATTAAATGCCATGTAGCCACTTGCTTAATCCACACCTCTCTGCCCCCTCACCATGGTAGAATGGGGAGGAGAATCAAACTAAGACTTGCAGTTTGACATAAGAACAGTTTAATAATTTAAAATAAAGTAAAATACAACAATAATGGTAAATAATAATAAAAATTATAAAATCATAATAAAAAGGGAAAAACAAGTGATGCGCAATGCAATTGGTCATCACCTGCTGACTGATGCCAGATCCCCCTTCTTAAACCCAGATTGGCCACATTTCCAGATAACTCCCCCAGCTATATACCAGACATGATGTTCTATGGTGTGGAATATCCCTTTGGTCAGTTTGGGCCACCTGTCCCAGGTGTGCTCCCTCCCGGTTTCTTTTGTGTACCCCGTCACTGGCAAGGCATGAGACAAGAAAAAGTCCTTGACTTGGGATAAACACGACTTCGCAAAAAACCAAAACCTCATCGTGTTAACCACACCATTCTCAGCAGCAGCTGAGCACTCTAACAGCACTCTAACAGCTACTGAGAAGAAATGAACTGAAACTGGGACACTGATGCAAAAATCTTCAATTCAGTTTGCATAGGCAGCAAGGTATACACTGGGTATTAATATGTTCAAGACTGTTGCTGAACCAAGGGTATCATGAATGTCCTGATATCAGACTACCTAGGCTGGATATGTAGCATTCAGAGGTTAAATATTTTTATTACTTTTACCCATTTATACTATCTTAGGAGTCACTGCTATCTGCAGTCTAATCTCAGCAGAGTTAGTCAGAATTGACAGAGTCTGCAGCCTCTTTGGTCAGCATCTTTTTATATTAACTCTTAGCTTGCAACAGTAGTTCTTATGATAATAGAGCCATAAAATATTAGAGATAATGCTAGAAGCACCATGGTCACTCTCTGGTGGAGACTGTTTTAGAGTGAGGAATGATTAAAATGTAGTATCTGTGTTTGTCAGAATTTGTCATTTTTGTCATAACAATCAGATCTGGGGTCCTTGATGTTATAAGATTTCCCTAGACACCGCCTTTAGAACTTGTGTCCAAAAGAAAATTTTTGATCTGTAAATATAATTTCTTTTAAAATAGGTTTTAAGTGCTTTTACCTAAGTGATCTGTTCTGGATACAGCATTTTGGGAGGTCTTGCCAAATGTTATGAGACAGTTAATATTTTTGTAAACTCATTTTTCACTATTAGACTTTGAAGATCCTGTCTAATGATCTTTAAATAGGATTATGTACAAAGGAATAAATCCTGGTAAGAGCGTGTATGATGACCATAAACTAAAATGCAAATCTACGCAGTTTCAAAGGACAGGAAAATATAATGAACATGGATCTTTCCTTTGCCCTCCTCATGATTCCCTCCTCCCTTTCTGCTTTATCTAGCACATAAAAGCCATTTAAAACTATTTCAGTGTACAAGTTATTCCTTATGTTTCTCTTGCAACATGATGTACTGCAACAAGATGTGATAAGGTAATGATAGAACAAAGAGGCATACAGTAAACAAATATGTCTCTAAACATTCTCCTTCACCACAATGAACTTCTCAGTGAAGTTTAACACATTAAATGCATTCAAGACATCAACATCCAACATGTTAAGTTAGTTGTAAGGGGGGACCATACAGAAATACAGTTTTATGGTTTTGCATATGGAATGCAACCTCTTTAATTTAATTTCTGGAACTTTATAAATAGTTTAGCTTTCGATAGAAAAGGAGGACATCTGCCGTGACAGTCATGAAGTAGTTAGTATTTAGAAGCCCAGTGTCTAGTGATGCTAATATTTATTCCCAAAATATCAAAGGAAATACCTTCACTGACTACAGTAGGCTTTGATTCATGTCTCTGAGGAGATATAGGGTGGGAAAAAATGTCAGGACTCTGCAGCTTTCTGGAACTGAAAGAAATTCCGATCTGTTTTAAAATCTGAACGCTTTAATTTTATCTAGCGTTACAATGCTCCAGCTCATCAAAAGTGTTTAGAAAATTTTTTATTTAATGTTTATTTCCTTTGTTGTCTCTCACATTTCTCAGCCACTGGAGGTTACAGTGACTTGCCAAAGGTCAGTAGGTAGCAAAGTGGAGAAGAAAATCAAAGATTCTAAAATCCTCATTAAGTGACTCCTGTGCTTTGTGAAACTTGTTCTGTTTTTTCTAAATGCCAGAGGAATCTTATCACTCATGATGTGTGTAGATACTTTACTTTTCTTCGACCTCATTTGAAATTATTTAAAAGAACAGAATTAGGTTTTTCTGTATTTATAGACATCTGCAGCCCCTTAATTTTTCCAGATAAAGACTAGTTGTGTAATGTATTACCTCTTTTCAGCCAAAAGTGGGAATCTGTGTTTTCTGCTTGGAAGGTGTAGGTGCTTGCAGACTACCTCTATTTATTATATTTTAATTTATTAATGTGGAGGTCACTTTCAGCATAATCACTCTGTACAGGAAAATACAGCTTTTTTTTTTTTTTAGTAAGAGTCCCATTTCTTCTAGACTTTTCGTATCTAATATATTTGCAGTATGAGACAGGTCATTCTAAATGCTTCCTAACACAGCTACAGGAGTAACTGAAGCAGTGCTTCAGTTGGTAAACCTGGTTACTTTCCATCCTTTAAACCTGTAAAACAGATAAAATCATGATGGGAAAAGTCTCTTTCAGAAGACTTGTGATTTTTCAAGTGAGAAATGGCTTTATTGCAATCAAGCTTTTCTGTTCTGAAAGTAACTTTCTATGAAAATTGTTCTCGTTGAAGCCACCAGTTTGACCCAACTGGATCTATTACAGAGATTCTGATGTTTCCTATTATTAAAATTAACCAACTACTTGAGATTGAGTTGAGAATATCTTGTCCACCCCTATGGCTGACAGAAAGATGAGTATGGCATTCAAATTTTCAATGTGCATTGTGTCATATATACTGCTTACTGTACTAAATAACTAGAATGGGTTTGTCCTTCTGGAAAAATAAAATTTGGCCAAAAAAATAGCATTCCAGAATTCTCTCCTGCAGCGTTTTGCCTAATTTTTTTTCTAGACCAAAAAATAATTTCACAAATTAATTTGTGGGCTTTAATTCTGGTTTCTTTTGGTTTTATGGCTTTTAATTTTAATTTGCTCAAATCCATTTTCAGGTTTTGGTTCTTAAGTTACAGTGTGTCTGATTTTAAATTGTTCTAATCTCATTGCATACATATAATAGTATGTGAATGCCAAAACTTGTTTATAACAAAAGAATATCTCATTTCCCAATCGTGTATCAGATAGAATAAAGAAATGGTTTTATAGCCATTGTTCACAATTTTCAAAGCTCAGATATTTCAAATCTGTTAATGACTGCTGCTCTAGTTTCTTTTGTGGTGCAAATGTGATTTGACAATAAAGACATAGAATATTTCTAATCAAAAGGAAAATGACTGCAAAGGAAAATAAAATGTAGATACTGTAAATGTCAAACGATGACTAAATTGGACAAATACAGAACATCCAGACCTGATTTGCTTTAAAGTGTCTAAATCATGAGAATTCAAAAGCGCTAGTGTTTTGATGGCAAGACAGCCTTTTCTGCTTTCTTTATTCCAAAGGAAATTAAAGTATGGTTGGTTTTTCTGTGAAAATATAACATGAATTCATAAGACAAATTCATATTCTTAAAAACAGATGAAAATTAATTTAGACAGAGGCACATAGTCCATTTTAAATTTCCTTAATTCCTTCAGACTGAGTCCAGTGGAGTGCTAGAGCTGATGCAATTGCTACATACAACTGAAAAGAAGTATCACAAAATGTATTCTATTTTTCCTAATTATGCTGCAACCAGACAAAATATAAATTGGGAAATGTCACATTGGAATGGGCTCCTACTTCACAAAGCACTGGAACATACACACTCATCACTGTGTCACCCACTGTCTTTTGATATGTCAGTTCACTGGTTTTTAATGAGTTAGGTATTTAGTTACTTCCATTTTCTTAGAAAATTTCAGCCTTAATGTTTACCAACTGTTTAAGTGCTTTGATAAAGAAACCTTTCCTGAAATTGCTCCTGAATCATTACATGGCAGAGGATCCTTGTAAAAATACAGCAGTGTAGAGTGGGAATGAGAACAAATCATGTCCTTTTTCAATGGGTGGAGAAAGAAACTGGGTAAATTTAGATATAAGTGATGAAGACAAGAAGTCAGTCTGTGTGTGTTTGAGGTGGAATTAGGTGTGGACTGGCATTACTGCTCTTTAGCAGTGATTTCTTTTAAGAAAACTACTGTGAAAGCCTGCTTTGATCAAAGAGTATGGCTAACTTAGCTTTCATTTGTAAATAAGGAACTCTCATTTCTGTTTTGCCCATTCATCATGTAGAATCAAAAACCCTCATCAAAATTCTGACTAACTCTCTTCTTCCAAATAACTGCTACAGGAAGCAGTGGGCAACATTCTGTTAATCAAGTTATTTTTGCTATGACTTAAGTAAATTTTAGAAGAATGCCAGGATTTTGTGAATGCCGTAGAAACATTTCCTCTGTCTTAGGGAAATAAGATTTTAAATTAATCTTAGACTCTGGCTGATACAGTTAGAATCCTATACAGGAATAACTCTGGGGATGCTGAGAAATTATAAATAAAATAGTGGCAATTTTGATATTCTTTGCAAAATACCATTCCTTATTTTAATTACATTTTATAATTTTGTTTCATAGCAAATATTCACGTTTTGTTTGGGTGTTTTTCCACAATCAAATTAAAATACATTTTAAAACTGTGAAAACCAATGCAGAAAAAACCTCCCTTTTATTTCTACATAAATTCACCCTGACGTTTTTCATTTTTAAATGCATGTAGAACTTATTTTTTATTACTCCTTGCTGAGTAAGAAGACTTATGACCTATTTATCTTAAATCTTCTAATGTTCTGATTGATGAGAAGCTTCACTAATCTGTATAGTCAATAAGAGATGAAAAAACTTGCTTGACATGTAGAAATACATAATTTTTGTCACTGAAGGGCAGGCTAATATTTGTATGCATTGCTTGTCCTACATAAACCTATAGTTTGCACTACAGTTCCTGAATTGCTACTAGCAAGAGCTATATAAAATAATTTTGCGTTTTAGCATGAAAATTAGTGCTCAAGTGTGTGTGATCTTCTCAAGAGGAATAAAAAGATGATCAAGCCTGGAGCTTCTGCTGGCTTGAAGGGGAGATGATGATAAGATTTTTAATAAGGAAGGAAAATGTATTGGTGTTATTGGAATGCTGGTAGCTAAATTTTTATGGAAAAAAGGTTTAAATGTTCTGTTTCATTTATTTCAGCACTCTTCTTGATATGTTTTTGGGGGGCTTTTTTTTTTTTGGGGTGTTTTTTTTTGCGTAGGGAATGTACTATGATTGCATTTTCTGTGGACTTTATCCATTAATTATCTGTATTGTTCACTTGGCAGATCAATAGTTCAGTATTTAATTTGTTTTCATTTCCTTTGCATCATTCTTTAAGTGAAAATGGGTGAATTCAACATCCTTTAGGAACTGACATAGCCAGAACATCCACAACTGTCTATTTTCTGTCTATTCAGATTAGATAAGAATAAAATATTTGTTTTCAAGTAAGTTGTGTAACAGAGGGAGAACAGACTACTGTGAAACCAATCCATCTGTCATATAATGCTACATTACTGTATTACATCAACAGCCTATTTTTTAAAATGCCAAATAGAATTGATACTGAAAGCTTTCCATACTGTAATACAATTAAGAACATTTTTTTTGTACAAGAGCATGGTTTAAAAGTCACTAGTAAAAATTTATTTTGATGGTAGCAGTTTTACTTCTGTATTTAATGGAATTTAATGCCTCAGAGCAATTTCAAGGACTCAGAGAACTAGAAATGTAGTTTTTATATAGTATCTTTGTTCTCTAGGTGCTGAAATACTAGCAGAAGATCAGCTTGCCTCCTTCAGTCTTCCCCTGCCCTAGGGCAGAGAACAATTCACCAAACTACTTAGGCTTTATCTTCTGCTTGTGTTAGTGAAACATTGGTATAGGGTGCCCGAGAGATGGTGGATGATCTGTTCCTGGAAACATTCCAGGTCAGACTGGATGAGGCTCTGAGCAATCTGCTCTGGTTGAAAATGCCCCTGCTCATTGCAGGGGGTTTGAATGGAATGAGCTTTGGAAGTTCTTTCCAACCCTAGCTATTCTATGATTCCATTGTTCTGTGACAGATGTTCCAAACTCCTTGCAGTTTCTTTGTGAATGGAGAAGTAATCCTGTGATTTATCAGATTTTAATAGCTTGCTTATCAGCTGTTGTCTAGAGCATGATACAGAACCTTAAAATATAGGCAGGGTCATTTTCTAAGTTGTTATTCCATAGAAAATTATCAGGAGATCATCTTGCCTCCTTCCATCTTCCCCTGCCACAGGGCAGAGAGCAATGCAGAAATCAGCACACTGTTTATCACTGTTTGCCCTGAAATGTTATTTCTGCCAATGTAATTTGAAACATTTCTTGTAATTACTTTTTCGCTTATCAGTATTTGAAGGATAATGATATTTCACTTTTTAAAAAAGGTTTCATCCTTGGTCAAGAATAGCTGCTTCTCAAAGGATCTACTGCTATGATGTGGCTTTGTAATGTTTGGGATCATCTGACAAGTGAGGAAAAGAGATTCCAACCAGACAAATTTAGATTTAAAATCATTAGTAACAGATGACATAAGAAAGATCTACCAGTTTAGAAAAAAACCATCTGGTTTTGCAGACTTTAGAATTAAATGAGAATATTTTTGAGTAAATCTAAATGTTCTCCAGAAGAACACCACTTTTTTGTTAGGTGGATGAATATATCATAACTCTCTTCTAGCTAAGATTTTTGTGAATATTTTTTTTGTGGAGGCGAAATATGCTATTGGCTACATTGCACTTTTCTCTCTGAGTTACCTATGTAAAAGCTAACTTAGCTACTTATTTTCCATCTCCTACAAAAATGTGTGCATCTGTTTTCTTCTTTTAAATCCCAGCCTGTGTACTGACCAGGATCTATTCTTTCTTTTTTTTTTTTTTTTCCTGTTGAATTTTGGCAATTTACTTTTCTTCTTTTTTGGAAAAAACCCATTTTGACCACATTTATAATATTGTTTTGAAAGGTCCGTTTGGGATCTTGGAGATCAGGTTTCCAGTTGAACTTCTCTGTTTCTGAAATACATAGGAGACTTCATTTTTAATGTCAGGACCATCATATCACAGATGAGCAGTACAACTCAGGAAACACCTTGGCTTTGAAAGACTGTATTTTTAAAAAATATGTATTTTGCCTAAGAAGTAGTATTTGGATCTCTGGTAGCACAGTTTAGAAGATCAGATCTTGGCCTGACAGATTAATAAAAATTATTTATAGGTTTAGCTGCTTTAAAAATGTATATTTGGTTCTGAATGAAGTATTCTTGCAGAAATCTCTCTATTAATATAAACAGTCTTTCAACAAGACCTCCTTCATCAAGTTGTGTTTTCTTCTCAAGTGCCCATAGGGATGCTTCCCTTTCCTCTGTCATTCCAACCAAAAAGTTTCATACACGTGATACAAATAATTATTTTACTGAAAGCAGAAATGCAGTTTCCAAAATTATCATTGACTTAGGTGGTTTTGAAATTTCACCATCTGGATGTGTTTTTTAACTCCTCTGGGTAAGCTTTCCCTGGTTTGGTTGTGCAATGGTAGCATTCAAGGTTTGAGAAATTTGTATTTTTAACTGATTGTAATTAATAGTTTCTAAGTTCCAAGAAAAACAGGTAAATAAAATGAAATGCTGTTCTTTATCTAACTGGAATTTAAACATGAGAGCTGTTTAGTTAAAGTAGTGATTTTTGCAACAGTGCATAGCCTGTTATATTTTCTGTATCTGATTGTGACATTTACTAAATATAGAAAATGCTTCTTGGCTAGGAAAGGCCAGAGTAAAAATAAATTATGAAGTATTAATACTATGAAACAATTTAAAAACATATTCGATTTATTTTGCAAATGATTAATGAAAAAAAATAGTCTTTTTTATTGCTTAATATGTTTTTTTTTGTTTGAAATTGCATTTTCATGAAGGCCAGGGAACTGGAATTGCCACCTACCTGATTTTTCATAGACTTAGTATGGCATTTTCTATAACCTTTTCTTGATTTCAAAGCTGAATCAGTATGATATATTCCTCCAAAGTTATACGTATTTTCTGTAATGCCAGTTGAGTAGTTTTTAGCAACTACTTCAGTCTGCTCTTCACAGTCCAGCTATGTGGCATTAATACACATTCAGTGAACTGAATGCATATCTTATATATCCAGATGTAGGGTTCTTGGGTGAGACAACAATTTATCTAATTGAAAAAAGTGTGAGTAATAGCCCTTGCAGATTTCTTGACAGTGTTCTGACATGCCAAGTTCTCAAAAAAATACATTGATAGAAGCAAACTTGCACTATTTTTCTGAATTAGGATAAAGAACTTTTTTTTTGGGCGGGGGGGCGAGTGGTGGAATACAGTATTAAGTAAGTGTTTTCAGATCAACTTATCCAAAGAAATCACAGTGAGAAATAACTGTAAAATGAAGGTTTAAATAGAAGGTTACTAGGAGATCTTCTGTTTACCCCGTGTATGAAGCAGAGAGAGTGGTGCATCAAACCACGTGCTCTACACTAGCAGTCCTTAGGAGAAAAGATAGTTACTTTTTGGCATAAATTGCTATCTACAGAATGTACTACATGGTATCATCAAGATTTTCCATTCAATGTCATACAGTTTCATGTGACGGGGATTAACACTTATTCAGTCTTTACCTCCCTAGGCACTGAGAGCTCCAGCCTCCAAACAGGCCACATTACAGTTTAATGACAAGAGTTCAAAGTATGCTTTTAAGTTGTCCTTCTTTCAAAAGTATTAAAATAGATAAACGAAAAGCATGAGAACTACTTGCATGGTTTGTATTAAACTACAAGCACCTTTTAATGAAATGCTAGTTTTGATGATTCAGCACTTTAGTTACATGAATAAGACTAGATCATGCTTAAAATTATCATTCAAACCCACAGTTTTAAATCAGCAAAGTGTGCAGAGCCTATCTTATTGATGCAAGTTCAGTGATGAACACACAGGGTTGATAGTAAGGAGAAGCCCAGTGGGACTGTTCATTTAATTAGGCCTCAAAAATAATTGCACAGAACTGGCATCAATTTTCAAACAAATTCAAAATAGCCTAAATTATTCTTAATAAATGACAAAGGTTTGCCCTGCACTCATTTAATGTAAGCACGGGCTTACATCAGTGGTACTTACATAGTACCACTTACATCAGTGGTACTTACATAGTACCACTATTGTTTTACAATCAATCTGAAACATTACCTATTTGTTGAATCTGAAACAGTATGGATAAATAGGGAAAATAAATTTGAATCTTAATTAGAAATGCACACTGACGACTACAAACGAAGCCGTAAGAGTAATGACAGATACTGCTTCAATATAGACCTTTGTGCTACATGTGAAGCCAGAACATCTTTTGCTCTCCACAAATACTCTGTTTAAGGACAGAGTATGAACTATTTGCTCACACCAGTGTCTTCACATAAAGAAGGAAAGAAACACGAGACAGAGGTGCTAGCATCATAGCTGCATGTAGAAAATGAGGCTCTTCGAACTACCTCCAATGCATCTACTTGATATGGTTGGAAACTTTTGTGTTGGTTTGTCTTTTGATTTTATGCTGTCAAATAAATATTTCAGCAAACAGAGGCTCTGAAAAGAATGAGACTAGTCATTCTTGTATTCTTTTAATTAAGTTATTCTATAATTTAATGTTCATCAGAGAGTACTTAGGGCTGTTTCCTGCATTGGTAGACCAGAGATGCAATATTGCTGTCTTAGAAAAACTTCTGACTGACTGCTTTTATGTCAGCAAGCTCAGAGAGTTCGTGCATGACGGTCATTAACAGTTTGGTTAGTCTTGCATGTTTCAAGCCATCTTTCAGCACTCTAGTCAAAAATCTAAGTGTACTTTTCTGAACTTCTGTATGTTTTAAACTTGGTTTTCATCCAAAGTAGGAATAAAGAATTGAAATAATCCAATTCTGCATTAAGTGGAAAAACCATCTTGTTTCTACACATTTGATTTAGAAAAAGAATTGCCAGCGTTCTTAAACTGAGATTGTTTATTTTACTTTGGTGACTGCCTCATACACTGAGTAAACTGAAGATCTGCCATTAACCTTCTATCTCCACTTCCACAGTTATTTCTTACTGATTTGATCTGGCAATCATTTTGCCTCTCTCTGTGCTTGTCAGTGAAGCAGTCAGAAATAAAGCGGTCCCTCCCTTGTAAGGAACCTTGTATCTGTCTCCTACCCTGCAAGTTTTGTTCAGCCCATGTTGCTTGATGTACATCTCTGCACAGGGAGCAGGCTCAGGAACACCTCCTGCACCTTCTGGCCAGCTGCACTAATGACCTTGGACTCTGTAAAGAGTTAAAGTAGGGAGGGGAGAAAATGTCTACGGAAACATGCTGCATACTGTAAGAAATATTCTGTAACTCTGCTTTTTAACAAGTTTGGATTGGGTTTGTAGCGACTCTCACTGGGCTATTCCACCCCTGCATTTTTGTAAAAGGAGAGAAAAGATTTCAGCAAAATTAAGAGAGCGATAGTGTGGGTGGACCCCAGTACACTCAACATAAGAGCAATCCCCGTTCTGATGTATGGTAACTGAGTTCAAAATTATGCTTATTTAATTTTGGTATTCCTGAGTATACTCTTAATTCCCTGGCACTGAGTTTATTTTATTTTTTAAGAACAGAAATCAAATTAAGACATCTGTATATGTCTAAGTAGGCCAAAGCTTCAAGTTTTTACCATGTGTCTCTTGAGCTAACTTAATTCCAGATGAATGACTTTTTCTAGTATCCTTGTATCTAGTGATCACCTTTACGTGGAGTTGATTTAGACTCAATTTTAATGGAAGAAAAAACTCTTGTCCTGCACTAACACACATCTTGTTTTTCACTTTTGTTGTGTTTGAGTTAATAAAAAAAACCCCCACAAAAACCCAAACCAAAACCACTTCTTAAGATGCAGTGATGCTGAATCTTTAGTTCAACTTGATAATTTTTGCAAGATGTGCAGATGAACAGCAGTGAAATTCTTTTTTAGATGTAGAAGTTCAAACATCAGGGTCTGTCCCCACAAACCACATGGCACAATGGCACTGAGGAATCATGAAAATTCTGCTCTTAGGAGCTGTATTCATTTCAGCTAGCTGTAAGTAGCTGAAGGATACTGCCCCTGGTGTGTTGTCAAGACCTCCATTGGTTCTGCTCCTGGGGTAAGCTGGGCATGCCTGCATACCTAGCTCCCAGTGTGCTCAGAGCAGAGTGAGTTGTCATTATTCAATGGCTCCTGTATCCTGTAGCCCTTCTATTACAGGATATTTTATCTGCTTTCTTTTTGCTTTAGACGAGATGCATTGTCACTGTTGTCATAGAGTTAGGCTTTGAAATAGATTTCACAGAGTCCTTACATGTCAAGATGAAGACTGCAAATTATCTTCACAAGGAGACAAGTGAAGTTTTAAATATTAATATCCTAAGTTTGCTCTGAGTTGCCTATGCATCAGAAGTTTAGTGAGTTTTTGTCAGGGTTAGAATTACCTCACTGGTAAACAAATGGCACATTTTTTGATTGAGACATTTATTTAGAAAGCCTTCTGTAGAATCTGTGCTGCGCTGGAGCTTCTTTCCAGCTACACTTTCCCAGTTAATGATGTATAATAATGGCTGAAATCTAAAAGATACGGTTACACAACTTCCTCTTCTTGAGCATATTGAGCTTCATTTGCAGAGTGATCAGGAGGCAAATTATTTGTGGGTTTGTTTGAGTTATTTGAGTGTTTAGGACTAAAAAGGTTCCCACAGCAAGATGAGGGCCAGACAGGTTTAGCCAGGTAAGAACATATGAATAGAAAACAGTCTAATTCTGAGGTGAAATGAAGAATTCTATTTCACTTTTGAGCATTGGGTCAGGTGACTCAGAAGCAAACAATGATACATCAGGAAGGAAAATTATTATATCAGGCAGCAGCATGTGTTTCTCAGATTAAGCTTCTTGAGCAAAATTAGATTTTCTTTCATCATTCTAATTATACTATTCTGCCCTTTTCATTGTCTTAGGTCATTGTTGATGAATGACAGAGGAGCGCCTTGACTGCTCCTTCCCATTTATAATTAAATTTGATGGTTTTCAGTGGAAGAGGTTATATATTTGCTGAATTTAAAGCAGCTGAAACAGAAATAGCAACTACATATATTGAAAATTAAACTGTGCACCTGCATATGTTGGATTGGATAGGTTTGAATCTTTAATTTAAACTTTTTTTATTTTAAAATGCTCTTAATTTTCTAGAGTTCTTATGTTTAAGGTTTAAGACAACCACAAACCACAAGTAACTTTTTAGAATTCCGTGCAAGAGGTCAACTGTACCTAATTAGTGGACTGCTATTGTGTGTTCAGAACATTCCTACTCACTTAGGAAGTAATCTTTGTTCACTGAGTTAACCAGGGAGTTCCCAGTGATGCTGTCTGGAGTGTGAGCTGCCTTTTGCACAGGCAGAATTCACTCCAAACGCGGGGCAATCATATGAGATTGATATAAAGGGGAAGGTGTAATTTTACAGTGCAGACATCCTAGAGTTCAGTTTGCTAATTAAAACCAGAGGACTCTCCCAAAGCTTCAGTCCATCTCAGATTTTATGCTGTGTAGATTAAATGCTGTCCATGAAGAAAGTTTAGGAAAGCATATGTAAATGTCAGTTGACAATTTATTCCATGTACTCTCAAAAGACTGACTACTGACAGCACTGGGCATTTAATATCTGCACTCGTGTTCTTGAGCAAGCAGTAACTGCATCTCTCTGCCTGTAATATTATGTTTGAGAAGTGTGGCCTGTGTTTGCAGTAATCCTTATTATATTGTAAATATACTCATAGCATGCTGCCTTATGTACTGATTGTCTTCTATACTTTTTCCCAGTGTAGTGTACATTATTCACTCTGCAGTTCTAGCAATATTCTCACAAGCTTACTCTGCATGTGTGGAATTTATCATCAAATATGATCAGCAAAAATATTCACTTGAATTTGAGTGACTTCTTATTCGCTTAGGGGCACAATAAGGCTGTTCACAACTGAATTTGGAAGGGCTTGATACAAGCCTTCAGGTACTATGTGGATAAAAATGTAGGGACAGATTCCATTTCATAGACAGCTGCTGACAAGCACAGATATGCTTGACAATTTCTTCAGATATCTTTTAATAGCCTTTTCTATTTAAATTACTAAATTCCATGTCAGATGAATATTGGTTCTTTTCTTCTCTTACATTCTGCACATTGCTTAATTCTGAGCAATGGACTGAGTTTTTCACACCTTGCTAACAATATCTACTTCTTGTGTGTACTTTTTGGTTTGGACGATAACACTGGATTTGTATTCCTTAGGTTGTTAATGTGTGCTCTATAAGCACATGGAACATGGGAACCTCCAGACACTCTCTGTAGAAACAGATTTTTCATGAGCAGTCAAACGAAATTATTTTGTTTTCTGTTATTTTTTTTTTAATGGATATTTGTTCTTTTTTCTAAGCACACCACTGGTGTCCCCAAATGCTGTTCCCTTTCCTGGCTCTATACAACTCCCTTATTGGGCCAATTAATGCACAGCTGCACCCAGTGCTGCTTTGCTATTTGCTAATGTGGGACATCTGCTTTTAGGGGAAAAAGGTACATGACAGAATTTTGTCTGTTAGTCTGCTTCTACAACACAGCCCAGCCACAAACTTTTAAGGAATTTTTTGGGAACCTATTAGGGGTACGGAAGTGACATAGAAAAAATTTTTAAACTTTGACTAATAAATGAGTGTAAAATACCCTGTCACACAGAGTTGTTCATATGGAGTATGTTGGTGATTTAAGTAAAAAGAAAGATTAGTTATAATTAACTTCATCACAGTTTCATTGAACACTTCAAGAAGTTAGATATTCAAAGAATGAAAGATGGAAATTATCGAATATGTAAACTTCAGTTATGAAATGGGCAAGAAGAAAAACAGGCATTGTAAGGTGGTGACTCTACTTAAATATTCTTTGTTTTCCAGTAAAAGGGTTTTCCAGTCATAGTTCATAGGAAAGTGAACCTTTGAGTTGGGCGCAATTTATAAAAATGTATGGTCCATATTAGCCTAAAAATTGAATTGGAAAACTGAGCTAATGTAAAAATATAACTATAAGAAAATCAGAAAATTGATTTAAAATATGTTTGTACCCACTCCATTACTACCTGCAAAGAAATCTTGTGTTTCCATCTCTGCTGTCTCCAGGGATGCCAAATTACACCATGTTGTATTTTTTTCCCCCTTCTGAAAAGAAAAGAAAGAATTTTTGCATTGAACTTAAAAGCTCTACTCTCATTTTGAACATTCTATTTGAGAAGTTTATCAGTCCCCTAAAAGTCTGTATGTGTCTATTTTGCTTTTATATGTGGTGTAATACCATTAAAACAATCAAAACATGAAGTTTAATATCCAGCAATGGTTTTTGACGTGTTCTTTTAGGTACTTTAACTAAATCTAGCTTTAACTAAGTTGTTCTGCATTGCTATTTCTTTCTCAGGAGTCCTTGAATACATTTTTTTTTTACTGTTTTACATTAATAAATTACTTGCTGTTTTAGCCTGTTCAATAAAATTTTAGAATATAAATTAAGGAAAGAAATAGAAGGAGTTGATCTGTCATTCTGAGAGATTGATCTAGGATTTCTTGGAGATTAATTTTAGGAAACAATTCTGAATTCATTTATTCATTTATTCTTTCTTTCTTTTTTTTTTTTTTTATTTCTCTGTTCAGATGGAAGACGTCATAGCCCGCATGCAAGATGAGAAAAATGGGATTCCTATTCGTACAGTGAAAAGTTTTCTTTCCAAGATTCCCAGTGTCTTTTCTGGTAAGAGTCAAAGTGAATTTCATACTATTTTAAGGTTTTCACTCTGCCTTATGCAGGGGGATGCTCTCGTGGGAAACACTTCTAAGTGAGTACTGTTGAGAATTCAGTCATCCAGTCTGGAGGAGACATTCTCTATCCTTTGAATACTTTAATTATAGAAGTTTTTGATGTTTCTCTCAGATTGGAGTGGGTTTACACAGAAATGTTTTTGTCCTGAAAATTAGGTGAAGGGAATACTTAATTTACGACAAAAAGTTAATTATCTTAAAATGGCAATATTTTTATAACAGGTCAGGTCTGATTTTTAGCCAGTTTCCATAGCAAGTATGAGGGTAGTGTATTGGCCAGTACATGAAGATAAGAAATTTCATAGCAGCAGAACAAAAGAAAAATCATCACCACACTCTGCAACTGATACTGATTAGGGGCTGTGACATTTATTACAACATTCATGATCTGCTTCTGTAGCTGGGTGCCTGTGCCTGAGAAACTAAGGCTGAGATCTTTGTGGTGATTTGCAAGACAGCTGTAAACTTTATAGCTAGTCCGGGTCAGTATTGTCATAGGCACAAAAATATGTGCATTTATTTATTAATTAGCATATACTTATTCCGTTATTTACATAATTTTATGAGAATTTATGCTTTTATATATGTAGCTGTATACTCCAGTGAGTATGGAGTTCCTTTGAAATAGATGCCGTTGTTTAGCCTAATTTTTCCATACTTTGTAAGAGTGTATCCTTATATAGAAAGTATTTATAGAAGTTTCTACTGTCCAGAACAGCAAGAAGAATTCTTTATTTTAATTTTCAACCTTTGGAATGTTTTTGCTAGTGAATAATCCTGTCATAAGAAAGATAGGGCCTTAAGAGTGAACAAAATTGCTTCATCATTTTAGAAACTACTTGCACAAAAACTGGCCTCTGAAGAATGGACCTTTATTTGCCATGGGTCAGTGCAGCATGGCATCATATTGAATGATTCATATTAATTGTTAATCTCTGTCTTACCTTGTGTACTATGGATTTTGAAATATACAGACCAAAATGTATTTTTTTTTTCCACTGGAATAGACAAAATACTTATAAAGGTTGTGTTAGAATTTATATACAGTTATATATAGCAGTTACTGATGTAACAACTTTTGTATTGATGCATTAACTTTATTAGCTTCAGAGGGAAATAAAAATTGTTCACTTTTTTCCTCTTTTCTGATTTTCTTCTTCAAATACCAGGGAGTACCGGTAATTTTTGCTACACATGACTGAAACTCCCACCAGAGCAACATAACTGTAATTTCAGTTCAATTAATCTACTCTCCTGTCAGTTCTCTATCCTGAATGGAATTGGAAAGCTTCGAGCTTATGTCCTCAGTAGCCAATTTCATTCAGTGTGCTAGGAGTTTATGTATATGTAGCAAACAAGTGTCAGCTTGAACTCAAAACTGTTGATTGATAGGAAACATGGGAATATTGTCTAAGGATCACGATGACAATAATGCAGATATATTTAATAAAAATTTGTAGTGCTGTTAATACCCACAAAATCATCAAAGCAGATGCTCTCCAGTTAAAATATACATACGTATATGCTCATATATTTTTATATACTTACATATATGTGTGTGTGTTTGTCTGCACATAAAAGATGTTTTGTACACAGCCATCTGTCCAGGATTATGCCCCATAAATACTGGAGCTTTGCAATGGTTCGCTGTATTTTTTTGTGGGGGGAAGAAAAGTGGACAGCTCTACCACAGTGAAATGATGTTCCTGCAAGCACTTAGAAAAAAACTCTATGAGTCCTTTAAACATCTTGTAAAAACAAAGGATGCCCATAAATTGTCTGTAGGAATAAGGTCTCATGTGATATCATTTAAATTGTTATTATATGTTTTTGTATACATACTTTGATTTTTATGTACTTTTATTTCATACTATTGCTTCTAAAAATGGCAAGTGAGAAACTAGTTGAAAGAGCCATCACTTTTTTAATGCTGAATCACTGACCATCTCTAAGATGACTGCATTAGCAAAATCACCCTGAGGAATGGTATTTGAATTTAACAGAATGTTGTGATTGTAATAAATAGGATGATGTAATTATACTATCTCATTTACTGAGTCATTCCTAAAATGTTTTCACAAGTGAAATATCCATAGAGAGAAACATTTGAAATACAGATATTTCCCTATACACTATACACACTTCTGTGCTTCAGAAAAATATAATCCTAAATTAAAGATTATTCCACTTTGTGAAATTTTGAAAATATGAAGAATCATTTTGCTTTATGTTCCGTATATTCCGTACATTCATAGAGAGCAAATAAAAATTTGAAACTTTTAAGGCTCTAAGGAAAAATGTAGGCAGGAGATTTTGCTCCTTCTATGTGATTATGCATTTTGATGAACAAAAGAAGGACTTTACTATTGTTGTCTTCATGCTTTTGAAATGTTTTGGAGGAGTGAAGAAGATAGTGTGTATAGACATCTTGCTGGTCAGCAGTAATAGTTGTATGAAGGTTGTCATGGTCATTCTTTATTAACATGGATTAGAGTATTAGGAATAAAGAGGAGGTGGTTTTCCTGGTCCGTGGTTCACCTTTAGACCTGGAAATGGATAAAAAAAACTTGCTTGAAATGATGAATTTAGGGAGTCTGACGTATGAATCATGGAGATTAGAAAGAGCTCTAAAATATCATTTTTATTTTTGCTAAGGAGGGATGCAAGAAAATGCCAAAGCTTTGCTGCTCACTTTAAAGCAGAAAGAATCATTCAGAGTTTACTGACAAGCACTGCAATAGTTGAGAGGTCTTTTGGAGGTCTTTGTGGGGTGGTGTGGGTGATTTACCCAGTATTAGTGCTGAAAGCTTCATAAGCTAATCAGAAGATGAATATTTCATTAAGAAGATGTAGTGATGTCTTGTGGTCATTATGGAATATCAGTGTGATTCTTCATAGAACTTTAAAGTGTGTAATACTGGGGTGAGCTTGGTGATGAATAAAACCTGTGGAGAATGTGCCAATTGAGTGTTGTGTAAGACTGAGTGTAGAACATGAGAATTTTTATTGAAGGAGCAGGGAGAACTATGAGAAACCTATGTTCAGTTAAAGAATGCCCACAGAGAGAGAATAAAAACTATTCAAGAAAAACATGCTCACACTAGTTATTACTGGCTGTTTCTGATGCATGGCTCAATGATTTTGGAATGTAGTCACAGCTTGAACCAACAAAAATAGAAGAAGGAGATCAGTAGAAAGATATGTTTTTAATATCTCCTGTGTTAAAGAGAAAATGAAAACATTAATTTACCTTTCACTGGAAAATATAATCCATGTGAAGTCTTTAGTTTTTCTCATTCCTGTAGGTGAAGCTGATATGGTATCTTTTCCATATAAACATTGTGTTTTCCCATTTTTTAGAAAGATTATTGCCATCATATCTAATTTTTTAAAATGTTTTTCCTGATCTCAGAAAATGCTTATTGCTCTTTTACCTGGGAAATAATGAAAATAATGAGATACTGCATTTTGATTAGCAAATGTATTAATATAATGATTGATTACCAGTCTTTGAGCACTAGTAGCAGTATGCTTGGTAAAAAATTAATTTTTTTATGTTTAAACATAAAAAAATCCAATTTAAAAGCAGACCAGCAGTGTCAGTAGCCTGGTCAGATGTAGTGAGAGACTCCAGAGGGAAGCAATGTTGTAGTAGCTCATCTTACTCACAAATCACAGGTGGGTGAGCCCAAGGAATGAGTCACAGGGGCTACCTACAACAGTCTTATTATATAGAGGCAGGCAGCAAAAAATGAAGAGCAGTACAGTGGGAATTGGATGACTCAGGGGACTAATAACAGGAAAGAGAGTTTCCCATTAGTTTTGATCTTCTCCAGTTGAGTAATGAGTTGTTAACATCTGATGACTTCTCAGTGCTGCATGTGAAATTAGTTGATTGGTTTATCCACTTCACTGCTGGAGATTATCGACCTGGAATATAAAATGAAATAGAAAGCTCTACTACTTGGTTTGACAAGAAGTAAAAGCCACAAGGCATAACACTTCGATCATCTGGTACCTTTGGAGCAAAGTAATGTTGCATTATAGGTAAATAAAAGGATTTTGGAATTTCCATTTTGGATAGATTTTCCAGAGTAAATTAACCATTTGGGAGAAGCTAGGATCTCCCAAGTCTTGAATTTTAAAGACCTTGTTTTTAACTTCAGTGTCTCCTGTGCTGGGTTGATGACAGGTTCCTACTTTCTTGTTCTATCCATTCCTTCATCTCTCTTTTCTTGCATTGTCCTAATGGTGGAATCATTGCTGATTCCTTTATGCCAAATGAGCCTCTTGATTCTGTTTGCCTGTCTTGGCCTCGTGACTGGGATGGTAACTCACCAGAGGAAGGTGATCTATAGCTGCTTAAAACTTGACAGGACTTTTGTATCTTATGGAAAATCAGATTTGTGACAGCTTTGCTGTTGGGAACTGCAGAATGAACAAGCTGTGGTGGGCTGGCATCAAATAAGGTGAATGCTATTCAAAAAGAAATGAAGAACTTTTTCCAAAATCTTTAATAATGGAATCACGGAATTGTTTGTGTTGGAAGGGACCCTAAAGGTCATCTAGTTCCAGTCTCTCTGCTGTGGGCAGGGATGTCACCCACTAGATCCAGTTGCCCAGGGCCCCATCAAGCCTGACCTTGAACACTTCCAAGGATGGGGCAGCTACAACCTATCTGGACAGCCTGTTCCAAGATGATTATGCTCTCTATTTTCATTTTAAGACATGTGTTAATATCAGACCTTCATTAAATTACTGTTGGAATGAAAAGCTTTTCAAAATGTGAAGTTTTTTTAAACAGAACAAAAAATAGTCATTTATAGGTTAAATTCCTTCTTCCTAACGAAACAACATAACAAAAAATTTTATTATGACATTTACTTTTCTATTCAGTGGCAATTGCCATTGGGAGCATTAGTAAAAAGAAGGAAATAAAGTGAAAAAAGTCCTAGGCAATTTTGCAAAATTGTCCTAGGAAACTAAAATATACAGAAAACTCATTTGAAAGTCTTTTAAAGTAATCTATCTGCAAAACAGTCATCGTAAATGTCTGTTCCCTTAAAATATGAAAAGATTATTTTCACAGACACTTGCAAAAGAAATAGGTATAGAAGTCATCCAATGATGGAAAAAAAAATAGTTATTCACTTGTTGTAAGATGGAAAATTGCTAGGAACATTCATTTTCTTTGAGGTTTGTCCACATGAAGTGCACAGTTTGAATATGATGATCCCATTTCCCAAATGCGTGCTTCCTCCCAAACACTTTTTTCCAGAGAATTAGCTTTGGGCCTTGTTGATCATTGATAGAACTTTTTTGCTACCTTTTCCTGCTGTGTTGTTTTGTAGTGAAAATACTTCTGTCCCTTTGCCACACCTTCTTACTAATCTTTTTTTGTGTAACATTTTGCCACTGTTTTAAGTGGAGCAGGATTGGAGCTTTGAAGTGTAGGAACATTTAAGATGACTATGGGAAAACCTACTGCATTCACCACAGCCAAAAATTTACCTAGTTTGCCACCACCAACATCCATTCTCTGGACACTGGACATGCAACATTCATGCAAAATGTGGGGTGAAAAGGGAGCCCTGAATCAGCCTCACATAAACCTGAAAGTATCAGGAATTCCACAATCTATCACAGCTTCAGTTTCAGTAGCTTGCCATTTTTTCTCTCGTTAACACCGCTTAATAAATGTATTTTGCTGGTTTTCCATCAGCAACAATGAGTAGTACTTTGAGAAAACAGAGAGAATGGCCCCATCCAACCCACACATACAAACATAAGTATTGTGCATATTTAGGCCATTTGTATTTGCCCATGGAGGCAGTGCATAATATATCAGCTTAACAGATACCCTTTTAAGCTGGTATAAGCAGCATCTGTAGTAGTGATAGCTTAACTAAAATCTGTTATGTGCGCAAAGCCCTGTAGGAAGGAAAGACTAGATTATGTCTAAAGAAGAGTGAATGTACAGAAATATATTCAGGAGTTCTATGAAAATGGTTTTCCTTCCTCTCTATCTCTTGGAAATCTCTTAGAAAGAAATACTACTGATGCTGCATAGCAATGATTAGAACTAGAGGAATAAATATCGGTGAGAATTTGCCAGGGATGTGTATTTTAAGTAATTGTTTTAATTAGGAAGCAAAGCAAAGTAAACTATTTAATTCCACGAGTTTAAGAGGTATTTCTATGACTGCAAAGCTGTTTAAGTCACATTGGAATTTTTACACAGAGCAATTTGAGGGCGGCAGAAGAGAAGTGCTTTCTCAGAAGAAAGGGTTGGTACTGTGTCTGCCATCACTGATTTTTGAGACAGGAGGGAAATTTGCAGCTCATGTTAAGAATGGGTTGAGGAAGTGTGTAGCTGAAGACAAAGGAAGTCCCATCATGCAGTCCTTTCTCAGGGTTAGTAATGTTGCCACAATGTGAAATCTGTTTAATGGTACACTTGTTAAACAGTCTCTGGATACTATTTCAGAAACATTCACTCGGACAAAAGGAAAAGAAAACCAATCTGATTCCTCTAAGGTCAGAATCCTTTAGCCCCAAAAAGTATCCACTGTCTTGCCAACAATCAAAACTTTGCAATGGTACATGGGATTTTTAAGTGTCACTTTGTATAGTGCAGTATAATTCTAAAGTGCAGTGTAATTCTAAAGCTGGGAATATATGTTAGCAGGTTTGGGTCCTGAATATATTGTCAATTAGAATGGAATAAAATAGTTACAGGGAATTTCTGCATGCAGTGCTATAGGAGCAGGTACTGTAACTGTTTATAAACGGAGACAATAATTATTAATACAACTATATTTTGGAGTACATGCTGAAAAATATCGAATAATTTAATGTATGTGGCTTTGTACCCTATTGTCTGGTGGCATGTTTTTTGGTTGCGTGGTGATTATTAACTATAATTTAGCAAGTAATGTAGACATGTGATAAGGATTGCTGCTACAGGCACAAATAACTTATTATTTACAGGTACCCTGCTAGGTGTAATACAATGTAAATAAGTTTCCTTTTCTTTTTAAGATGACACATACGCATTTGGAATAGTCCCCTTTTCCTCTTAAATGATATCTAACATTGACTCCTTTTGTGACTTTTCAAGTGACAGTTTCTCTCTACTTCAGTTTTACCTTTTTAGTACATAATTTTCTATCTAAGTGTCTTTAAATCTACTGTTTCAAAGTAATTTGAAATATTTAAATGAACTGCATGCGAAAAGAAAGTGGTTCTGTATTTGCAGATTTCAATCTTCCATTTTTACAGGCATATACATGTGGTTGACCAGCAGTTGAAATAATCAAACTGAGTAAAATCATTCCCCAGAGAATGTGCCCCTTAAGCAAGAAATCAAGTTAGCAGGGTTTACAAGATTACTTGTGATTTAGCTCCTAATTCTGTTGGTACCAGCTATGAGGAAAAAGACTTCGTCATTGCACTTGCATCAGAAGACTGCAGACTTGGCTTTGCAGAAGGAAGCAAGGAATAAATTGTAGTAACTGTAATTGTTTGTATTTCTGTTCTTGCTGAAGTTATCTATAGGCTAGTTTTGCATGGTGCTGAAGAAGTTCTGCTGCTATTTTCTGTCAGCTGCATTCCTGACGAAAAGTAACATACATTAAATTAGAAAGTCAACCTCATGGGAAGTAAAGGTAGTTTCATGCAGCACACTGTGACTGGCAACCGATCACAATGCAGATAAACAGACCATTGATAGTAATCAATTTCCTGCAAATTATCAAAATAATTTTAAATGGAATTATGGTATCAGGAACAATTTGTTAACAGGAAATAAGAGGGCTCAAACATGAGATGAGGGTTGCTTACAATGCTCGCCATATTTGACAGAGCCTATTATACTCCTGAGCTTCAGAATAAAGGTCAATAATTGAGTTTATTGCTTAAAAATCTACTTTCTAGTCTATGCAGTTGGAGAGTGAGCCTTGATGTTACAAAACAAGCACGTAAGCTGGCTGCAGTTACCATGCTTTTTCGTACCGCACGGATTAAGCAGTCCCTGAGGCCAGAGGATGTTGGCAGCTTTGGAGGCACAAAGCCTGGCATTCCTGCTGTGCTCCTTGCCACACAGCATCTGTCTCTTTTTGTCTTAGGGTTAGAAGACCTCAGTGGGGATGCTCTTGGTTTACTTGTTTCCTCTTTTAGGGAAGATCACTGGAGTAGGTGCTGCTTCCCTGCGCAGCTCTCCAAAGCAAAGGTTAGACCACAGTGGGAGACAGGCAGAGCTGTTGCAGTGACTGTCAGGAAGTCAGAAGGTGCAGGCTGGTGAGTTTGGTGTCTGAGGAGCAGAGCAGAAATCCAGGAATCTTCCAGAATCCAGGTAGATGGCACAAAAAAATTGCTTAAAAGGTCCTGACTTATTGGTAGGAAGGAGGACACAGTAACTGCTGAGAGTTGGCTAGTGAAGCCAAACTAATTAGAAAGCACTGAGAATATTAAAAAAGAAAAAAAGGAAGACAGGGAAATTAGTATTAAACTCCCCTCCCCAAACACACACTTTTGTAAGATAATATTTTTTATTAAAAGGCCTGGTAGTGCTTCAGTGTACAAGCAGACACATGGGACTTTTTTGCTTTTTTTTTTTCAGAGGCGATTACCATAATATTTGCATGAAAGGCTCTCATGGATACCAGCACCCATGTGCTTGTCTGATACCAGAATTTTTCCTCTTTGAGATTTTATAATTAATCGTAAGATAGCTAAAATGTGGAAGTAGTTTAAAGACATCTAGAATTGAGTATATAGGTCTATATGTCAGACATTCTGCCTTTTCATCAAGACTATCTTCTTGTAAGTTTTGGACTTAACTTATCAGGGAAAGAAGCTTGCAGATCTTAGTAAGTATACAGTAAAATGCTCAGTTGTTTACTGAACTGTATTTCTAGACTAGGCAATATGTTGCAAATAGAGAAAAGGCGTTGAGCCAAACCTGCCTGTTGATGGTTTGTTCACCTAAATTCCACCTTTCACTTTTCTTCCCACAATTTTACCCTTTCCTCATTTTTCTAGCTGCTTTAATCAGTAATCAAGTTGAATTCTTCTTTCTTCCATACTCTTCAGAGAAGAATAGACTTTCATTTTTTTCTCTATTCACTTGTTTTCTGAGTAGTAGTATTTTTGTATTCCTAGTACCTGAGTTCTAGAAGTGGGTGTTTTCAAAAATAATTTGATCAAGTCCTTTCATGCTTACAAAAGCATCCATTCAATAGAAGAAATCAGAATCTGTCTTAACGAAAGGTGGAGGTGGAGTGACTCATCTCTTTGGCTTTTGTGCCTGAGGTCAAATACAGTTTTACAGAAATATGTAGGCTGTGCGTGTTACCTACATCTTTTTAGACTGTTGATATATCATCTAAAAATTTATCATGAGTACTAAAATGACAAGCCATGAAGACATAGTTACGATGGTCAGCATTTGCAGAGGGACCCCACCTGTTCTGCATGAGGAATAGGTTGGTTGCTCTGGATTGGAAGTAGGTAGAAAATATGGTTGTGTTAAAGAACATCACATTGCTCAAGCAGGATTTATGAGGCTAATCTTAATTTTGTGTCGTGCTTACAAGGAAGCTTCCAACAGGCATGATGTCCCCAAATTCTAGACCATTTAAAGGCCAGTAACTGAGTCTGTTTTCCAGAAAATGAATGGAAAACTGGTCATAGTAGCAATTTACTGTTCTAGGACAGTTGCTGAAAGTAAATAGAAGAGTGCAACTTGTCTGGCTTTTTTCCTCTGTCTTAAAGATACATTTCTTCATGTTTAAAAAGGAAGAAAGAAAGAAAGGAACAAACGCCCCCACAGAAGTGGGATGTCCATCTCTCTCCGTGTGTTGGTCATAGCTCCTTTGGACAGGCATGCAAAGGACAGGGAACACAGCTCCAGTGGTATGTGGCTGAACTACTGAGCAGGTACAATTCAGCAATGGTTGTCCTGAGCTCTCTCACACCAGCAGGAAGGTAAAGGATGCATGAATTGGATGGTCAAATACATTGTTTATTTTCATGCAATGTAGCTGAGATCTGGGACACTGCTTGTAAATTACCTCTGCAACGAGTTAAATGACCTCTGTAATTTAGTCACAATTAGTAAAACTCTCCTATCATTCTAAGGGATGATATGCCGTGTTTAATCCAAACAGTCACCTAGTTAGTTTTGGATTTAGTCTGATATAATTACACTTTTGATTATTCTTAAAACATTTATTTCTAATCATTAATGATGGGATGCAAAATTTTAAAAAGTATTTGAACAAGTTTATATGGACACAGCTATATTAAAATGGAATTGTGTATGAGGCAGAGGAAGACCTTATAGGGCAGTTATTCAGCTAGGAAAAACAGGCTATTGTAGGAGGCTAGAGGAAAACCATTTCCAGTGAAATGCTAAAACTGAGAATAAATTGAACATGAAATACTGTTTTGAAATGTATTTTAGTAGACCAAAAAATAAACTGTTAGAGCAATAAATTTAAATTAGTGCACTAATTGGATGGTCCCTATAGAGAAGTGGAGGACAACCTGATTTTAGAAGGGGGAAAGGGACTTGTGAGCTCTCAGTTGCAGGGAAGAATTGCAACAGACTTCTGACCAGGAAGTGAATTGGGAAGAGGGAAGGCACCATTAAATCTTTTTAACGAGAGAAGAAATGGTATTACCAGAAACTACAAGTTTAAAAATTCCAAAGTTCTTCAAGATATATACTTTTTGAACAAAAGCATTGCATGTTTTTGGAAACAGTATCTGTTTGGATTATTTGAGAACAGTGATTATTCACATAGGTGTCAGAAAAGACTTCCTCAGTGTACATAAATTATTAAATGTGGAATGAGTCATTACTTCTTGTTGAAGAAGCAGAATTTTATACAAAAAGTGTGTCTTAACTTTTGAATGATGTGAGTTTTGAAGGGCGTTCATGTTCTATAAAAGGCTGTTTGAATTACAGCTATCCAGGACAAGGTGTCTGTGTAGACATTGTCTTTATTCTCTGTGGTAATCTTACGATTTTATAAGAGTTAAGTATCCCCTTTACTCATGTACTGGTGTTTTAAAATTTAATATTATAATTGGTTTCAACTGAAAACTCACCGCTTGATAGCTGAAAATTAAAAAAAAAATAGATTTCCTTCCAATTTTATTTTTTTTAGAACAGTACAGAAAGCAAAATATATATTGAGGTTAGAGAGTGAAATGTCAGTTTAGTCCTGTGTATATTACATCTATTTTAGATCAAGTCCTAATTGTTCATCTGAGAAGCAGCTCTCAGTTTAAGGGATTTGTGTCAAACAGTTTTGGATCCTTTGTTATAAAAGATGGGAAAAAAAATCTCTAATTCAGTGTATTTGAAATGTTCTTCTGGCACATCTCTGCAGCCTGGCTATTCAGGCCACTCCATCAAACTTAGACATCAATATTTACTGAATCTCTATGCTCAGTTTGTTACTAGTCAAGCCAAAATAGAAACCGTCTGTACTAGCTGTGCTCAAAAATGGAACCCTGATATGCAGATAGATGTAGTGAGAGATCTAGAAGTTCAGAAATAAGAGAAATAAATAAAATATAATTTCATGAATGATAATTTATCATCTTCTGTCCATCTTCTGTCCACCACTTACAGGTGCAGATAATTATTTGTTTTAAAAATTGAAATGCCATTTGTGGTTTAGCAAGGGAATTATTCAGTTTAAATGCTGTATTTTTTTATGGGTTATCCAAACAGGATATTTTATTTACAGAAAAATATCAAACAGAAAGAAAAAGGGACACTGCACAAATTGCAAGCAAGAGTCTGTAAGTTTTGCATTAGCTACACAAGCACATAAACAGGCATAATATATGGCAAAAAGAAATAGAATATATTAGTTGTAACATTTGCAGTAGGTGTCCTCAGTCAGCTGAAACTCTTCTCAAATCAACACATCTGTCAAATAAGAAGGAGATTATAGCCCTGGGTCTCAGATCTAATGAAGGTTTGTATCAGTGTTGGAAATCTTTTGGAACTATCTTTTCTGTACTTATTTTGGAGAGGAAAAAGTTCCTCTTGCTGACATAATTCAAAAAATAAAACATGTCTTTCATCTGTGATTAGTATTGACTTGGTAAGAAAGAAGAATAAAAGAAGCAGTGTAAAAAATACTGCCTCGAATCCAAAATGCTTTTTTTTTTTTTTGCTGAGTATTACTATTTCCAGTAGGAGACTTTTCTGTTGTAAGTGAACCCTGCTACTGTAGTGCTAATAAAATAAATAGATTCATTTGAAAGACTTGTATACACAGAAACAATACCTAAATATCTTTTACAGGAAGAAAAACTTGAGTAAAATCCATACACATTTGATTAGAAATTCTTCACTCAGGATCTAAGTCACTGAACTGAACATAAACCACAGCACCGATACGTGAAGTGTGTCTCAGCAGCTATGAAACAGTGGTCTAGTTTTTATGATTATGGGTGAGGAGTCTGAAACTATTAATGGGCTACAAATGAGGCAGCACCCAGCAAGATCAGAGAAAATCAAGAAAAACAGCCCTTGTGGCTGGGGCCCTGGGCTGCTGCTGTGCTCGAGGAGAGAGGAGTCCCGTGCCTGCTGCTGCTGCTACCAGGAGCTGGGTGCCCACATGTGGGTGCTTACTGGATCTGCCCTTGACTGAAGAGCAGGGCTTGGAATCCCTAAACTGCTTTCAGCCAGCGCTGCACTGAGTATAAAACAGACTTCATCTGTGGCTGCATTAGAGACCCAGTTAATTGTCTGAAATCGAACAAAGTGTGGGTGCACCCATTTGGAGTGAGATTTTGCCTTGGGTTTCCAAGGGTGCTTACTCTTTATCTACAAGGTTCTTCTCTACATTTTCCAGTTGAGGATGTTCATTAACAGTACCAAGCCTAGCACTGAATCACACAAATTGTCCTTTAATGACCATTTGTAACTGCAAAACAGTCCTGTTTTCCCAAGGCACTTTCTGTACAATACAGCAGACTGAGTGTAATTAGCATTTCAAAAAATGTAAAGGGCATGATAGGCATTAAAGTGCTGGAAAAGAGTGATCAGTGTTATATACATGCTATATTTTCTCATGACATTTTTTTCTGGCAGATTCTTAGGGTAATATATGGTTATAGTACAACAAAACCTGAGAGAAAGCCTGAAGTTGAACTCTTTTCATTGCTCAAGTGTTCGGTTTATATTCCCTCTCACCTGCTTAAGAATCAGCAAAAAAAGAAAAACCTGGCAAAATGAATGCTAACATTAATAAAAAAATGCACCAAACCCCGTGTATCTTATGCCCAGCCATCAGTGCAAATGATACGAAGAATTTTCATGTGAAATAAGATCAAGAATAAGCCGGATACACTTTGAAGTCCTGCCTGAATTCATCATGTTAAATACTGACCTTTATCTGTATGTTTCCTATATCTTGCCTGGCTTTTAGAAATAAATAGATCAAGGGTCATTAAAGAAGTACTTGCAATAGATAGTTCAGCAGTCTAACAACCAATGCTATTAAGGCTGAATCTTCCCATTTGAAGCAATATGAAAATTTTCCTGTCATTCTTTAATTACGTTTTTTTAATATTTTGAGTATAGTGTTCCTCTTGTAAATGCACCAAAACCCCCCCCCAAAAAACTAGTGTTGTCAAAATCATAAGTAGGGCTTAAAATTAAGTCTCTCGGATTTTCATCATTGGCTTAACCATTCTGTTCTTGTGGCAGCTGTCTTTCCATTTGTCCTCTCTAACCACTACCACAGCTATAAAGTGAACAAATGAACTGTATACTCACTTCATCATAGTAATACTAGGGGGCTTAATGTTGCTGGAGTTCTTCCATGTACCATCGCACAAATTGTAAATCAATTAAATAATTTTCTGTAATTCCTTGCAGGGCCCTTTGTAAGTTTTACATCTGTAGGAAATAACACTCGCTTTAACAGTGCATCTTCTGTGCCAAACTGAGCGTTGTTGTTTCCCTTGCTGAAAAGGTTTTTTAAGCAGTGATCATTCTTCTGTCAAATCCTTTCCTTTGTTCCAAATATAAGTAACCAGCCTTGGTGCAAGTGACCACATCAGTCAAACCCAAGACAACAGCAGGTCCTTCAAATAATATGTCCCTCAGTAACCTCGTCCTACTTGTTTGAACATACCCACTTCTCTTCCCTTTTGCTTTGTTTTCTAACTGTTACCTAACTGTTACCTAACTGGCAGCTAAGTTACCTAACTGGCATCTAAGACACTCCCTGTTTGACCCCCCAGAGACCTGTCCTCCCTCAGCTTCCCTGCGCACAGAGAGGAGGGAGCACAGCTTCTCCTGGCTTTTACGTACATGACTTTAATTACCAGCATTCGTCTACATTTCTTTGTGAAGGCATCAATTGTACATCAAACAAAGGAATGTTTTTTGAGGGAGGGAGTATCATCACATTGCTAATGCCTCTGGAAGAACAAATGTGTTTCATGCCAAAAAAATTTGAATGTTTCTTCTTTATAGAGAGTGATCATGCCCAATTTAGAGCATGGTTGCTTTAGTTTGCTTAGCTCAGGAAGGTGCCTGGGAGATGATCAGGACGTCTTCTTAAACAATATGAAGAGTTGGAGCCCTTTTTTTCATATCCCTTTTGTCTGTCAGGGATAGCAAAGGTGCAGATGAGTATAAAAATTTACAGTATTGTATAGAGAAGTTTTTTTCTGTTCGAAGTAAATACCTCTAGATCGTTACGGTTTCACTACAATTTTGCATACATATTGACCTTAGAAGGAGTAAAGAAATAGACTTAAAGTTTCTTAAACAACTTTAAATTGCCATTTTTTTTCTGTAACTCTCAATATATGTCGAAGCTGAGAAGAATTTGAGCCATATTTCAGTATCTTCTTGAATCCCTTCTTGAAACTATGATGATTTGAAACTTTTGAAGTACTTTTAGTGACCATAATGGAGTTACTTTGGATTTTCCCATTGCAGCCAAGAGAATGGTTTTCTAATATTCCCTTTGATTTCTCATTCAATAAAGAGAAATGACTTTTAAGTATAGCACCAGAATTAAAAATATACTTGAAATTAAAGCTTAAAAAGACATGATTCAAAACTGCCAAAATAGTAGGTTTGCTCTTACTCTTATTTTCAAAGAAAACGTCTTTTAGAAGCTAAGGTCCAGATACTTCTCAAATGTTTTCATCCCCACTGTATATAACTCACTGTCTGGAAACTGATATAATAGTTACAAGGAGTTGTGATTTTACAAATACATTTTCCAAATTGGTATTTGCTATATAAAATTGCAGAAAGTGTTAGCTTTTCAAGGCTCATCTGTTTTCTTTACTACATGGTGAGATGAGAGATGACTCATCATCGAGAGAGGCACGATATGAGATAAAGAGAGCTAGCACTGCTATGATTATAGTGTTTATAAGAATATCTTTGAATTTAGTTTAGTTTAAAATGGAAGTGGCAAGTTATTAAAGATATACAGTGGAATAAAAATTTTTACTTATTCTGATAATGATTGACAAGGTAACACCTTAAGAGAAAAAGGTAGATGAAATTGCCCATTATTCTCTTCTTATTTTATCTCTTGTGTCTAAAACTATCAGTTGAATGTCCCTGAGTGCTCCGTGTAGCAGATCCTATGGCTCTGTCCTCTGGTCTTGTCGAAGAGAATCATAGGATAATGAGGCACATCCATCTTAGTTCTGGTCAAGCCTTTTACATCTGCTTAATTTAGAAGAATTATCCATTAAGAGCATTTCTGATGCTATATCTGGCAAACCAGTTTTCTGCTGTGAAATGTTTTCAGAGCCACACTTTCTCAGGAGAATTTTTTTGACTTTGCCATTATCAGGAAGTACTGAAATACTAAGTTTTTATTTTATTATTTTATTATTATACTTTGGTTAGAAGCTGTTGTATGAGTCAGAAAAATGAAGATGAAAAATTCTGTTTGTATTATGCCAAAAAAAAGGTTTTGCCGCTGTTGAATCACACATTTTGATAGCATTAAAGGAAAATATTTTTAATTTTTCAGTTTGTGCAAAGCTTTGATGTTTGATGTTGGGGTTCCGCTTCATATCAAAATGAAGTTAGAGAGCCTCAGAATGTGCTTCAAGGTAAGAAACTCTGGTGTCTCACGGGTTCTGTTGTGATTTGTGAAGCATCCTTTTGAGGATGCATTTTAGGCTGGGGAAATTCAGAGAATAACAAGTCAGGGGCCTTATTGAGCAACCACTGAACATGATCAACACAGAAAATCTTCATTATTCAGTTAAATTGTCACATCAAAAATGCTGATGGTAGGGTCCTTAGCAGAGGGACTCACTGTTCCAACGTGTTTGAGTAGCAATTAGTATAAAATGCTTCCATACTAAAATTACTGAATGAGCTCTGCAACAGGAAACAGCAGAGTAACTCCTACCTCTGCCAGATCATCTGCCTTCACTGATATGCTTGGTTTGGTGATCATCATCTTTACTAAGTTTACAGTACATCAAATTTAGGCATCCCTAAAGCATGGCATGTTTGTATTTGCCATATCTGTAGCAAGGGTTACCTGTGGGTGCTTCATCTTAAGAACCTGTGCTCAGAGCTGTAATTTTCCTCTATTTTCTCAGTGCACACGTTCTTGTTTGAAGAACAAGAGCTTGTCTACCTTTGTTAGCTTGCTTGCTAAAAACAAGAAAACACTAACTAACAAGGACATCTTTTATAACGCAAGCTAAATGATAATTTTAAACATGTGAGAAGGAAAAATTGCTGGAACGTAAAGTGTATTAACAGTAGTGAAACCTTGTTGCTTCCTTTCCCTGAGCGACAGTCATTTCTAGAAGCATAACATGTGAGAGGAAACTCAATACTATAAGTAAGAAGGAAATCAGTTTTAAAGTTCAATCTATGGATATTTTTTAATACACTCACCTAAATTGGTAAGCCATCACTTTCTTTACAAAACAAAAAAAAAAAAAATTAAAAATTAGAAGCATATAAATATATTCCATCAGACATTACTTAAAACCACGGAATTTGTTCCAGAAATGGCAATGGCCAAAGACATACTCTTTGTTAAATCAATAAAAGATGAGAGTAGTGAATTTTAGACGAAGAAATTCTTCTAGTATTTGCTGACTGGTTTGAATTGCTGCCGTGTTTGTGTGCTGCAGGACAAATAGAGTGGTCATCTCTGGCTTGAGAGCAGCATGTTTTACTGGCTGTTAATATGGCTAGCAAAAAACGATCCTAGTCCTCCAAGATCCTGCTCTCTTCTGAGTCTGTGGAAGAAACGCTGGACCTTAAACTACAATATTTCCCAGTGCCATACAGCCAGGAAAATGATACTGTGCAGAGTCAGGCGTACAAAGGGTGTGCCCACAGCCACAGGCTGGGAAGCTCTCAAGAGGCACAAAGCAGACCAGTGGAAGCTTTTTCTAACCCAAAAACTTTACAGAGCAGGATTCATATGTTTGCAAGCTGGTACTGGGAGCGCCATGCAGTGAGCTCTGCTGAGCCTATGGAAGGGATCAACAAAGGAAACAAGGAAGGTTAGGTGTAAGCATGAGCCTATGTGCCCATCCATTGGACATTATTTGCTGAAAATAGTGCTATGGCAGGCATTTATTTGTATATTGGTATTTGACAGGAGCCCAGTTTTATGCAGGGCCAGATAGAACTGGAAGAGTAGAAAGGAGGACTAAAACAGCCTAGTATATACTCAGTTGCTAGGTATAAACCTGCCTCAATCAAAGTGAAGCAGAAATTTGAAGGGGATAAGCTACTTAAGACTTCCCTTCTAGGTGGCTTATATCCTTCCATCCTGTTTTGTATCAAAACTCTCACCAGTCATATTACCACTACTCCCTTTCCTCTGTATTTTGGAGACGAGAATGGTTCTGTTCCCAGGCAATCAAGGGGAAGTGATCTGCCTACTGCCTTAATCAGACTATTCGCTAGTCCAAGCACAAGCACCCTTTGCTGCTCTCCCCTGATTTCTTATCTGACGAAAAGGTAGCAGGAGAATCTTATTAACTGCTGATGCCAGATTGAACAGGGTATACTTATCTATGAAGAAATACTTTGAATTTTTGAATATTGAAGTTTTGTTGTTTTTTATTTCCTGTTTCAGGAGAGGGCTGCTAGTTTTCTTTTGTAATCTGTTGATTAATTCATTTTAGCTCTTGTAAGGATGTAAGAAGGTGGAGCAAGAACATGGTTTTCCCTAATGCCTTCTTGCCCCCTCCCTCACAACTTTGGGACCATATTTCATGTAGACAGCACAATTCCTTATCTGACTGACAAATCTTTGTTCTCTCCAGGCCCTCAACACAAGAGTTGTGTCTACTTTTGCCTTCCACTAGTAAAAAGCAATCCTAGTACTGGATATCTTCGATATTTGCTTTATATTTCTTTATAGATCCTGCTTTTATTTTCCCAAGAGAATATATATCATCTGTTCCTGAGTCTGCAGTCAATGGTTTAGGAAGAAATGGTGGCCATCAACAGGTTTGCATAAAATGTGTACAGGTCCTCAAAAATTACATGGAGAGACCAAAATTCAAAGGCATGGTTTGTACGGGGGCTGGAAAGGGGGCCAGGACTGGTTTGGTAAGTACCTGAATGGTTGTGTGTACGTGTTCCCTCACCAAGGGTGATTTTACATCTTGGTACTATTTATTCTGACTCTGACAATGTAAACAGCAAAAACGCAACAGGTGCTAAAAGTAGTATTCACGTCACTGCATACTCCTAGGCAACAGTATGAACGTAATTTTTTTCTGCATTTTGTGGAGAAGGAAAAAAAAGTGAACTACAGTCTCATCTTTACAAAGAGATTCTGTACTTACAAGTTTAAGCTATAAAAGACCCATCCTATGTTCACAGTAAGATGTCATCAGTTCTCAGATGTTTCATCTAAAGAAATGAAACATTGAAATGTACAGTAAAATAACATGAAAGATAGAATCTTGACTCCAGGACATGCACTATTATTTATTGGACTAACAGGTTGATCTTTTCAAAATGCTTCTCTGTTCTCTAGCCCCCCAAATATCCACAGCACAGTATGAGGAACCATTATCTTTACTGTAGAAATAAATACCAAGGGTTACATCTTGGGCTAGTGGTCCAGGATTGTTCAGAATAATGTCTTTTTTATCATTCTTCTACTTGATAATGGATGATGGAAAATTACTCTCTCCAGCTTTTCCACTTAAACTTACAAATGCCTCCCATGAGCTTGTGGATTAGTGTTATTATATGGTTGCTCTGGACATAATGAATGTGAGGGCAGGGATGGGAGAAAACAGAATGTTTTTGCAGAGATTGTTTCTTTGTCCAGGCTCCAAGAGACATTCCTAAAATTGAGACTTTAGTGATGGCTATGTGAACATTGCCTGATACTGATGGAAAACAAAGCACTTTGCTTCAAAAATGTATGTGATTAATGTGGTACCACGTTACCAGCAGAAAGGTGGCTTTTGAATTCCTATAAAAATGTCATGGAGAAAAAGCCAATACTAGCTACAGGGCTGCAATTTGTATCTTACAAATGCTGATGTGAATGTCCTTTGGGAAACACAGCAGCAAGGGAATATACTTGGTAAACTGAAATGTAGAGGGGTTTATTTCCTCTATTTTACTGCTTGGTTTGCTAAGTTCACTGTGATGGATGGGAGCATAATATATAAGATGACTGGCATGTACTCATATATATGAATAACCATTGAGCATATACCATACTTCAGTTTTCAATTTGAGACAGAAATATGGTACTTATTGTGGATGATATGATTAAGTTTACTTTAAACCCAAGAGCTGTTGATTGCATATTAAAATGGTAGTTCATGTCTATCTTGATTTTTGGTAAATCTCCATTGATGGATAAATCATGTTAGAGAATTTCAATTGTCAGCAGAATTTATATTTCAATGAATATTTGGGAATTTTCCTCAAGAGCTAATAAATTTTACCTTTATTGTGACAGGGTTTATTCTGAGAAGACTATGAGATTTTTATGTCTTTTAGAACAGACCCAATAATATTTGCTTCAGATAGTTGTGCAGCACAATTATTGACATTTAGAATAAATTAATTCATAATCTCTGACTAGTAATGAAAGACCGCAAATGAAAAATATGCTGAATTTTGTGGAATTATCGAGCTGGAACAAAGGTCAGTTTTATTTCTAACACAGTTCATTCAATACTATATAATGTAAGTGATTTTTGTTATGCCAAGCAACTGAGCATAATGAAGTCCTGAAACAGTCCCATGTTTTAGTAAAAGCTGAATGGGATTAGATTGTCAGTCAGACTAATGCTCAAAAATATAGGTACTTAAATTTTGAATAACTTAATTTCCTTTCCCTTTTGGAAATGTAGCCCTGCTACAGGTCTTTGAAGTGCAAGCTCTGAGACAGCAGTATTAAAATAATCATAGATCTAGAGGAAATACCACAGAAACATCCAACACAGTTTAATCAAGAAAAGAAATTCATTTGAACTTTCTGTGGTCTACTGAATATTAAAACATTTCATATTTCAAACAGAAAAAAAAGAAGCCTTCAGCAAAGTTCTGATCAGAGTCAGTGACATTTCTGGTGTAACATTTGAATATTGGGCTTAAGGTTGAAGGTTTCTACTCAGCTTCAGCAAACTTTCCTGTATCTTATACTTTGTATTTATTGCTACTAGGTGAAAAATGCTGATCTGTGCAACAGGCTATGGAACAACGGGAATAAAGAACTAAAACCCCCAGGTGGCTGCTTTGGCCAAACAAAGTATTTTTAGTCTGCAATTTCTCAGCATTTTGTTATGAAATTCATGTTTTTGGACTTTCTGTTATAGCCTGTGTCCCTATGCTGGATTGCATCTCTGAAGATAAGTATTTTGTGCAACTGCTGTATTGTAGAATTTTTTTATTGAGAAGAGGTTTTCTGTTGGAGGTGTTTCTGTATGTGTGAGAGTGGCTGGGTAATAATCAAATTCTTGGAAACTTGTGGTTCAGGAGCTTCTGCAGAGCATCACATTGTGCTCTTGTACTAAGCATCACTAAATGTCTCTAAAAGGCATATTTTTGTTAAAACAACTAAGTTAAATAGATTGGGTTATTCAGGAAATCTGCACTGATCAAGGGGGGGTTTTTGGACATCAGTTTTGAGAGTCTTAAGCAAAGAGAGCAGTAAGAGCATGAGTCACTGAAAGAGTGTTTTGAAATAGTAACAGTGGAAAAACCCATTTTCAAACCAACTGTATAAATTAACTATTATTGTGTAGGAACACTTTGTGAAGAAGAAAGTACATTGACATTGTTGCTGGGCAAATGTCAAAACTGCAAGTCATTGTGTCCCCACTGACTTTCTTTCTGGAGTCAAAATCCCAAATCAAGTCTTATACAATTTATATATTTATTCCCATTACCCCTGAATTAGGATTTGAGGATTTTCCCTTGTGAAAATCCTCCATGAATGTTAAAGTGCCTAGCAGAGATTACATTGCTCCTCACTTCCTTCCACTGCCATCTGTGTGTGGGTGTCTTTCAGGGGGCAGTATGGCAAGAATTAGAAGCATTTCTGAAGGAAAATAATGTATTTCTTAGATATATTAATGTGGAAATATGAAAAAATACATATCTGCTTGAAGCGTGGTCAAGAGTTTCACAAAGATTTTTGCTGAACTTGGAGGGTATTTGGTTTTACACGCTACTTTCAAACTGCTGATGTAAAAAAATAAGAAAGCAAAAGCACTTATTGTGGCAGAGATAAACTCAGGCAGCTTTTACTGTGCTGTGAAGATTATCAAAGTGCAATGTGCAAACACTTACTGATATGTGTGTGAGAGAAAGAACATACGCTTATCAATCTACCTGTTTTCTATGTACAAAGTTGTCAGCGAGACACAGTAAAACATCCAGTAGATACAAAAAGAGGGCTAGATGAACTATTTATGGCAGGTAGCAAAATTTTCCCTTAAGAATACATTGTCGGTTTTCCTGAAATAATCTTGGATGAATTTTTCAGAGTGAGCGTTCAAGATAATTAGAGAACAGTGATGTTACTATTGCCCTTTGATATGTTATTTCGGGAACAGGAGGTCAGACTTGGGATAGGAGTCACATATCCATTTCCTTCTTACCCTTTCTTAAGAGTGGCTGCTCTTGCGTTCATACCCTGCAGTGTTCTCCACTAGCATACACTTGCCAATGCTGTTCTACTTCCCATTAACCAGACTGCACAGCAGTAGGGAGGGGACTCCAGGTGCTCAGCTTCCCACATGGGTGTCCTACAGTATGATAAATAATTTATTTTCTCTTCTTACCTCCCAAGCTATTTAACATAAAAGAGTTACAGCTCCAGGAAGGAATTAAAAGGGGCCACAACCAGAATGCCCCAACCAGAATGCCTAAAGACTGAGGTGGAGACACTCAGGTTCAAATGCCTGAAACTGCTTGTGTCTGAGCAAAAATTTGGACTAAGCTGCCTCATTATTTAGAGAATGTAATTAGCGGACAGTAGAGACTGTTCTCTTCCACATGGAGTTTATCACTATTTTTAAAAAGAAGTTACATCATCACTGAGAGAGACAGAAAAAAATGTTCTTTTAGCTGGTGACCAGGCACTCACCTACAATGTGGGGCATTGATATTGCAAAACAGCCTCATTGCCTGTTGATTTACACAGTACACTTTGGTGTTGGGAAGATCATGGACACCATTACGCTTGCTGTTTGGAGGCTTCCTGCTCTCCATTTGGCATTGGATCCAGAACTATTTTGGAGGACGTGATTTAGCTTGAGTTCCCAAAGGTAATGATAGATGGAGAACACGATGAGCAGCTGAATTCTTGGCTGTCCCTCTCTTAATAGTACCCAAATGTGTCTGTAGGTATTTGTAAGGTAAAGAGAGGAATTGATTGAGAGAAGAAGGATGGGACATCATGATGAGAAAGGTTGGAAGTCACTTAGCTTCTTATCTTCTTTTACCATTAAGATTTCTGATGAACAGGAAATCAAGTAGGTCTCACTGATAAGTCTCCTAGCCTCCTTGTTTATCTCAGTCTTTAGAAGGTTTGCTTGAAGAAAACATACAGTAGTTAAAAGTGAAGTGTAGGTTTTTTTCTGGTTTTGGTTAGTTCGTTGGTTTTGTTTTGATTTTCTTTTTTATTTGGAGGTGAGGATTTCTCATAAATGAGATTTCTTCTTTTATGGGCTTTTCCCCCCACAGATATTTTTTACGTAGAGGAGTCTTTTAAGATTTTACATATCCTGTGCACACTGATACTCTATTATAGTTCATCAAGATCACAAGGCTTTACATCATTTCGAAGAAAAGCATAAATAATCCTTTGCACTAGACAGACTCTACAGGACTTTAATGCTACTTAGTTTTTCTAAATGGCAACACTCTTGTCTTGCAAATGTTTAGCATGGAGCAATGTTCTTCAGCAAAACTCTAGTGCTTAGGATAAGAGCTTTGGGATTACAGGGGTTTAATCTGTGGTTACTGGTATATTGCCAGTTATGCACAGCTCGTGTCATTTGTAAAATGGTCATTTGTGGCTGAGGAGGAGATCTAAGGGGAGGATGTCTTTTGGGAAACTTTAGAGATAAATGTTGCTGGAATGAAGCAGCAATTCCTTCTGCTGGAGGAGACAGGGACCTGTGTAGATTGACACTTTTAGAATAAAGAGTGGCACAGATACACAGGCATCTTTAATTATCCTTTTAGTGTTTATGAACTGGTTTTCTGCTCTGAAGCTCGGCAGTGAGACAGTGTGACTGAAGGATTTACATTAGTGGAACTTGTTGGTCAGCACCATTGATTTATTTCATATAGGTATGGAAGTGAAGAGATTTTTGCATTCTTTATTAGCTCTTTCACAATATGAATGTAGATGAATTTTCCTGTCTGAAGCAGAAAGTCATAACGGTATCAAGCAAAACATTGTTCTTCACAAGGTTAGGCTAGCCAGAATTATGGATCCTTTCTGCCCTTCTAGGCTTGAGTATTTCTGAGGACTGCTTACAGCTGAGAATGAAAGAGTCCAACTCAAAAGCAGTGGGATGATTCATTTGAAGGTTTTATTTTTGCAAATTCCTGTATCTACCTTCACTTTGGAAAAAAGTATATTTCAGCTTATATTGTTTTAAAACTATAAAACTGTAATTTTGTGCTTGAGTAGTTTCATTAAAAAATGTTGTATTCTCTGTACAGTTAGTATTATTCAGATGACATTTTTAAATTTGCACCTGGGTACAAGCTTCCTTGAGGTTTAACAGAAGTCAAACAAATGCATGGCCCACGCTCAATTATAAGAAGTCAGAAGAGTAAGTTTCTGCATTTGTTTTCATCAGTAATTCTGAAAAGCAAGCGGCAGAAATGCGTGTGAAAGTTGAGATGTAAATAATTTCCTTTACCAAATTGCACTCTGATCAGTGATGTTTTTTCTTTTAAAAAGTCAACCCACTTAAATAGTAAAGGTCAGAAAGTTAAATACGCAAGTGCAATTAGCAGGGTATTCAAATTATCACAGTGTCAGCTCTGTTGCCACTCATGATAAAAAATTTTACCAAGTTAAATCCATAAATCTATTTTACATTAAACCAAAAGAATACAGAAAATAAAGAAAAAACCTATTAGCTAAAAATATAGGGTGGAAAGAATTTATGTTCCTTCAAGCACTTTTGCAACCCCAGCCTCAGAGAGGAGTCCCCACATCCTTCTTTTACCTTTCTTTGGACACTGCAATCAAGTGATGCAACAGCTCTCTTTGCTCAGCTGTAATAGACATAGGGAAAAATTAATCTGAATAATCCAGTGTGTGTACTGGATAATAATGTATTTTTCCATACTTTAACCAAAATATAATATAGTCACTGTTTTTCTTCCCTCTGCCCTTTTGCCTGTAACTATATGGTACTTGATTTCTTTCAGATATATGCATGAAGAATTCATACACAAACTGTGCTTCTCAGATAAAGAAAAGAAATTGTAAAGTATCCATGCTGACATAACTGTGGCAACAAATGATACGGTTTGTGACTGTGAAAACTTCAGGGAGAATGCAGATAATTTTTGTCCCGTTCACCAGTGAAAGCCCTTTCTTGCAGAGTCCTACTCTCCATTAGACAGCAATTTTTGTTTGAAAACAGCTAGTGCTGAAAACCTGAGAGATCACTGGCTTTTACAATCTCTCTGCTCATCTAATCCACTTTCTGTGTTTCCAATATCTGAATCAGTGGTGAGAAATGAAATTGCACATTATAATTTTTTTCAGTCATGGCCAAGGGTTTTGAAGCGTATATCAGTGGCTAACCTTAATTTCCTGATGCATCACCATGAAGTGATGATGTTGAAGACAAAATGACCCAATACCCTCCTCTCTCAATATAAAAAATAAAGAGGAACAATGCAAATACAGTACTATTTCCTTAGTAATTAAGTAATAGTCTTGTCTTAAATTTAGACACTGATACTTTCTAGAGTCATGTTTATTAAGTTTTCTGTACCATGAGCTGCCCTGCAAAAAATTCTCTAGGTTCTCAAGGCTAGGTGGTGGTGAAGCTCTGAAGCTGAGCCAGCTGACCAAGAGGCTCCCTCAAGGGAGCACCTGAATGATCTCCTCCTGCCTTTCAGCACCAAACAGGCCCAGCTGCCCTGATGTTACAGTGCTGGGCAAACATAACCATGATGCATGTTACATTGCTCTTGAGAGTTCAGATGGCAAAAGTCTCGATTGTCAACAGCAAAATGCTCTGCCTTGGTACCCACAATGCAGAGGAGCTTCCTGCATTGCCTTCCCTCTTCATCTGCAAATACCCTGAGGTCTAAAAGTAAAAAGAAGAATAGGTTTTAGTTACTAAACCAAGATATTAACGGCAAAAGACTATTTTCTTCGCAAGGTTGAACCTGTCTCTTTATGAATTAGGAAATCATTGAATTAAGTTTCTCAGTGGTCTCTTTGTTTGTGATTCTGATTAATAAAATATACTTTCTTGCAACTGTCTCTTCTTCCGCTGAATATGTTTTTGAATTTTGAAGAAGAGCATTTTGAATTTTGCTTTTCTTTTGCAGTACTAATATCATATCTTTTTTCTGTCACATGGCTCATTGCATCTATGCATAGCAAAAATTTGATTTATAATTCCTGTGAAATTTTCTATAGGTCAGAGCCAGCACCTTTTGGAAATGTACTCTGTAAGGACTTGTTTAAAATAGGTGATTTTCTCTGAAAGGTAACCTTAGTGTTGTTCTGGCCTTTATGACTTTGACTTGGAAATTAGTATTGCAGAGTTCAGACAGCATGCTTTCCTCAAAAAGTATTTTCTTAAGATGCTGTGACAGCTTCAGCAACTGCTATTTTTGGACCATTTCGTTTAAAATTAATGACTTGTGGAATTTTCAGCAAGTGCATTTTACAAAGAACATGACTGAGTCTTTTTTGTTTGTATAGGGAGATAGACATGTTTTTGCCTATTTCTTTAAAAAGGATGAAAATCTGTGATTTTTGGACTTGAGTAAGATCCTGTGAATTTTATTGCCTTTATCTGGATAGGTGCTGGTGTTTAAGGAATCTCACTGTTGGCCTTCAGGCTCTATGTCTAAAAACCCCCATTTTTTCAAATGTTTTCTGCTCATGTCATCTTTAAGATATTATTAAAAAATATTACTTTGCCTTGTCCAGTTTTATTTGCTTTAAAAATTGGCATGACAATTGAAGGTTTTTCTGGGATTTCAAAATTCCATCAGCAATTTGACTGAAGTCTTCCACACCTTGCAGATCTAATAGCCAACTTGCCTTTTCGGCTGCTTGCTGGAAGTGAGGCAAGGAGACCTGGAGAACTTGAGAATCTGCCTAGACAGTGTTATAACTGGGTCTTTAATATCACGCATTAAATAGTGTACAAAAACTGAGTATATGACACAGCAAATATTTTCTATTTTGGATTGCTGAAATTTTCCTTTTCAGGTGAGTCCAGTACCAAGGTAGTGGCTTCCACGAAATTTGTATCATCTGAGTAGCTTGTCTTTTTGCTAGATTTCTGGTGATAAGACAGAATCAGGTTTGAAGGTTAAAGATTTTTCATCCTATAAGTATTAGTTCTTGTTTACAAATAATAAAGTTTATAGTCTTGGATCATAATTCCTATAGATGTGAAGTGTTGTGTATGAAAACTGACATGAATTTACTTGTCAATTTTTTTCAAAGCTACACTCACAGGAAGTACTGTTTTCCTGTTTTCACCTGTTTTGCTGCCTTGTTTTTTTTTCCTGAGATTAGAAATTAGAGTAATGATTTAGCTTTTAGAAACATATTTGCATAAGTTATAAACCTTAGAAAAGGGCACAGGAATGATTAAGGGAAACAATATTGTTGATTAGATGTTAAAACCAGTAGCTAAAAAAACACCCAGCAAGCTCTACAAGTTAATACCTTTATTATATTTTTAGGACTAGAGTTGGCTTCAAGATCTCCCAAAGAAATATGAACTGATGCATTTGTCACTTGTGATATGACAAATTACTTGCAAGTTAGTTTTACTTGAATAGCCTTCACACTAGAAGGAGAGTGTTGATGTTGATATTTATTCATCTGTCATTAAAGTAATGCGTCTGAAATCATAAGTGTGTTCAAATGCAGTAGCTGGCTTAAACTCCTGTCCAGGCTTTCCTGTGCCAGAGCACTGGCTTCAGGGTAAAGTGTGAATAGAGCATCAATGAACTTTCATAATCAGATGGTGCCGTTTTCACGAAAGCCGATTTCCCACTCTTATTTATAATAAGCCAAAAGATAGTGGAACATATGGAGGTGAAATTTCTGATGTGCAGACCAGTTATACTCAAACATTAGGCCAGGAGCTGAGGATTGAGGAATACAGCATGTCACTGTAAGAAAATTTTCAAAAGATGTAAACAGGAAAGAAGTTTTTGAAGGCGAGATGAAAAGAATAGAAAATTTCTTCCCATATGGTACCTGAGACATTTGAAAAAAGACATAGTTAAAAATCAGTATTCAAAAATATCATGTTGTTTTTCTAATTTTTGTCTTTGATCTTTGAAGATTTAGGAAAATATTTAGGGCTGACTAACTTCTCTAGTCAGCTGACAGAAAAACATAGCTATGCTTGGAACTGCATCATTGAGGTTTATGAAGTTTCATCTTATATTAAACTAAAATTTTTCTGTCAGTGTCAGCCTTGTAAATTTCATATGTATAAAAAAAGGACTAAAATTGTATTTATAAAAACAGAGTGTTTTTGAGGTAGGTATCTCTGTAATATTTTGCACACCTCCAACACCATGCAATGGTAAAATGCCTCATTTAAGGTATAAAGCCATGTAAATGCTATCAGAAACAGTGCCACTGCAGTTTAATATCTCTCAAAATTTAGACATTTAACATAGTAATGAAAATGTTTCCTCTGGACATGGTTGTTAAATCTCTAGAGATTTTCACTGCTATGTAATCAATTTAGCAACCCATACACACATGGAAAGCTACGAAATAATCAATGATGCTTTGTAAAGTACATGATAGAGCTATTCACTAAGTGTAATAAAATAAAAGTTGTAAGGAGAATTAAATTTCCTTCTCTGAAATGCTTTTTTAAAATATTGTTTGTGTTGCCTTAAGAAAAGCAAAGGAAATTATGCAGTATGTAAAGTACAGGAAAAAATCTGAATCTAGGGAGCAACAGGGGAAATACGCTCCACATTCTAATGTTATATATTACTGTACATTCAAGGGATTTTATTGTTTTGATTTGGTTTATATTTGTGTGAGTTTTATAGTTTTTTATTACTGTTTTAAATCTAAGGTTTATCAAAGAGGTTTTTTATTATGCTTGGTGGGAAATAGATGAGCAACTTAAATATTGGTTCTGTAAGGAAATATGTGATTTCTCTTTCTATTACATTGCTTGTCTCAACTGGAAGTATCATGAAACATAAAGAACATGCATGTAACATCCCTCAGTGTTTCACTCATTTTCCCTCTAAGCCAGTTTGGTTATTTCAAGTTGCTTAAATCATGAATGTGGTTTGGGTTTTTTGTCTGCAGCAATGCTTGATTAATTTATTTTGCAAATCATGTTCACAGTGGGCACAGTTCAACTGTAGCTTTCTATCTGAAAAACGAGGCTGACTTCAGCTTGTGGCATGAAGTGCAAAGTGTGATAGAGGTGCAATTGATAGAAGTGCATGCCCAAGAGGAGCAGATGGGTTAGGAATTAGGAGGTGAGTTTGGAAGGATACTCGGTGTGAAGGCAGGAAGAAATCTGGTGTCAAATGTGTTAAGAGGTGAGCAATAGCATGGGGCTTTAAAACACGGCAGGAAATTAAATAGAAAGAAAAGGATATGCAGTAAATGAAGGGATGGAGAGCAAGGGAGACTGGAGTGGTGAGGAAAGCGCTTTAGCACTGAGGGAAAAATGAATTTTGTCAAGAGCTTAGTTATGAGGTAGAATTTGATACATTGGTAGTCCATATGTAGGCAACTGAATATACTTTTTCTGGTAAAACAGTTTTTAAGGGGGGGAAACTTAGATTAATAAAGTGTTTTTCTATGTAAATTTTGCAGTAATTTTTAAAATGCAGACTACTACTGCACATTTAATGCACTTCTATTACTTTTTCTAAGTCTTAGCCTAAAGAAAGAAGTGCTATGTTTCACTGCTAAAACAAAGCTAAAAAAAGAAACTAAACTAAAATAGAATGGCCAGTGGGTTTTTTTTCTAGACAAACTGAGCAAAAAATGGAGATCTCTTCTGTGGAAGAACAATATGAATTGCCTCAGGGATCTGAAGAATAGGGAGAGAAAACTTACTAATCTATAAATGCCTTTTCTTTTGCTCCTAGGTTCAGATATTGTCCAATGGTTAACGAAGAACTTATCAATAGAAGACCCAGGTAATTTCTCTTGTTCTCAAGTCTTCAAATTCTAGTTTGTTTTTTTTTAAATTATTGGACCTGAGTTTGTTTTCTGCTGCAGCAGGACTGACAAGACAGCATTTGACCAGTATAATTTCAATAGCAAAACTGACATCAAATCTTGGAAACCTTTGCTAAGAATCTGAGGATTTGATTATCCATTTTATTGCAGCACGTAACAGGAAACAATATGATGGACAAGAATGATAGTAATGATAGTTCTTTGGTAGAAAATGTGTCCATGACGAATTTACTCAGTGTTGTGCTAAATAGTTTGTTAAATACATGCTGTTTTCTTACAGAATTTTTCAAGATATAAAAAATAAATAGAACTATTAAAATACATTCTTATACTGTCACCAAAAGCTAATCTTAAATTTGGACACTTTTATAGCATCTTAAACAGAAAGTGAAGTGCAAATAAAATCAGTGATATGAGGAAGAACAGTTCATTGCTTGATCAGCTGTGTTGGGATATGGAAGTAAAGGTTTGGTTCCAAACTCTGCCACTGGTTTCTTGTGTGGCCAGCAGGAAATACAGTTTGGTTATTGCATTTAACTATTACTTATTTCCCTGATTTACAGGACTCTAGTTACCTGATCAGAAATTTTCCATAAAGGAATGATTTCTAGTAGAAAATGCTGAATTGTAGAAATAAAATATTCTGTGGAAGTTCCCATTTTCTTTTGCTTAGAGGAAAGATAATCTTCCTTCTTTAAAAAAATGATCAAAAATGCTTTTTTTCCTTGCTTTATTTCAGGCTTTTTTTTTTTAGGTTTTTGGGGGTTATTTTTGTCTTTATTTTTAAAATGTGTTTTTCTGTCAAATTAGAAATCAAAGTATGATCACTGCAAAAAGCAAAATCACTGTATCTTACATTGCGACTTGAGCAATGGGGAACTATCCATATATTATTTGATATTTGGAAGTAGTCAGTTCACAACCTACTGAGATGTTACATTAAAGGGATCACTACATTTCTATCTAACTTTGAACAGTGTTGTATGTTCACTTCTTGAAGGTGATGTGCGAGTTTCAAGAGACCTAAGCGTGACATTGCATTTCTCAGTTGTCGGTTACAAAGCACTCACCTATTTGTATTTACCAGAGTTTGAAAGATTGCCATGCTATGTTTATTTGCTGTGGAAGCTTAACCTTTATTTGTCAAACCAGAACTGCAATACTGGAATAGGCTGTCATTCAGATTACCTGCTTGTTGCAAAATTTGGAATAGAAAAAGCTTGTACTAAAGAGAAAACATGTCTCCTTGGTTCCTTATGTTCATATCCAATTAAAATTAAACAAACACACAAACTACTAGCATATGTAACCAAAACACCACAGTAATTTAACTGAAGCTGAGTTTTATCCTCTCAGATTACATGGATGGAAAAAAACTATCCACAATGACAAAAATGTCTTATGTATATTGGTCCTAGTCCAAAGTCAGTTATCTGGAGCTGGTTAAATTCAGATCTTCAGAAAACAAATAGCCCTAAATGCTTCCTTTGGGTAATGCTCAGAATTGCCAGATGACAGTGACCTTGACAGATGGTGAGCAAGAGCTTTTCACATGGCAGAACTTCTGACAATGTTCTGTTTTTTCAAAATCCGTAAGTGTGTGGCTTTTTGTTTCAGTTCTGGACAAGTCAATCTAGAACCTCGTGTGCAAAAGCCCTAAATTTCTGCAGTCTGTTGTCACTGTAATTTGGATTTCCAGTGTCTTCTGACTGATTTTAACCAGTGTGTGAGGGTTTAACCTGGTTGTCTTTTAAAACTCCCCCGTAGGGTCCTGTTACAAATCACTTGTGAAGCTCTGCAGTTTTGTGGTGCAGGAATAAATAATGCCTTTGTTTGCACTGAAAATTATCATCTCTGTCTAAATCTGGTATTAGCCACATACCTGGAAGAACAACATAAAGTAGACCTTGGATTTCATATTTTAAGAGTATGTTCTATTCTATCCAGAAAAATGTAAGGACTACTTGCACAACTCATCTACCAGTCCTGTGCAACTACTCATGCAAGCAAGGCAGGTAAATTGTGATTTAAGTAAACAGATTCACAGAAGGGGCCTCAGGTTAGAAGGGACCTCAGAAGATCATGTGGTCCAAACTCCCATGGAGAGTCAAACCTGGGGGAGATTATCTAGCACTCTGTCCTGTCTCATCCTGAATGCTGCCACTGATGGGAACTCCACCATATCCAGTGATTATTTGTTCTCACTATAAAAAATTTGAATAGATGAAACCTCCCTCCATGCAACTTGTACCCATTGCCCTTTATCCTCTCAGTGTGGTTCCCTGTGAAGAGAATCTCTGTCCTCTAAGTACTGGAAAAATGTGATGAGGTCCCACCCTGAGCCTTGTTCTTCAGGGTGAAAACACCTAACTCCTGCAGTCAACTTGTTCTTTAATAAAACACAGAACTGGTAAGAAGAAAGTGAAACTACCACACTTTTTATATAAAAACATAATATTTTTTAGTGCAGTTTTTTCCTTTGTTTTGCATAGGGAGTACAACTCCAGTGCCATTTAAGTGGGAATGAAGTAGGCAGATTTATGGATAGTGGGAGAACCAAAGGGAGAAGAAGGCCTAACACAACATTTGCTTCAGTCTGTTAATAAGTGTAAAGCTCTCACCTGGAAACAGCAACTTCCAATAAAAAATAGTAACAAGCTGGAACTTGTAAACTGCCGGTCAATAAAACCATGCAAATTTTTCATAAATGGAAAATAATTTTCAGTGGAATATTTGAAAGATTTTGTCTTGCTGCAGTGGATCTCCATCAAGAAAATAAACTGGAGATGATAGGTGGATTCTGCTAAATTGTACCAGATTTGAAGTTATTTCAGTGGAGCAGAGCTTGTGCCCAGAATAGCTGTGCACAACGCAATGTACAGTTGCTGTTACATTGTTTGCTTTTCAATATGTACTTAAAAAAATGTTTGTGTTTCAGCCTACAACTCATCTGTAAAATTTTAAGGAACAGAAATTGTCCAAGTTATTTTTAATAGTGAAGTTTTATTCAGGCATAAATATAAGCATGATCTCAACCTGAAAAGAAGCAATTAAGTGAGTTTACAGAATTGTAAGGGCTTGTGGTTTGGCACTTAGACATATGTTGTTGAATTGACCATTACAGGGTAACTGCTGACTCTTCCCTGATGTTGCCAATTACTCTTAATGTGGAAAATCTACTTTGTTTTTCTACATTGTGTTTTCTTTTTTGAAGTGATCATTAATGACGTGAAATGCACCAGACTGACCACACCAGAGACTGAAGTCCTTTTAATCCTTAGTGGGAAAAATAGAACAAAAAGGGTAGATGAGCTGATTTAAAGGTACCAGCTCAAATTGCCAAGAGACTAATCTTGTACTTGGTTCTTGCACTGATTTCTTCGATGCCCTTTCAGCAAACACTTGATTTCTCTATTCCCTAACTTTCAGCATGGTAATAGTAAATCATGCTGTTGTCTCCTAAAGGAAAAAGAACAGTATGAGTTTTCCAGTCTTTTCACAATAAAATATGTGTTATTCACAAACACTTATTTCATCTTCAAGTCATCCCATGAATGATTTTCATCTAGGTGTGCCAGAAAAGTAGATAATAAGAGTAGGTAATGTATTTAGACATCATCCTCATGTTCCTTTACAATACCTTTATTCCTGAGTGTTGCTTATTTAATTTTCTCATAGCTGCAAATCAGCTGAATTTGGCTGGAGACAGTACTTTATCGGATGGTTGCTCCAGCAGAGACACTGCAGCCGCTCTAGAATGCTCGACCTCTACATTCACATTGCCCTGCTCCAGCTCACTTAGGCAGTCTGTTGAAGCAGTTTGGTACTGCTCTTGTACATCAGGAATTACACTGAAGTAAAAAGAAAATATATGACTAAATCTACTTTTATAGTTATGAAAAAAGATGAGTTTGATATTTACACCCTGCTGTGATTTTTCAGTTTCAGTTCTCACACATTTATAGTCTTTTCACTTAACTGTTGTAACTAATTTGTAACTAGATGCCCATCAGCATCCGTGTAAACTGTGGTCACTGATCCAGTGCAATAAAGAGGGAGGGCTTGGGAGGACAACATCTGTTTATGTTTCTTCCAGTTTTCCCTCTTTTGCTTTGTAGTCAAATCTCTCTCCAGCAGCTGCTATACTAATAAGGACCTTCATAACACACAGGACTTGCTTGAAAGTGTTAGAAGAAAAATGTTAGGGTTTTTATTTGAGTTTATGAAAGTTTACTTGAAAAATTGTTCTGTTCTCTGTTTTGCCCTTTCCCCAATTATATGCAGAAAGGTAGCAGCAAAGAGCAGGAGCCAGACAAGATGTTCTAAACAATTGCCATTTGGGAAACAGCACTGGAGAGCTGCAAGCAAAAGGGAGGTATTTCCAGAGACTGCTAACAGAGAAAAGAGTTTCTTATGAGAAGGAATAAAGAAGGGAATGGAAAGGTCATGCTTATCTTTGCAGTCTTTGCATTAATCTAAACTTGTGCATGTGCAGCAAGAGTAGAATGCTCCCCTTTATCATCTTAACTTAAAAAACCCCCCACCAAACCCCCCATAAAAGTAATTTATACTGCCTGCACACATACCATACCCCTCATACTGGGAAACCAGGGACACCAGACACTCACATATTTCATATGCCTAATAGAAATTCTGGCACATTTTATTTGATAGCAAACTTCATGAGCCTCTGTCAATTCTAGTGTAGCTAACTTCCCAGCTTTCTTCTACTGGGTGAATTTGGTCTGAGCTTGTCAGATCCTGCAACATTTCAATGGAATAAGCACTTGTATCTCAGATGAACAAAAAGAAAGTAAAACAAAGTTCTGCTTGAGAATGGAAAATATCAGAATCTACAGACACTACTTTAGTACCAATATTATGAACATTGCCATACTCATGCAAAAAAAGTGTGGGTCAGGTTTCCTATAATTACATGCAGCATGGGTGGTACTTACCCGTGTGTGGTAATCACTGGGCTTTTAGCCGCTCTTCAGGTTCCAGGAGTGCAATGGTAAATGTTCACGTGAAGAGGGTGTTTTATTTGCCCAAAGCCTTTAGAGAGATTTTGTAAATGGTGAACAGAGGTGTACTGATTGCAATTCAGTTGTGACAGGATGTATCAGATTTGATGGATTTCATGTTTTCTCTGCTGAAGCTTCTTCCAGATTAGTATACTCTATTATCCTGTGTAGACTGTGTGTGTTAGGAGTGTTTTCCAAGAGCACGCAGACCTGCAGGGCCGCCTGGAGTGAGCTGTTTTTCTACAAATGTGCCAGTACTGTTTGAACAGCCTCATTTCCATGTAGTCACTCTTGAAAGTGATTAATATGTTCCTAGTTCGGACATTTTATTTTCTCTCTTGTAGATAGTTGGTAGGCTACATCAGTACTCATTTTCAATTTCCTTTGAAGGAGCAGTCATTTTTTCTGATCTTTTTGGTAGTGTGGCATCTGGTTAAAAATGAACAATTTTTGACACTTATAAGGAAGATACAAAGCTTGTCGCTCGTATTGATGCAAAGTATGTTATCAGTGTCATGATGCAAAGTATGTTATCATGGTATTAGTGACAAAGTGTTTCCTTCACATAGGCAGATAGGTCAAGCTATTACAATTTTTTCATCATGCTAAGCACGTCTAAAGAAAATTCCTCCTTTGTTATTGCTTTAAGGAGGCATTATTTTGCAAGATTTCATAAAAAATATTTTCTTTTTTTTTCATCCCAGCAATTAAGAAATTTCATAAACATTTGAATTACCTGGATAATATAAATGAGTTGCATCTGTTTAATTTATAAATAAATTTCCATCTTGGACTAATGAGTAGAGATGACAAGTATGGAATATGCTGCTGTCTAGCATAATTTTCTGTACAGTGGTAAAAATAAAATGATAGTACTAGGTATTGGTATGACAAAATACACGTGTTCTGTGAAATTGTTTCTGTGAGCAACCTGTCTGATATTGTCAATAGCATACTGATTCAAAATAGATCTCTTTTGGATCTAATCAGGCTTTGAGCAACTGGACCTACTGAGAGATGTCCTTGACCATGTCAGCAGGGTTGAAACCAGATGAAATTTAGTCTCTTCCAACTCAAACCATACTATAATTCTGTGATTCAACTATAACTTGTGTGACATACTCATTTTCTGTATAAAACAGAGCTCTGTTGATGCTTCCTTATCTCTGGTTAAAAGCAAGTTTTTCTTAATATTAGGCCTAGTTCCATGGTGATGACTTCAAAGATACTTATTTTAATAGGAAATAATTATTTCCTTTAATATTAAAGTCTCCAGATTCTACTCATAATTATTTCCAGTATTAAGTATAATACATTCACATGACATTCATTCCTCATCCTTTGTTTTAATCATTAAAGGTGAAGTTCCAACTTCTGCACAAAGTTGGAGGTTTTATTTTTAACTCCAATGAAACAAGATTGAACTGGATGCCTTTTAAAATAGGATTAGGTGTAACATGGTCTTTAAACTACATCTCAGGCTAAAATCCAAAATCTAGTTTATAAAATGTGTCTGATACCCAGTTAGATTTTAGAAATTGAAACAAACCAACAATTCTTTACAATTCAGTAGGCAGCATGGACTTTATTTCACTGAGGTCTTTTAGAGCCGTATTGAGAGAAAAGGAAGAAAAAGTACTGTCTAGAATACAAAACACTGATTAAAAAAATAAGTCTGAACAAGCCAATGGAGGTAAATGCTTACTATTAAAACTCTTACAATGTTAAAGATGTTACCTGATCAAGGTAACAGAAGCTGAATCATCATTAAGCTTTAATTTGAAGTAATTTCATTGGAAAGGACTTCAGATGCTCTGTTGCACCATTTGAAGGAAGATTTTCTTCCTGTCACCGAACAAATTAAGCTTTAAATCTAAATTACACAATTGAAATCTTTACCCATGAAGTTATGTCAAAGTACACAGCTTTGTCATAAATCTATACATAAGATGAGCTATTGAAAAATGATAGTTGCTACTCCCCAGTGATTTGTAAGGTCTGAAAAACTTTATAATCAGTTTTTAGGATGAAATCCCAAATTGGGCATTTTTTTCCCTTAGTTTTCTTTGAAAGTTCTCCACATTGTTCTTCTAAGGAGCCTGGTGTTCCTAAAGTGTGTATTTCCTTCTGGGTGTTATACCAATATCTTTTCCTTGATGTTGCCACTCAGAATATGGAAGAAATATTTCAGCATAAGGCAAATATAAGTAAAGCCTGTATTAACTCCCTATTGATGCATCAGATTTTAAAAATAACAGGCTTCAGATCCCAGATCCTGCTGATTTGAAAATATTATCTGTTCCCCATCCTGTCTCCTTGCATTGAAGCTCTCCAAACAAGTAGCAGCATGGTTGGAGACTATTATGATACTGACTGTTAATAACAAGAAATATATATTGACTTAGCTAAGGATGAAAGCACAAACGAAGACTCCAAGAACAAGTATGCTCTTTTAGGGAGAACTCTGATAACCTTTAGAAATAAAGCTAATTTTTTAATTGCATACATTGAATTATAATGACCTTCTTAATAAAATATTTTATCTCATTTCTACTAAGGTTTCTAGGAATTTTTGTGGTTTTCTTACTGTTTGACAGCCTCCTTCCGAACCTTTGGGATCATACCAAGTTTTGGAGGTTTAAGAGGAAGAACACTTACTAATTCCCAATTCACACTGGCATAATTAATTAAAAGCAGCTAAATAACTGTCTAGAGACTTCATTAGATTTCTGCTTCCTTGTTTGCCAAAGAACTGTGTTATATAGTAATGGAAAATGCGAGTAGGTGGAAGTGAGATTTTAAATCTGGCCAAGTTAATTGAATAAAAGCAGTTGAAATCCTATTTCATCTTATTGACAGCTGCTGCAGCTATTTATAGTCAAGTAAACAAAAATGTTTTGATATTTACATGTCATATGTACTACTTGATGACTGGAAGGTTAGTGTGAGGCTTTCTCTTGATTTGGTTAGTAATTGACCTTAAGAGTGTTTTAAGTTTTTCCGTAGCACATGTACAGAAATGCTGCTGCGCTCACAGGGGCCCGGTGATGGTCCAAAATCAATCACATTTACTATGCAAAGGACATTGCTTGCCTTTTCATCTTGGGCAGATTAATATTTCCTAGGCACTCTCTCATTTTTTCAGTATTCCCTCTCCTCTCCTCTCCTCTCCTCTCCTCTCCTCTCCT
>VXBT01010378.1:680444-764391 GCA_013400235.1 Oriolus oriolus
CTCTCCTCTCCTCTCCTCTCCTCTCTTTTTTGTTTTTAATCTCCATGGATCATGCTCCAGTTTTACTGCATAGAATCCTCTGGTTCTCATTTGTTTATGGCTGGTGGTTGGATCTAATTCATGAGTTCTTCTCCATTCAGATGTTCTCCTTCTAATGTCTCTCCCTCTTTCTAATTTCACTGGTTGCATTCAGTCATCTACTCAAATTCCACAAATTATCAGGATTTTTATTGTTTGGCAGGGTGGGTGACAAGAGCCATGTTGACTCTTGTTTTGTAGCTGCAATGCCTCATTTGGCTTCAGAACACTTGGAACCACAAAGTATAAAATATCTAGTGTCACTAGAATTTAATTTTTATAGGGGATAAAAATTTATTGTTGTCACTAAAGCTGGGACTCAAATTAATTAAAAAAAAATCCAAGCCATAAAAAGATTTTATTCACCTCAGTTAGGCATGCAGAAATTATTACAAGTGATATATACTTCCTTTTGAAAATTTGCTTCCTAATTACTGTCTACTTTATGGTAATACTTCAGTTACACTGGAGAACTTAACCTTTTAATAGCCTTTAAGCTTATTACAAATGTGAAATATTTGCCTCTTGAAATTTTGGAATTATTTACATCATCAAATATGACCACTAGCATGAAAAAAAGAAAAGCAAAAATATAAGAAGCAGCCACTATATCATGGTAACTGTGGAAAAAAGTCATAGATTTATTAAGGTTTGAAAAGACCTCTGAGATCATTGTGTCCAACCATTAACCCAGCGCTGCCAAGTCCATCACTAAACCATGTCCCTAACCATGCCATGGTTTAGTTCATGAGGAGGTGTTAGGTCATAGGTTGGACTTGATCATCTCAAAGATCTTTTCCAAGCTAGTTAATCCTGTGAGTCTGTGATTCACACCCTTCTGTAGATAATTTAGTGTGATCCTGAATAGTCCAGGACTTACTAAACACAGTTACTGTGGTTACCTGCCCTTCAGTGTAGTATTACTACTTCAGTGTAATGTTACACTATTCAGTATAATAACTGAGCTGCTGTGCCTAACCTTTATTCTCTGCTTTCTACCTGATCTGCTTAATACCTTTAGAAAACGTTTGTGGGAATCATGCCAAGAGCTCCCTGGGAATCCAAGATAATATGTTAACCAGATTTTCATGACCTTATATGTTCTCTAATTCCACATAGGAACACTCACAGAGGTGTGACACATTGTATCCAGCATCAAAAGTCATCCTGAATCTTCCTTTTTTGCACTTATCTTTATTTTCATTCCTTCTATCCTTTATTGTAGTTCCTATCATTCTGTCTGTATGGGTGTCTGTTTTGTACTTATTTTTTCCCCCATATTTTCTCTGGATGACTTTCTAAAACCTAAGGACATATTTTCTGACTTTTTTCCTTTAGTACTGAAGGTGATTAAATGATAAGTGGCACACTACAGCTAACAGTTCAGCCATTTAATATTTTACTTTCCATAAAACACAGATTGACCATTATTTTGAATCAGATAGTTCTGTTCATTTTATCAATTTATTTTAAAGCCTTTGATAGTTTTTGCTGCTGCTGTTGCCATCAGTCCCATCTTTCCCATCTCTTCCTTCTACATTTAGATTCTGTCACTAAAGAAGAAATAGGTCATTCATTGAGGCCTCTTCTCTTTTTGTGGGGGAAAAAGGCACTTATGAAAGAGTTTTCATGGAGCTATTTTTGCTATTTAATATCTGTCAGTATTTCTGTATTTTTAATGGCAGAGTTTGTCTGGCTGAACAGTATAGAAGTGATAGTTCTCTACAGTTATCCGTGTAAATCCCTTGCAAAGGGGAGAAGTGAGTACTGGGAGTGGGAGTTACGATAATAGGAACACAGGATGGCATGAAATGTACTTTTGCCATATTGGAAATTTTGCTCCTTCACTTTGATGAGGACAGTGATATATATTTTATTTGCCAGCCAAAGTACTATAAATAATGGACAAAGAAAACTCTCTAAAAGTGATCCTGTTTGTAATAACTGCCTTGGGGATTCTTGTGTATGTGCATCCCAGATAACTGTATCTGATCACGTGGGGAGTGACATGTTATTCTCCGGAAAAGCCGCCTCCATATTCTTTGTCGTTACCGTTCCTGAGCTTTGATGGCATTTTTCCTTGATGTGGGTCTCAATGACACCAATTTACTTATAAAGCTGTTAACTCCTGGTGGACTTTAAAATCACAGCACTCAAATAGAGAAAAATGCATTATTTTCAGTATTTTATGCTCTCAGTTTGCTGGAGGTATGAAAATTGTTATAAAGAGAATTGTATTCTTCTTTGTTGAATTGAGTGCAGTGAAAGAGTCAGTTATTTTTCTAGCTGTGGCTGCTGCATGTTCTTTGTATTTTCTGAACTGCCTGGTCATAAGTGGGTGTTCTGTGATTATGGTAGCAATGCATGACAATGACACAAGATTAATGGTTGGTGCAATAGCAATTCATATCAAAACAGACTTAGAGACTAAAAAAAGTGTCATGATTCATCTTGACCAGCAGTAATCATTGAGAGATTTAGTGCTACCTATTGCTTACCGTCACCCAACTTCAGAAACTCCACTCTAGCTGATGTCCTTCTTATCCAACAATATTATCTTCTGTAGTTCCTTCAGGAACAAATATTTTGTGCACTGAAAAAGCCTGCGCTTAATTTTCATATTTGCTGGCTACAAATCCAAGTGGTGCATCAACCACACTGGTTATCCACATGCCCCAGATGTGCCAAGCCTTAAAGACGGGCCTCCTCCTTTAAAACCCCATCCCAGATATAAAACTGTCTGTGGCAGTGCCTGTTGGTCATGTGCTTGGAATGTGCTTTTGTAAATGCTCCAGTGCTTGTGGTGTCCAAGCAGAGCTGACTGAGAGGGGAGTTGGCAGCTGTGCCTTCCCTTGAGTGTGACAAAGAAGGGGAGAAGCAATGGCCCTGTGGTGCGGCCAGGAAAGCACACCATCACACAGGGCACCGTGTCTGGGGCAACCGTGGTGTAAAACACATTTCCTGGCTGATACTAACATGCACAAATTCTTGGATGTCATGTGGAGAATGAATCACATACTTCCTCACCGAGCATTTGCAGCCAAACAATTCGGTCACATGTCTGCAGACTCAGCCACTGGAGGCGAGAAAAGTAGGAAGATCTGGTGTGCTAGCAGCAACTGGCAAGTAGTATGCAAGAAAATCTGAAATAATGGCATAATAATTATAACACTGAGTAGAAGTAGCCTATGTCCAGTATTCTGTGACTTTTACAGATGCTTTAAACTGTGGAACAAGATTTCATCTGAGAGAATTCTCAAAAGTAGTGTATTTGCAGTAACTGGATTTTTTGTAAATATTTTCTTTTGTCTTCAGCAGGTTTGCTCAAAAGGGTGCACATATGGCTTTAAATATTAGCTCAGAGTTTCATACTGGAGGAGGAATGAGTGAAGTGTCGGAAATATCTTATGGAGATAAGTTCAGAGAGTCATTAGGGAAAACAAGACACACAGATTTTGGTTTTCTCTATTTCGCCTTAAGCATGGGAATCAAAGCTTAAACCAAAAAGTTGCAGTTTCAGAGGAAGAGCCAGTGGGAAAAACAGGAAACCCATACGTCAAAGGAGTTTGGATTTCACCCTTCTATCATTTCAATTTAAAGAGACAAGAGATATGAGTAATACAAGAGCAAAAAGTCTGTGATTTCTACAAAATTGAAAATGGAAAAATTCAAGAGTAGTAATAATGAAATCAGAGGAAAAGTTCTATAAATGCTGACTCTCATTGGCAGGTACAGAGCTAGATTCCACCACTGTAAGGCTTGATTGCTGGTGTGTTATTGACAGGTACTTAAAAAAATTGAGGTGGGAAATGACAGGGAAACTATAAAGGCAACTTTAAACATTTTCAGGCCACTTTTCATGGCCATATCCTGAATGAACTGTGGCCAAATCTAGTTACCAAATTGTGCCATGTTCTGTTTTGCCTGGTAGTTAAATTTACCTGTTGTTTACAGCTTGAATGGATTTCCTCCAGCCTCTGTAGCAGCAGGTTTCCAGTTTGCCAAACAAACACCACAAACAAATATTCCAGAGTTTTTGGGTTTTTTTGGTCAACATGAAACCTTTGGTTGTCACCTCAAGTCATTGCATTTTGACATCTTGGGGTCTGCCTTTCAAGATTTATTAAGAGAATAAAAACACACTTCAATAGGACATAGCAACAGTTAATGTGTAGTCAGCTGAAATGCAGTGGGAAACAATCACATAAAATTAACAGGCAATACTTCAAAAGTTTTCAAATGAAGTGTTTGTGTGTTGCTAGCAGGAAGATGCAGCTTCTTTTTCAAGGACTACTATTTTTTTCCTCCAATTTGATAATTTCTTCCTTTTTTTTTTTTCCTTTCCTATGAGTGAATAAAGGTCTTTTGCTTTGTTTGTGTTTTGTTCATTCCAGAAACTGTAGGCCAGCTTCTGCTTTCCTTCAGCCTTTCATGGTGACATGACTTCTGTTGATCTTATCTGGATAAAAGTTTTTCAGATTTGGGTCAGTCCCCTTCACCCACATCCTGTGAGCACGTAAGGCAGGACTAGTAGAGTGTCCCTATAGCAGAGTAATTGAGAAAATGCTCTTGGATCAGGCACAAGAAATAGGACACTGTGATTATGTGGATGATTATGATCAGATTTATTGCTAATAAAGTATCTAAATATTGTCAATACAGTATTTAAATACCAACTGTATCACCTACTACAGTGGAATATAGTATAATCAGGTTATGATCCTTCCTGTTGAGTCAGTAAGACTCCCCTGCTTTCTAAACTTCTCTGAGAAGTCTGAGTATGGCTGAGTCCACTTAGTCTCAGATTTGGTCAACAGTTGATATTTAAAGGCTTATATTATAAGCAGGTTTGGCTAGAAATGTACAGGTTTGCAGTCTTTGATCTTGCAGAATTCACAATTACAAAGCAACATAGCATCAATGTAGCTACTCAAGGATTTTATCTCTGCATTTGACTGGAGCTCAGTGCATTTTACTTACCTATACAAAAATGTTCCCCACCTTCAGGCTGGATGTACTGTGCTGGTGTCTCTGCTGGGGGGTTTCCACACAGAAATTGTCTCCAACCTGGGAAGACCAGTTTGCCCAGTTGGACCAGTCTCCAGAAGCATTTTATACCTTTTCACTAACTGATGATAAAAGTCAGTCACAAGCACCTCATCTCCCCATCCCTGGAATGCACTAATCATGTGAGCATCCAGAAATTCCTCCTGAAATACCCACCTGGTGTTCTTACCTTAGGACAAACCACACTTCCCATCAGAGATGTTGGCAGAAAGGGATGTGGTGAGGGGAGGATGCAGGAAGACCCAACTGTCTTTCATCACTGTCACAGTGCCTGTTTTGCTGGATGTTTTTGTGAAGAAAGTAGTTGGTGTTTCAGGTGTGCATCATTGTTTCTAGACTTGGGATGCACTGAATGTTACAGATCAGCTCAGACTGTAAGGGTGGAAATTACCTCATGCCCTGGGCAGATGAGAATTCATAGCCCATCTTTGATAGGTTTTCCTCCTTACTTGCTGAGTGATGCTCCTACCAAAGCCTCTGGCTTGCCAACGGCATCAGCAGGCACTGTCTAGCGCCAGAAAAATCCTACCTATTTAGGTAAGATGCTTTGTTGACAGATAATGTGGTTTGTGATTGTTATCTTGAAATCAAGTATGAATCTCATTTTAACTGTTTTTGGGTAAATAGTGCCTCTTCCTTCACAAACTGTTTTATTCTCCTTGAAATGACTCTCACCGAGTGCTGCTCCCCTTACAAATTCAATCCTTCAGATGGGACAAAAGAGAGAGGTTTACAGTATTGTGGGTGTTCAAGAATGTTTCTAGCTATTTTATTTTCTCCTCTTTAAACACCCCAGTCAGGCCGAGACAGTGAGCCTCTCCTACGCTTTATGTCAGCCTGAGAAGCAGGTTGTATTTTATTACTCTAATCCTTTGCAGCTTGTGTTCACACTGGCGATGAAATGACAGCAGGAGTGAGGTGAGAGTAAGTGATAAAGTCTTGGCATTCGACACTTACAATGAATGTGTGCTTGTGAAGTTCTGACTCATTAATTCTTTTTCCAGGCTGCTGTGTGGCTTAGCAATGCGCTTCAGTACTGTGAAGGATTTTAGATTTGACAAATAACTCTTTATTGTTTCATGGAAAGGGAAGTTTTCATTTGTTTGATATTTTTGGAACCAAAAAATACTGGCAAGTTTCGGTTTTTCACTGTTTTTTGTATCATAAAGCAATTTTAAGGATGCAAAATGCCCAGGTCACGTTCCTTGTACGAAATGTTTCCACATGGAATGTAAGACAGACTCCAAAAAAGGAAGTTTGAAAGTGGAGCACAATTGGAAAATACTCTATTTTTCTTCTCTCACTCCCTCAGAGATTACTACAAGGCACTTCAGATATTGCGAGACTGTAATGGTATGATACCATAAATTGTTCTACGGACTTCAGAGTAAAAATAAATATAGATATCACATCACCTGTAGACCTGAGATGCGTAAGAAAAAATAAGATCCACACTAATCACTGGAAACATATCCTTTAAAGGGTTTCAAAGCACAGAAACATGTTCATTCCAAGGAAAAACAAGGAACGTTCATCCTTTTTAATTCCCTCCCATGGACGTTATCATAACAAACAACTTGTTCCACCAGTACTACAATACCCTGCAATTTAAGATGTACAAACTGCCAGCAATCCATGCAATAATTATTACAGTAAGAAGAAAACTGCACTATGTTTAAAAATAAAATTAAATCAAAACTCAACCACCAGGGTGTATTTTTCATTCCTTTGATTTAGTCAGGTTTACATTGTCCCAAAGCTTTGAAAATATCTGTCTCTTGTATAACAAAGTATATTAAAATTGACTGACATTTAATCTGTCAAGATTACTGTCTTGTAATGGCACAGCAGATGGTTGGGCAATATTACGTCTCACAAAAATGATTTCTAATCAATCTATGTACACGTGTTGTTCACTTCACCCACTCAGCTAAATAAAGTTCAACAGCAGAGTGAACCATGGAACTTTTAGCTTTTTCTGAGCTTTTAGCCCAGCAATAACATACATGTTAAGAATCAAACCTACATCCAAAGCAGTATTTTTATTTTATAAAAAATATTTTGTATCCTGTTGAAATGCAACAGGCTCCTAAAGACACATTTCTGTCTTTCACCTGAGGCATTCTTCTTCCATTAGCTGTTGTAACTCTCAACACTTCCCTATTTTTAACTATAAAAATTAATACAGTGGTTTGGGTAAATTTGTCTTTTGAGTATGCCACTCCACTTTTCCACAGTATAATTACTAGGAAGTGTCTGGAACCTCAAATCAGATAATTCATATCTTCAAAACAAGGTGTCGAGTAGAGGAAGCTCAAGTCTGCTCTGTTCTACCAGTTACATCTCCAGGAGCTTTGTCTTCCTCAGATTTTTTACATTATGTCTCTGGCTGCAGTTTTTATTCACTTTATAGCAGCTGACTGCCATTTGAATTATGCCTTCTCAGCAAGGCTATCCGGTTTTGACTGAGGAGGTAGTTTATGTTGTATATTTTTTGTACACAGTGACTGAAGATTCGGAAATAATAGTTGTGTTGATACCACATTTCTATGTGCATCTGTGTACACTTGCCATCTAAAAAACCAGTATTTTTTTTTCTTTTAGTCTGTTCCTCCAATTTTTTGAGTTTGTATTCTGAATGCATATAAACATTGCTCTTTCTACCTGGCAACCATTATGTCTGAAAACATTTCTTTCAGACTTCTTTCTTCTTTTCTAATGCACTTTGTAGACGTTTTTGATGTTCCTAATCTACATTTGCCATTTTTCCAGATGAAATTTGCTTCTTTAATGAAAATCCTCTAACTTCATATGCAGGAATAGCTGGGAGATATGGAATCTGTCTGTATTTAAATTCTAGGAACTTAGGCATGTTGAGTTAGTCTGCTGCTGTCTTCATTTTCCTTTTCAAGCTCATGGGTTTGTTTCCTAAATCCTACTGTTGTACTTCATTGGCTTCTTACAGTAGCTATTTTTCAGTCCGATTTTAGCAAATTGAGATGTATATCAAAGTGTTGCCTTTGTTGCCTGTAATACACTGGACAATGTCTTGCTTGGAGATTAGAAACCTCCTGAGAGCTGAGTTTCTTTCTGTGCTGTAGTTCTACTGCTGCTGCACAGAGAGCACCAGCATTAGTCCTCTACCAGCCTGGTGTGAGGCAGGAATAGAGTCTTGTGGCTGTTACTCACTGGGTATAATTTTGTAACACTCAAGGTGTGAAACTGCAGTGGATCTTAGGTGGATATTAAAAGGGAGTATTTGTGCATTTATATTCATGTAATGCTGGAATAAATTGATGGTTTGATAGCCATAAAAAAAGAAAATTAATTGTCTATTAGTTAAGGAAAGAAAAAGAGAAATTTAGATGTCCATATTAAGGCTCAGTGGCTGAAGGGACAAAAATATACCTTAACACTGAGTTAGTGTGGATTCCAGCTGAATGAGATTGCCTGAGGTAAGAGTATAACAACCTTACTCTCCATACATAACTGGAGAAGAGGTACTGGCTGCTATTGGGACTAATTCAGACCTTAAATAACTTTAACTGGCTTCTGAAGAAGGCCAGGTCATTCTTTCCATTTTTTCATAGAGAACAATTGTGACTCTGTCCTTGCGTGTATGACTCAGTGGTCAGTGAGAGAAATACAAGCTCTTACTGCTACTCTATCCAACCTTGCCTGGAGTATAGGCTGTTCTGGCAGGAGCTTTCACATAGTTTATTCTCCAATTGTCTTCATCCCTTTTTTATGTTCTGTGTTCCACTTCTACTTGACCCATCTAGAGTCACAGAGCTGTAACACAGTTCAAGCTGAGAGGGACCTCAGGAGGAATCTAGTCCAACTCCTTGCTCAAATCAGTGTAAAGTGTAAAGTCAAACAAGTTGCCCTGAACTTTATCTGTTCAGGTCTTGAAACCCTCCAAGCATGCACAGTGTGTCTGGGCAGCCTCTCCTGCTGCTTGGCTAAAAGTCAGAACTATACCTGGTTTGGTTTATTACCATTTTCTTTTTTATTTATTTCTTCATTTATTTACTTTATTGCCCTGAAACTCAATAAAGGTTTTGGCTCCCTCATTTTGAAATCTCCTTTTAGGTGTTGGAAAGGTACTTCTGGACACCTCCAAAACCTTCTTTTTTTCAGTCTGGCCAAGCCCAGCTCCTTCAGCCTCTCCCTATAGGGTGCATGCATGGTGATCTTGTTGAATTCCCACTCGACTCACTCAAAGTTTGTTGATATCCTTCTTGTACTGCAATGGACATGTTAATCATAACTGGACTCAGTAGTCCAGATGTGCTCTAAAAATAGATGTGTAAAAGCAAATTATGTGAGCTCCTTGTGGTCTTGAAAAATATTATGATTCATAATCCAGGAAGCATATAAAACAAATCTGGAGCCTATTTAGTGTATGCTAAATCAGAAGAGAATTCACTCTCATCTGTGTCAGAGCTCCCTTGGCAAGCCCTGTCACCCTTTTCTGAGAAAACCTCTCTCTAGAAAAGTCAGAACATTTCTTCCTTGTTTTTCTCTCATTCCACGAAGATACATAAAATGTGCAAAAATAAAGCTTTTTGAAATTGGAAATAAGTTGCAATGTGAAGAACAAAGAAGAGCTTAATAAAATTAAAAGGCAGATGAATTGAAACGAAGTAAAAAAAATCTGAGTTACGGACTCACTACAGAAAGCATCGACTCCAAATTTCTGATCCAAGGGATGATAGAATTTAGCAGCTTGAAATGAATGAATAACAACAATATATAACCTTGTTATAATTAGGACAAAGTTCAGACGGGGATTTACAGACATCACGAGCACAAGGAAAAAGCAACTCCTTTCCTTCTGTTAGAGAGATTTCTTGTAGGCTTGCAACTAGGAAAAGTCTAAACAGCATTGCTGTGTTTTACACCAGGCCGGAGAGCTCACTGCCAGAGAGGGTGTGTTGTACTTTGCCATAAATATTTGGTATCAAATAAACCCTGGTAGGGTTATGTGCTCTCAGTTAAGTACTGTCCAGATCCCCTTTTTTGTTCCTTTCACATGCTTGCTGGCTTTGGGTTAGCCTAAAGATGTCCCACTGCTTCTCCTGTATCTCTTATGAGAGTCAATATCTTCAGGTGAGCAAAGGGTGAAGGAGGGAAATTTTTAGGATGCTGTTGGAGTAAATAAATAAGCCTTCTCCTATTGAAAATAATGGGTGAAACGTAAGTGAATGTCTCTTTCTGTGTTTGTCAGCAAAAGCACAGATGTCAGGACTCGCATTTCTTTCTGCGTGACGATGCTTTACTGCTGGTTAGGTGCTGCAGTGGTGTTTTTAAGAGTCAGGACAAGACAAATCTGTGCTTGCCATTACTGAAAGCCAAGTTATAGGCAATAGGAACAAATGAGCACTTCTTAGAAGATGAAGATGAATCTGGGCATTATTGAGAGAGGTTGTGGTGTCTCACTCCTTTGAGTTACTCAAAAAACACTTGGACAAGGTCCTCAGCAAGTAGCTTAAGGTGTCTCTGCTTGAGCAAGGGAGTTGGACAAGACCTCCACAGGTACCTTCCTACCTCAGCTGTTCTGGGATCCTATTATCTTTTGCTATTTTTCCCGTAATAAGAAACTTTGGAGGAAATCTCTATCCTTTACAGCAGCTCTGATAAAGCTAGGAAGATACCATGTAATTGGAATCAACTATTTTAACATATAATCAGAAACTCTTCTGAAGAAGAAAAGCAGGCTGTACCATCAGGGTAGAAATGATAGCTGTTTTCAGCTTCAGAACAAGTGAGTGAACATTAAGGCTACCTTTTACTGTCGATATGAGTGGTGGAACTGCAGCTACTAGTGGCACACTTAAAAGCTGTTTGTTAAGGAAAGTGCAGTGTTTTTTGGATGCATCATTATATTACATAGAAAAAGACAGCTCTTTCATGATGGTAGGACTTGGGTTGAGAACAAAGGGGTTATCTGCAGGATATCAGGTGAATGTTAAAAACAAAACTCAATCGCTGAAAAGATGTTATTTAACTTTTTAAATTTATCTTTCTTTTTTTCTTGAAACAGTTGAAGCTCTGCATTTGGGGACTCTGATGGCAGCACATGGCTATTTCTTTCCAATCTCAGACCATGTTCTAACACTGAAGGATGATGGCACCTTTTATCGATTCCAGGTAAGTATTTTCAATATGTCCTTGACTTGCACAAATGGAGGCTCAAAGGCCTTACAGAAAAGTTCCTAGCAAATTTAACCATACTTTATTCCTTACATAACCTGGTAAAGAGTAGAAATTCCCCTAAAAATAAAAAATGGTAGATGGATTTTATTTATAAATTGTCAGCAAAGTGTTAAGATGATAATGACCATTTTGGTACATGGAATAAAAGTGTGATAATGCTAAACGTGGAATTATCTCTCATGAAATAAATTAATGCAGTATTTCGGAAATATAGTAAACTAGGTTATCTTATTGCCTCTTATTCCTAGTATTATCTTAATTTGGAAAGGGGGAGATATTTTAAATATTAAGTCTATAGCAGAAATCTGATAAATAATGGAGGTTAATATTTATTTTTCTTCTTTTGTGAGAACTTCCTTACTGGTAGCTCAGTAGTATGGGAGTAGTGTGTATTCTTCTAGCAAGCGCAGACACATTTTTATGTTGATCTGTCAGTTCCATTCCGTACAACAAACATGCAGATGGTTCAGAATAAGCTGGAAGCATAAACATGTACGTATATCTGTACCTACACTTGCACATATATTATTCAGAAACCTACATAGTTGTATTTTATTATATTAAATTTCAAACTAAGGCTCTGGGACCAGAGGTGTAGTTTTTCTAATAATGACTAGTGGGCTAGAATTTTGCAGAACAATATTGCTAATGACTTGAAACAAATATGATTGCAAAGTACCAGATAATGTATTCAACAGAAAGAATTAACAATGACAATACTGGTTGTGTTCTATATTGCTCTTTCTATTAGGTGGTATTCCTGGTAAGTATCACTAACAGCTGCTTCAAGGTATTTTCTAGATATTTATTGCTTTGAAATGATGATGAATCTCATTATGAAATTGAGTTTCTTAATTCTTCTCTGTTACTTCTAACTGTATTAAATACTCACAGTAAAATAACATCTGGTAGAACAAAATCTGTCTTCAAGATATACTAAGGATATACAGGTCTAAGTTTTGTCTTAAAGATTGTTTAAATAAGAAGCCAACAAGAATAAAATAGTACTGACATTGTGATCTTTAAAATGCAGAAGAAAACTGGAGATTGGAGACCAATCATAGTTTCAAACATTGTATTATATCAACCTGTGTACAATACTTGCACCAATATTTTGGCTTAAGTCCTATAGACCACATAAGGGAAGAGAAAGACTCGTAATATTTCTATAAATAAAAATCCTAGCATGAATATAATTAAATATGCACAGCACAGTCTGGCAAGAAAGAGAATTGTTATTGCATACATGCAAACAATATTATCCTATTTTCATATTTACATCCTGTGAGTCACACAGTGAAAAAAACCTGTTCTTCAGTGGAACAGAAAGTTAGATGTGTATATGGGTAGTACTAAGAACAGGCATTCCAAGCCTCCTCCCCTAGATCCTCAGTTACCTTTGATCCTGGAGAGAGTATTTGAGGGAAAAGGGTTTTTTTGAGTTTGTGAGGCTTCATTTTTCTCAGTGCTCAGTATAAAGAAGAGAGATGGCACATGGTTGAAGGGGCTTGCTGATGTGCTTATGAGGTAAGTGGAAAGGAATCATGGAGTGGTTCTTGGCTTGATGTCTGCATAAGCAGTGTCCAGAAGGACAAAATATGCAAGGAATTATTTTTGCAGAGAATAGTACTTACTTGCAAGAGTGTTAGTCATTGAATTCTGTGCAGCTGCTGGCCTGCTTCCATCTCTAGCATGAGAAATAAGCACCTCTGCTGGCATGATAGTCTGACTGAAGGAAAGTACGGACTAGAATTGCTGCACTGTGGACCACTGAGGGTACTGCAGCTACCCTGCTGTGAGCTTTCCTCAGAGAGGTCTACAGCCTGCATGTTTGGACACGAAGCTTCAGTGAGGGCTAGACTGTAAACTCTTCTCAGTTTATTTAGATAAGTTAAGAATTTGCACCTATTTGACAAATGCATATGAAATAAGACTCTTTAATCAAGTGTTTCTCAGTCTCTATGTGCAGTGTTTGGGTTGTTTGCTGTTCTGTGGTACCTTTTGCATTGCTATTCCTATGCCAACAATGTGACTTTGCTGTTGTGACAGTGCAACTTCAGCTGTTAATGTATAGGATGACAAAACATTCATAGTGTTGACATACTGTTAACTGGAGTTATAACAGCAAAATTTATGTGATTACCACTCCATGTTCCCCATCAAAATAGTATGAAATCTGTTACTGAACTGTTAAATTAGAAGATGAAGAGAGCATATTCAACAAGGAGGAAAGTTTGACTGCAAATGTGTGAATTTTGCACTGGAATAGATGTTCAGGTTCTTTGCAAACAATACCCTCTAAGTATTGGACAGGATTAATGACTTTCTGAATATTTCAATAGGAGGAGGAAACCATACACCTGCCAGCACTGAAAAGTTCAGAAGGCATGCCTGCAGAGAAATTTTTGCAATACAAAGACCTAACCTACAAAAAACAGACTAGCTATAGCAATGTTCTCCATGCGCTTGCTGTTTTGTTTTCCAAAAGGTGACACATTCCCACCTGACAGTAAAATTATCTCCAGCTTGTTTTAAACTACCTTCTGTTGTAAAGAAAAAGCTAAAAGCAGTGGAGATTGTGCTTCATTTGGACAAATGCCCTCTTATGGGCAAAAATTATACTTTTTCAGTTATTACTCTTGCCATCAGGAGGCACAAGTACAGTTACATCTGCATCTTTAAATAACATGAAATAAAACAAAAAACTGGATCATTCATTGACCTACTCAGATGTTAATTAGGTTAGTTTCCGTGCTATCAATTTAATTCAAAGGAGCTGAATTTAAATATTAATTGCCTTATTAAGAGAGGAGGTTTTTTATTAGTCTCAGTAAGAGAAAAGCAAAAACAGCTGCATTGCCTTTTCCTGGTAATTTAAACCTGGGATGAAAGAAGGAGCTGAATATTTGCTCACCATCTTCCTCTGCCTGAGAGCAAATAGATAGGAGGGGCCCAAATAAGAAAAGCAAGCTGCATCTTAGAAAGCATATCTTCCCTGGGCCAAGGATTACTCATGGAGATGTTTCACTTATGTCCATACAAGTGATAATACGTCCATCTTGGTAAGGAATGCCTCACTTGCCCTCTCAGCTGGTAAGCTTCTGTAATATCATCCTGCAGAAAAATATGCTGATTTCCTCTACAAGTCCTAAAGGCATAGTGTCTCTTGATGTTAACAGTGAAAAATAATATTTCCTAATACCTTTTGTCTGTAAAGAAACTCCTAGGATACCTGAGATTAGTGATAGTCACACTCCCATTTTTAAGTGAGATTAATTAATGATTTAACATAAATTAATTTTCAGAGATGAGGGTTAGGTTTTGCTGTTGTTTTGTAACTTTTAAGATGAAAGGCACAAATATCTGAGAAAAAGTGTGAAAACAGGAACAGTTTCTTGAGAAAGCGTGAGTCTGGTGAAAATAGCAGCAAAATTCATGGACCTTGGAAAGATGAAGGTGTGGACTTTGATGTCTTCTCCTGTTCTACCACTGGGAACGCTTTCTTGACAAATGCATTTAACCTCTCTAGCCTTGTTTTCCCATGCCTAAATTTGGTATAAAATTATATAGCAAAAACTGTAAGGATCTTGAAATATCTTTCTTGGAAAGTAGTTTAGAGTGTGGAGTGTTGTGAACACCTCGTGTTTCAGGTGGAATTGCATTGCTTTACACATCTCTTTGAGTCAGCCTTATTGAGCTAGCTTCCTCTGGGCTCATTCTGGACCGACCTCTGGCCATTCTGAGTGCTGAGTCTGTGGCTGAACATCACAGCTCTTCAGGCACTCTCTAGAGCCTTTCTGGATCATCTACTGTGCCTCGAGGGAAGGATTTTATTGGAAGCCAGATTTTAGAAATGGGAAAGAAGCAGGTTATCTTATCCAGCATTTGGCAGATTTTCTTCAGCAATTGCAGGTGCAATAACTAACTCATTGTCTTTTCAGGTCAGGCTTGGCATATACAGGTTCTGTTAAGGTTTCTGAGGGAAAATGTTTTCAAATCCATATGTGTTTCTGACTGCCCCATCAGTGCCACTTTTGGTTTTTTTAACTCTTTACTCAGACACACTTTGCCCCACAGTGCTTTCCATGTTCATCCTCATTTCAGGTTAGAAAAGAGAAACCACAGAGCTAAAATCTTGTTTCCAAATTCCTTAACCTCTTTTTTAATGATTCCGAGCTAACCATGGAGCACTACTTGCTTCCTGTATGGGCTTGACAGTGCTAGACTAGCAATCTTACCCTTTTACTTTACCAAGAAATCACTTTTGTCAAGTGCAATGAATATAAAACAGCATGCCAGTGAATTCTGCCATCCATCATGCAAAGCATTCAAGATTGTGCATAACTGCTTTTCATCAAAGGCTTGATTTCTGCTGTTTATAAAGACTCCCTGGTGCCTGAAGAAGAATAGCAGTAATATGTGAAGGTTTATAAGTGATTCGAATACTCCTTCCCCATCCAAGTAATTGGATTTTAAAAAATTTCGTGGAGTGGAACGGAGCAGCTTCAGAGACAACTCTTTTCTTATTACTATCAACAAGGGGCAGCTGAAAGATGCTTAGTGATTTCCCTCCTCGGTAATATGGTTTAATGCATAGAAATTAATCATGTTTTATAAAAACTGATGGGCAACACTGATTTTTACAAGTGGCTGTTTCATTAGCTCAGATATTATTATAGATTAATTTTGAGGTAGAGTCAAAGCAGATCTATTTGCTTTATCATTGGATTGCTTACCGTGCATAGCAGCCACTGCTGCTAGTTTGTTTATTGTGGAATATGTGCTGTTTTACAGGATTTTGTTTCATATGACTTTTTACAGAAGGCTTATGGATTTATGTGGTTAGGTTTACCTAATGCTGTTAGTGTATAACGCAACAGAACCAGTATGTGTTTGTGTGTGCAAAACCAGTTTTCTGGTTAAAAGGCATAAAGATCCTTGTGACTGTTTTGTTCTGAAGGCTTAAATGTATCTGCAATCACATCTGCAGTGCTAGGTAAGCCTTATTGCTCTAGCTCCTGACTTGTCCTGGCTGCTGACTCAAATTACACCTACAATTAAACAAAGTGCCTCAAAAGCATAATGATAAAAACTGGCAGCATTATTTCTGCCTGGGCTGATAAACAGTACTTGACTTTCCCTAAACCGTTCTACCGCCCACCTTCCTTCAGCTATAAGTGGGGTGTCATGGCAAAATGACAAACATTCCCTCTTTAATACTTCATGATGAACTGCTTCATATTTCCTTCTGAGGAAAAGTAAAATTCTTAAGTATGATAATTCCTTTAGGTTTTCTGCACTCATGAAAGATAACCAAACTCCATCAGAATTTCATAATCTTCTCTTTGAAAATGGTGGTTTTTTGGTACATGTTATACCACATCCATACCTCTCCTGGGTGAAATCTTCACTTATGGGCTTCCAGATCATGAAGCAAGGCACACATATTGTGTAATATTTGTGCTATAGGAATATAGCTAATATGTGCTCTGCAACATCATTATTGCAAAGGATGTTATAAAATGTATTTGGATATGTGGTTTGTAGCAAATAGTTGAACCAAGCTTTGTTTGCATAGTCTAGTTATTTAGAAGGTAATTTATCTGAGCAAAGTCTTCCTGCATTGCTGTGGGATTTTTTTTAATAGATCAGATGAGAACAGGCAGCTCTCTCCTTTGCACACACCTCCTATTCTCATTCCTGACCTCATTCCATGAGACCAGAGATGATCTTATCAGACTCTTCTTATTTCCTAATCCTTCCGTGTCGAACAAGGCAAATCTTTCTCCCCTAGTCTTCATGGATAACCTCTCTAGCAATTCTTCTCATAGATTGTTAAATATCTGGAGCATGAAATTGTGTGGAGACTTTTGAAACAGAAATGGAAATGTAAACTCAGCACATGCATTATAGTCACGTGCTTTGTGATTAAACTGTTTGATGTCTGTAATAAGGAACAAGGTAAACTTCAGATTAAGACCAGAATTTTACGACTGTTAAAACCAAGCAATTAGACAAGAAAATGTGGAATATTCCTTCGGAAAAACATCAGTCATTTTAACTACATGCATGTTTATTGTTGGTGCTTGTCAATACAATCACAGCATTGCAAAAGTCCATCAATCAGAAACTGATTTTTATGTCACGCTTTATTTTCGGTGTCTAAGGTTTTTAAAAGATTTTTTTTCTTGATGTTTTGGACTTTCTTTCTGTTTAAATCTTAATCTGTCCCTTATCCCTACTTTTTGCCTGTTTTTAGGAGAGTTTTCCTTATCTCTGCACACATCAATGCCATTTCCTGCTTTGAAAGTGTGTAATAGAGATCTACTCTTCAAATACAACTTTATCAGCAGCTGTAGCTGCTTTTGAGTACATATCTTAGGGTGATACCATAAGTCTTTACTTGCTAGTAAGAAAGTAATGTAGGACTTTGCCTTGGCCAAAATACATAGCATCTACTGTTTATTTCTCATCTAGTAGGGTTTTACACTGACAGTGACTGAATATGTATTTGAAAAATCCAAATATTAGTAATCTTTAGCTTTCAAAGATTAGAAACATATAGTGTATTATAGCTGTTCACTCTGGAGAGTAGATATAGAAAGATGATGAAAGAGAAAATTTAAGCTTTTTATCTTCTCTGGAAAATACAGTTCTTCCCTTTACTCTAATCTTCTGAAGATCCTCTGCTTTATATGACTTTCTTTAATAAAAATAATTGTCCATGCTTCAAAGGTCACTTGAATGAATATTTTTTCCATGTATAAATTACCCTTCGGGTAACTTGCACCCCTTTAAACATCATGCAGATATTTCAATACTTTTGATAACTCTCACCAGTTAGATAGTCATTGTTACAGAGTACTGGAGATAGAGGAGAAAGAGAAATACCAGAGGAAGAATTTCATCATAATGTGTATGCATGCATATAAATCACAGTCCTGAGGAACCAGGAGTCATTCTTTAGTTTGGTGAGGCTTTTTTTGCTTTTTCAGAAATAAACACAGTTTACCCAAATGAAAACTCAATAAATTCTTAAGCCTTCTGTGCTGAATTTCATCAGCCTTCTAACCTGAACTGTCTGACCTTATAAAAATATTTCCCTCCCTGATTTTTTTTTTTTGCCCTGTGCTTTGCCCTGTAGCCTTATCTCCATGTCCAAATTAATTTTGGGCATGTTCGCAGAGCTGATTGCAGGCAGAATTGAACTTTGTTCCCTCTGGGGGCCAGCTGGCTGGAGGCCGGCTCTGGCCACGTTGCAGTGCCTGAGCGGATGAGCTGTACTTCTCAACAAGTCCCATTAAATGCATCCGAGCACCAGGCAGGCAGGGTCATGGCTTGCAGTTCAGAGACAGCTTGTGCCTGCCCAGCTCAGAGCTTCGGCAAGGAGAGCTCATGCCTGTGTGTCATTCCCTGGGCAGAAAGACCTTTATCTGCCCACAGTCTCCCTCCTTCTGGAGACTCAAACAAAGAAGACATTTAATAAACTTCTGTACTTATCTGTACTAGCTGTTATTTGAACCCCTTTCTTATATTGTAGTGTCTGCCTTTTACTGGGGTTTCTTTTTGGTTTACCTGATCACACATCATTGAAACCTTTTAACATGGCTCATCATGTGCTTTGCTAATTAAAACTCATGTTCTGTTTTAACTTTTCTGCTTTTATCTCCCTGGCACAGGGAGGCTTAGACTCATCCTTAGTAGCCAATGCATTATTTTCTGCTTTTTCCATGATCTCCACATTTAGGTTGCACCTTTTTATCCTTCAGAAAAACCTTGGTCATCTCTGCCTCCTACTGAGCTGAAGTGACAACATTTCACAACACTGAAGATCATGTCCCCTTTCCCATATTCTGTTTCGTGCTCACATTGCTTTCACCACCAAAGTGCAAGTTTCAGTAAAAGTTAAAAGTGTCATTTCAACTAAATACTGAAAACAGTACGCTGGCCACACATAGCTTTTCATTTATGTACGAACCAAGAGAGTCCTCCTCAAACATCACTAACATACACTGATGAATAAATAGTATTTGTTCATAGCCTGTTGTGAAATGAATGCTGAAAGCAAATTTTGTGATTTTTCTCTGAGTCACAAGATGGAATTTATGTTTTAATCTCAGCTGGGATGGGAATATATGTAAGTTGTCAAGAGAAATCCTAAGTATGCATGAGGAGCTTTAACATGGATTTTGCAGCAAGTATTTCCACAACTGGAAGAGCTTCAGCAGGAGTGCTGCCTGAGTAGATATGGTTTCTATGTATTTAGTAACCCTCACTACATACTTTTTTCAGAAGATCAGCTTGAACCTGTAAACAGAAGTCAACCTTCCTGTTAGCAGAGAAGTGATGTAGCTATGCTTTTCTTCTTGGGCCTCTCTGGAGATACATTTCATGCCTCTAACGAAGGACTGTTCTCCCTTCCTGAGTTTGTAAATGGTATATTTCAATGATGGTGACTTTTTGGTTTATACGAATAAAAATAAAAGTATTAAATAACTTTTATAGCTGCTTCTCCAAAATGTGCAGAGTACTGCAATTCATTCTTAAGGGGTTCATCTTCTTTCGATTTGTGCTTGTATTCGCTTCTACTGGTCACTTCGGTTTCAGTGGCACTGTGAAGGAATGGTTGATCGGAGAATTAGTTATTGTTTCTCCCTTACAAAGTACAAAACAGCTTGCAAGAAAAACATCTTAGCCTTTGAAGTTAGCTTGTGATAGTTCCTTTTATATCCTTTAGCTCCTTGCTATGTTGCTTGATAAGTAGCAAGTTCTAAATTGCTTCTATTAAATTTGATGCATCAATGTTATAATTCCAAGAGATTTTTCACAATATATATTTAATTTGACAACTGGGATGAATGTGTCACCCTTTGGCCCTGTTGGTTTCCAGATTAACATTAAAAAAGTTTTGAAAGGAAGTGGGCAGCAAAGAGGTTTCCATATTTGCAGCTGGGAGATTTTTGAGAAAAAACAATAGGAAACAGAGAGTAAAGCAGAAGGTTTTCCTGAAGAAGCACCTGTGTTTTGAAATACCACTCAAACCACTTTGCACATTTAATGAGTTTCATTCAACTGCTCAAATATTACATAATTCTTTGTATCTGTGTGTATGTGTTTATATATAGATCAGTCAGTCAGTCACAGAATCTTCTGAGTTGGAAGGGACCCACAGGGATCATCAAGTCCAACTCTTAAGTGAATGGCCTGTATGGGGATGATGTGCTCTGTAAAAAATGCTATAATTATTTACATTTTAACAAAAAGTTGCTATTTTAAAAATGGAGTTATTTGTATGAAAAATGCCTATACAGTCTTATATTCATCATTTGTTAGAAGTGACTTCTTTTAACAGTACATTTAGCACAGTTTTAATAAGTGCAGTGTTGAAGTAGTTGAAGTAGTTTTTGGTACTTTACTGTCTTTCCCTTAAAAAAATAAAATCACATTTTAAATCACAATTATTAAACAATTATTAAAAAGTAGACTTTGATGTCTTTGTGAAAACAAGATGTTTTTAGTGGCATTTTTAAACAAATAATACCCAGGCAAGAGTATTGAATATTAATCTATAAATGAAAACTCTCAAAAATCAAGAACTGAATGAACCTCAAAGGATCTTCTGTCTTTATGCCTTCTAAACGTAATTCTCCAGGACATGTGAGAGATGTATTTCTAGGGAAGATGTAAAAGACAACCTCACTACCTAGCCTTATAGGTTTTGTTCCCCTAACTTTGAGAGCAAAAATAACACTTTTTTTTTTTCTTTTTCAATGTCATTCTGACACTAGCATGATAAACAGACGTACAAATGTAATTTTCTGTTTTGATGTCTATTTCAAAAATGTCAAGTTAAGTGTATAATAGGATCTACCAAAAATATAAATTGATTCTCAAAAGCAGTAACAATCCGAGGACTGTATAATGCTTGCATTGTCTAACTTGAGTTTCCAATTTCCTTGTTTTGTCTATAGACACCCTACTTTTGGCCATCAAATTGTTGGGAGCCGGAAAACACAGACTATGGTCAGTGTAGAAATATTTTCTGTTTCTTTTGGAAATTATGCATTACATTAATGAATGCATCATTGCCATGTGTCTTGTTTCACCATCCCACTGTTTAAAACATAATTATATGTCATGTAATTCCTGTGCAAGAGTTGCTGATACTGAAATGAATGTGTTGTTACCTTGCTCAAAGCTTATCATAAGTTTGTCAAAGTCATGTTTTGGAGTGGATCTTGGGAGAAAAGAAAAAAACCCAAACTCCAAGATTCAAGACTCATCAAAACCTACCTTGCCTTTTACATCCTCTGTTTGCTCCAGCAAGTGTAATTTTTTACAGTGAGAGAATCTCAGTGAAGCAGAGGACAATTGATTGATGGTTGTGCAATGGTTGATATCAGATTGAGACCCAAAGATGTGCCTAGTTTAGAACTCTTATTTCTAATATACACCATGTGGAAAATTACTTACTATGAAAACGAATATGGTTCTAATATGAACTGTATTAGAAAATACCTTGTTTATTTGCCTGTTCCTTGGGGGTTTATTAATAAATTATATATTATGATTACTGATGTGTACTTCTCAAAATCTGAAGATAATCGGTAGTAACATATTAGGAAAAAATCTCATTAAAATTACAACAAAATTAGGTACTTCTGTACATCAAATAATGACTTAATTTTTATAGAAAGTGGATCTATGAGCAGCCTCTTTTTCATTCTAATTGAAACTGTAAGTACTGAGCCCATCTGAAGATCAGGTCACTTATTTAGGTAACTGAGCATGTATATGATAGGTTATGTTTTCAAAACCTCAAACCATGAAAGTCTCTTTTTACAGCTTTTCAGAAATTTAAGCCAGTGTTCACTTGTAATTTGGATTCCATGCCCTTGGGAGCCAAAGACTTTGGGGATGGATGGTTCCAATAGATGCTTCCTTCGTTTTTGGAGCAGACAGAGTTTAATTTCAAATACATTGCCAAATAAAGCAATTTTAAGCTGAGACTCTCAGCAGAGCTGAGTGTCTTCAAGGTAGAGTTTGAAAATGTGACAGTTTACTCATCCTATAGGAGTAGAAAAATGTTCAATTATTTACTGATATTTGAAGATGTCCAGTAAATAGTTACTGAAAGCTCCCAAGGAGGAAGGATTCTTACCACAGGTGTGTGCTTAGCCACTACGCATGAGGAAATTAGCCACTGAAGGAAAAATTACTGATTTATCATTTATTACTTCAGTATAGTCCCCTAATATGTTAAAGATCGGCAAGTAATTAACTATGGTTTAAGAGACATTGAGTTGTTCAGTTGTAATATGCATCACGTTACCGGGGTGATTTTAATAAATTATTATATGCTTAACATGTCTGAACTTGAGATCAGGCTGAGAAAGTTTCTATCAATATCCTTTAGTCTAAAGTAGGAGACACTAACTTTCCTGTCACAGCTGAGCAGTGGATGGGTCAATGAATTATGAACCTTAGTCAGTAAATAGAAATCTTCTATAATCTCTCCAGGTTTTGCATGCCAGGAATGCAGAATTAAACTCGGAATCAGTGTCTTCATCACGCAGGGAGATGCCTTTGTTGAACAGTAAATGTACTCATTTGAGAGCTTTTGAGATTTAAATATGTTTCAGTTGCTGAGTTAAGCTCTTTGGTTGTGGAGGGGAGAAGGGAGGGGAAGCAAACCCTCCACTCCTGCTGTCTCATTGCTCCTTCCATGTCGTGACCAAAAGCGAAATCCTGTGAGGAACAGACTCACAGCTTTCCCCATCCAACAGGGCCAGAGCATTGCACTAAATCTACCAAAGGTGGCTGTGTGTCACCAGAAATGGATAATGCTAGAGCATTTGCAGGAAAAGAAACTTTTAAGGCACCTTTTCAATACTGTTCTTATTAGATTAGCATCAAAATATTTAATCAAAATATTTAAGGAACCAAAATAAATCTAAAGTAGGTTTGAAACATTTTGAGAATATTAAAGGATAAATTTCCCCTCAAATATATGCCAAATAGGTTCTGCAGATTTTCAAAATAATTGTTACTTCCTAGAAAATATAGTAAACAGAATTTATGTTATTACAGATATGCAAATGCATTTCATACTTATCATGCATTATGCTACTGTGCAGTGCTACCAATTTCATGGACTTGTCCTGAACAAGATTGAAACTGCTCCCTCTACGGTTAATGACTGTGGCAGGCATTAGAAGTCTCTCAAGACTAGCAACAAGTAAACTCTCTCTGTAATCTTCCTTGATCAAACTTATTAACAAAGCAAATCACTTTCTTTGGCATTAACCTAATTTAAAAGCCACTGAAAATACTCTAGAATTTTATTTTAATTTAAAAATTAATCCCAACCATTCATCTTTACTCACCCATAGCTGGGCTACTGTCCAGAATGTTGCACACTGCCAGGAAAATTATTTATCTTAAATGAGAAATTAAATGAAATTGAGATACTGTGTGTTAGTTTATTACCAGAATTGACTGAGAAACAAATAATCCTTACATTTTTGTATAATATGTTAATATTTTCTCTAAAATCTAATTTGATGTATGGGAGCTTGTAATATCAAATATTTGCTTTAAAAATATATTTTTCTGTAGAAAGTATAACTGAAAAAGACACACAAACAGAATCTTCCAATATGTCAAAAAATCACAGACACATGACATGGTGGCAAAAACAGGGCTTGGAATAATTTAATTTATGTCAAAATGGAAAATAGCCTTTTGATTGTAATTTCCAAAATATTGGCTATGATCATTCTGAGGTTAATGAGAAACTGCTAATTTTCATAAAGTGCTGAAAATCTCCCTCCTTTTTCTTGAAAATAATGCTTTAAGTGTTGTGAAGAGAGATTCCTGAAATTGCAACTAATTTTTACAAAGGCAGGTCCTTAAATTCCATCTGTTGAAGTCCCATTTTAATGCCATGTGTCTTGGAGTCCACCCAGGCAGGACATGTTGTTCTTTGTAGAATCCCATTGGTTTTAGTGTGATTATGTTAGTGAAAACAAGTAATAATAATAATAATAATAATAATAATAATAATAATAATAATAATAACAACTAGTATTATTAAGGCCTGTGTAGTTCAAATAACTTTGTTTTTCCTGTGAGTTAAGTCGTGTTCCTGAATTATGATTAGGTTTTGTGATGAATAGAATTGGATCTCAATTCAGAAAATCTGGCTCTTGAAATGAACACAGCTAGTGGCTGAGCATGTGACCTGCTTGTAATTATCTTCTATTTTCTTACAGATATAATTTTGTAACTGACAGACTTTTTTCATTTTTTTAAATTCTTTAAGCTTAATTTAACTAAATTTTGACAATATAAGAGGCTTATAAGAATTTCAGATGTATGAAATATGAAGAATTAATAATTTTTTCTCATTTTCTCTGGTGAACTTTTGCCAATGGTTAGACTTAAAATTATCTGTGACATATCAGACTTTTTCTTACAGTTAAATGCATATTAAAAAAAAATGTGCTCAAAGGAGAGAAAGAATAAAATTTAGAATGTACCACAGTCACTTACAGTGTTAAGGAGGTTTGAACTCACACTAGAAGACAAAAAGTCAACTGCATCTATATAGGATGTTGTTTGAGCATTGTATTTTTTTTTGTGTGCAATTCTCTCAAAAGAGTTAAAAATGGAGGAGGACTGCAGAATATTGGTAAGTTATGGAGAAAACAGTAAATAACTGATAATGCAGCATGAGTTTAAGAGCACTTGACCATGTGATCTTTAAATGATACTAAATGAGACTATTTTTTTGTATGCTCAAAGCAAATTCTCAAATTCTGCTGCTATGAAGAAGGACAGGTTTTGACAATGTAACATATTTCAGTAGCCTTCCAGGTAAAGTAATTTATTGCAAAGGCAATCTTCTAGGAAATCAGAGCAATCACAGGGGTTGGGGGAAGTCTTAATTAATTGCTCCCTTTAAAAGTGTAAGATACCTGTCTGGATAAATGCTGCAGTTCTTTAGATAGTCATGACTTTGTTATCTATCCTGTGTTACAGTAAAATGAGGTAGCCATTTACTTTTGCTGTGTCAAAGCGGTTTCATTGTTATTCTCCAGCATTTTTAAGAAAGCACAAGACTTTCCTTACTAAATTTACTTGATAACCAGCTAACAGGTCAGTCTGAACAACACTTCCGTCCTAATGATACTTTCCTCTCACTTAAAAGTAAACTGACAGAGACCTCTCTATGTTCTGCCTCTGTTGCTCTGTTCTGAACATGAGCCATTTCCCCTGGCTCATTTCCCTCTGCTCTCCCAAACTTGCAGTAATGCTAAAAAGTACACAGTGCACAAAAAGTAACTGCAGTCATGTATCATGTTTTTCATGTTGAAAATTTTCATATAATTTTCTCTTTAGAGTCTATTGCCTACTTCTTTTACATGCTTAGTTTCAAATTCCTCTATGAAAATTTGAGTAGTCCAGGAATTTTCTCTCTCATTTGTCTTTCTGTACCCTTTACCATAGAGTGACTGTTTGGAAGGAGAATTGCACAGAGAATGCATTACATATTTTCTTTGCCCAAATGCACAGGAAGGATTTCCTTGGCAACAACTTATTAGTAAGCTATTGGTGTTTGAAAAATACTGATCCCTATTGCTTACCTGAACACTGCTGGAGCACTGTGTGCTCTCAGCATCTCTGGAAATCCACCCATAGCTATGAGTCAATAGCTTTGGGCAAAACTGGTAGCAGAGAAGCACTTTTTTGATACAAATTGTCATGTATAAATAAAAAATTATTTGCTAAAATTCATGCCATGAGAATTTATGAAGAATGTGTAATTAGTTTCTGGAGAGCTCTGCTGTTCAATAATCTCAAATCTTGATTCTCAGTTCCCATTTTTTCAATAGCTGATGGCAGAGTATGTCAGCAATGACTCCTGCAAGCAATTCTTTTAAGTCCCTCATACAGATCCCTCTCTGGATTTCTAGGTGTAGTAAGAAACAGACTTTTCCCGCCAGGACTCAAGTAACATACTAAATTGTTGCTAAGACTGGGTTGTGACTCCTTAAGTGAATGACTTGCCTTTAGGAAGCTACGTATACAGAATATATTGACTAAGACCTTGGTGGCAGGACTGAGTGAGGAGTAAAGCCTACCAAGAATAACAGCCTCTCAAGAAAATTGTGGCTGGTGCCAGTGCTTGCTATGCGTAAAATTTGATCTGGGCAGAACCGAATCAAATGAGCTTTAGGAAAGGCATTTTCATAAGCAGAAAGGTGGAAGAGGTGACTTACAGTATTTTTTCCCTCTCTGAATTCGTATACCATATTTCTCTGCAGAGATACATTATTCACTCATTAGAAGCTATCTCTGTCATATAAATGATGAAATGAAAGTCTCACTTCAACAAGCAAGACCTGAATTTTGTTCTGATCCTTGCTAATTCTGACACTGACAAACCACTGCAATGAGGGCTTTGTAACCAGGAGGCGTTTCCTGATAATGCTTTCCAGTCATCTTACCACTTCAGAGTTTTGTGCTTACCTGAAATAGTCTTTCCATAAAAGTGTAACTTATTCTCATAATATGAGGAGCATGGAAAATGTGTTTGGCTGATGCATTTGTATGCACACATAAGAAAGGTTAACTGATCCAAGTACATGTTTCTGCAGTACTGTTTTAAAAGCATTGATAATCTGCATCTAGGTCCCCTATAAATAGAAATAAAATTTCTTATCAAAATTCTGAGATTCATAAACATAACTTGGAATTTTCCAAATTGCTTTCAAGTTACTATGTTGAGTAAACTAAATAGGTTTCATAGAATAACATGAGTTGGCAGGGAATCACAGGGATCCTTGAAGTCCAGCACCTGGATCTGCATAGGACACCCCAAGAATTTCACCATGTGCCTGAGAGTATTGTCCAAATGCTGCTTAGACTCTGACAGTCTCGGTGCTGTGACTGCTTCCCTGGCTAGGCTGTTGCAGTGCCCAGCCACCCTCTGGGTGAAGAACCTTTTTCTAATGGCCGACCTAAACTTCCCCGGACACAACTTAAGGCCTTGTCACTGGTCGCTGGTCACTACAGCGAAGAGATCAGTGCCTGCCCCTCCTCTTCCCCTGACAAGGAAGCTGTGGTCTGCAATGAGATCTCCCCTAAGTCTTCTCTTTTCTAGGCTGAAAAGCTAAGGGACCTCAGCCCCTCCTCATTTGACTTCCCCTCATCTGGGTCACCCCGAGTGACCCAGATTAGAAAGGTGTGGAGGAAGCAATGTTGGTGCGCTGCTGATCACCACGGCATGTCCTCTCCAGCACCAGTGTCCCTGGAGCCATATGCTCTGTGGCCACTTGAATATTAACCCTTATGGAATCTCGGTGCTGTGGCTGAGGTCCCCATTGCCGTGGGTGGTCCAGGTTAGAAGGGTGTTGCCTTGATTTTCACAGTTCTTCAATGTTTTTAATTCTGTAGTTAAGAGTTCTCACGCACTTTCTGTAAACATAAGCCACGTTATGCTAACCGTGCCTGGATGTTTTCATTCTTTCTCCTAAGGCGGAGAAGTTTGATGGATTTCTCCTTTGACCTATGTGGTTGAGGGGTGGTAATTTCACCCTCCAATCCATGGGGTTTTCTAAAAGTGTATAAAATAAAGAAGTGGGCCCTTTGGCCTGAGCTTTGGTTCTTTGCTCTTTGATCCTGATACTGGCCTCTGTGTGTGTTCCTTCGTGTCTGCGTGCGACAGAAGGGTGTGGAGGCAGCAATGCTGGTGCTCTGACATGCTCTACTTCCCATGCCTCTTCAAGCCCCGTTGTCCCTGGAGATGACTCTCTGACTCTCTGTAAATGTAACCATAATGGCAAATTGAAAGCGTTATGATACTATCAAGAAGCATGAAATAATTCAATGGATGCAATTTTAAATTTTATTTGACACCTGGATATTCTTCATCTGATCCCATAGTTCATGTAGCTTTGGTGACCTTTCTTCCATACCCACGTTTGTCACCCTGCAGGATTTTCAAGGCCATCATCATCTGGGGACTTCTGTATGTTGAAGATGAATTTGCCTTTTTCTAGTTCTTGATCTCTTTGGTAGTTTGAAATTCGGTTTCTTTCTTGCCCTTGGTTTATGTAAGAAAGTCTTCTGCTCATGTAAATCTATAATCAAATTGCTTTCTTGAAGTGTTATGGGAGAGAATAGGATCAAAGATTAAAGAGTAGAGAAAGGGAGAAGTGTTTTGTTAGTTAAGGTTTTGACAGTTTGGCAGTTTAACGTACATAAAACTGATCATGGCCTTCCTTCTAACTTAATGTTATTAGCATTCATGAAAGAGTGTGGTTCTTTTATAGATACACAGGGCTCTGTGCTGACCCATTTGTCCACCCCAGAATTGTAATAATTTTTTTAAGGCTGAGTGAAACTTAATAGCTGTTGCTATGGGCATTTTTTTTTCTATTGACTAAAAGCAGAGGTGACCTAAAGATGGTATGAAATAGCCCTAGAAATCCCAGTGTTTAAATAAGTGAGTTAATTCCATGCTTTACATCCTGCAGTCGTGTTTTGTGCTGATTATCCTGTAATTCCCCATCTGAAGCAGGCACTTGCATACAGAGGGAGAACTGTCTGCCCACAGGGCACTCTGAAACCCTTAGACCTTGCAGTACTTGCTATTTTCTTTGCTCTTTAGACACAGACTAGGCTTATACACGCTGACTCTGAAAACAGGATTTTGACTCAGGGAGTACATAAATTTAACCTGGTCTCAGTGGAGATAACGAGCGTTCCCTGGAAGCACACCCACCATCAGGGGTGAATCAAGCTGTGGCACCACTGGCACTGGGACAGTTATGGAAGGAGTTTGTGTGCATGGTAGTGGGTGTGGAGGTGCCATAATCCATGGTCTTCAGAGGCCCAGTTGAACTTCCATTGAATTTCGCTGTGGCCTTTGCTCCACTGTGGCAAAAGAGAAGATTTAGCCCCTGTTTAGCAACAAAATAAAACTCCCCAGTGGAGGTTTAGGGTGAACGTTCTAGGTTTGTTTTTTTGGGGCCTTCTGAGTAAGTGTGTATAATATAATGTGTACTCAGTCCAGTTTCTTGAGTCTAGAATGAAACCTGTCATAACCTCTGTGATCTTATCTAAAGAAAAAATCTGTAGAGGTTTCTCAGAAGCTTTCAAGCACAAGTGAACAGTCAAGAATAGGAAACAAAGGTATCTAACCATGAAAATGGTTTTTTGGGTGTAACAGTTTAAAATCTTGCAAGAGGGAAAACATAGACATCCTCTTTATGGAACTCTGGCTTTGCAGTCTCACTTGAAACTCTCAGATTGCCCACATTTTGTGAATGCCTGAACAGCATTTTCAAGAGCTAGTGGACTGTACTTACGGCACAACTACTGAAGTGTGTTTCAGTACTGGTTTGTTGTTCAAATACCCATTTAGAATCATCACTGACCATCTTTCATTACCAAATGTTACGAATTAATAAGGCCTTTAAAATTATTGGCGAATCTGTTCTCTCACGGTAATCAGTCACTTCTAAAGCACAAGCTATAGCATCTAATATATAATTCAGTTTAGTAGAGGCAATTATGTTGATTGCAAAATCCATCAGAATACACTGGCTCTAAAAATAAGAGTGTATAAGGCAGTCCATATTTAGCAAATTGAGTTTATTAATCAGACCCTGTTCCTTGCATATCATTCATCCCCATGGTGAGCATTTTTCAGCACCCTTGTCAGGGAGTGGCAAGAGCAGGCAGCTCTGCAAGGGAAGGTGAGCAAGGACTGAGGTTGGCAACAGTGCAGGCAGGAGCAAGGCAGCAGCATGGGTAGGCCACAGGGCTGGTTAGAGATGTATCTACAACACAGCTCAAGCCTGTGCCAGGGGGAGTAGCTGGGCTTGAGCACAGTTTCAGGGCACAGGCCTCAGTGGAGCCCCTAGGTGGGCTGCTCGGTGCAATCACAGCTCCTTGGTGTACTGAGGGCCCTGACCAGGACCTTTGTGGGATAGATAAATAGAGAACTATATACGGAAATAGAGGAGCTTTTAGCTGGAGACCCTTCCTGCAGGCTGTACTTCTTATGAAGCTGTAAAAACACTGTCAACACATGGGATTAGAAAGGCAGACACTGTAATTCGCTGAAATTCTGGGAGATCCTGACTCTGCTTTGAGAGGGAGACTGATTGACATCCTCCAAGTCAGGCTACTGGACACATGCAGTTGCTTCATGTGTTACTTGGTGCAGAAAAGGAGGGGTGCTGGTGAAAGGTGGGAGTATCCATACTTCAAATATCATTGTCTTAAAAGTCAGAAGATCGAAACCTTGTTACTCTATATCTTCAAATGAGCTGGCTGAAAATGAGGTGATTTTCACATTCTTGCTTTCCAACATGCTACTGAATTTTTCACAGATAAGCCAAATAATATGATAGTGAGAGTATAAACTGGTGAACACAAATTCCTGAGCTGCTGCCAGCTTTTCATGGCAGTACAGTTAGCTGTTGCATAGAGGCTCGAACATGCACTTTTATAAGGATGGAATTGTTAGCACATAGCAATAGCAGTAAACTGAGTCAGAGTAGGAATGTCCTTCAGCACTGTTTTCTTCTACACTAGTGGATATGCTGCACGTCCCACAATACTAAATCTTCCTTGGGCATATTCTGCCTTATCCACAGTGGCACATAGAAACATTTCCTGATTCTAATGAATCCAAGCCACAGGTGTTATAACCATTAGGCTCCTCTGAAGGGGAAGGGATCTGGATATTTCAGATTTTAAAAAAGGGTCTGAGGCATGAACATGATTTTTTGAGTCTTGGCCAACTTATGCTCATAATGAAAAGCAAACATCTTTATATGGACTATTTACTATGGATTGGGAGCAAAGAGGGTCATTAAAAAAAATAACTGCAGTAGAGTTACACAGTGGAGATACAGTATTAAATTAATAAAGTGTCAAGCTAATTTGTCTCCTGGTGACCTGGTGGTTGTTTCTCCAGTGCTGAAATCTCTGTTATCGGAAGATACTTTTTTGATTAAACCTATCCTGACAGAAAGATGAGCAGTCAGCTACTTCTGAAACAACAATTTTTGTAGGAGGTAGCAGGAAATATAATCCCAAAATTCGCTGCCAATGGGACTCAAGGAAGAGCTAAACTAACTAGAAGTGCCTGTACTGGGACTGTGAGAATGCGGTTTAAAAGTCTTGATCAACCACAGGAACTGGGAGCTTGTTTTGTTTCTGTTCAGGTGGTATTAAATTGATAGACAAAATTCAACCCCTGGAATTCTGAGAACTGTCTACATACTTATATAAAGCATGTATTTTATTGCTAATATTAACAAGGGTTTTAGGGAATTGTTTTTCTCGTTCAACAAAATAACCAGTTTTGAAGGAAAAGAGGAAAATGCTTCACTGTAAAAAAAGCTAAATGACAAAGATCATGTCTCTCCTCAAGAATCTCTTACCACTGTACTGATTGTGATTGCAATCTAGGTACAAAAGGTCCAAAATTCATCCCCTCATCTTTTTGTGACATTTCAGCATACATGCCAATGCATTACTGTAAGTGTATAATAGTATCAAAGTGCATGAAAGCTATAGAAGCTATCTGTCTGCTGTATGTGACATGGATATATATCTGTCTTTGTATATTTTGTAAACAGAGAAACTGCTTTGGAACCAGGGGGTATATGGGGGTGCAGGAAATAGAGAAAGAGACCACAGCTTCCTATGAGAGTGAAAAGTGAAATATGAAAGAAAATAGACCAAACCACACACACAAAAAGAGGAGGGGAAGAAAATACAAAAATTACATTAAAATGTAGCTTCATTTTACATCAAGTAACTCCTTTAATTGCAGGTAGAAGTGCTTATAATCAATTCAACTAAAAGAACATTCACGGGAGTGGGTTTGCATGCATTTGCAGGTGACTCGTCAGGAATAAATAATTCCATGGAATCTTAAATTCTGTTTGGGTTGACTACTTTAATACTCAAAGCTATATCTAAAATGAGCACCTCCTTCTTCCTAGCTAGGAAGCATTAAGTTCCTGTGTATAGTTATTGCACAGAGAGGCTTTGCTCCTGTAGCAGACAAGCTGGCAGTCAGGGAGCAGGAACATTCCTAAGCACACCCAGTAATTACGGCCCCCTTTTGCTGCTTGTAGAGACAACAGAAAAGTTAAGGATTTCTTACCTATGCTGATCAAAAGATTCATCCATCTAACACCTGAGCAGTGCTCTGAAGTAATGAAGTGGGTAAATATTGCACAATTAGGAATTGTGCTGCACTGATTGTCTCACTGGTGGGGGAAGTTGTATAATATTCAGAGTTGTTTCTGATGTATTTGCCGCTAAATAAAGTCTATTGGAAATGTACTTCAGCATTTTATTACCAAAGATTCTGCTCTGTCTGAATGAAGTGGAGGCAGAACAGGTCTCCTGAAGGATTTTTGGATTTAGAAAATAAATGAAAGAATTTTTTCTCTCGTATCTAATAGATGACACTTTTTTTCATATTTTGGTCTCATATTATTTTCTATTTTAAATATTGGTTATAGCAGACTAATCTGTATGAGACATGAATTTTATCTGGAATTATTTTTTAGCTAAAATCTTCTTAGGTTGAAAGTTTGTGTTTTCTAAATATAGCGTAAAAATAAATACAACCATGTATTCATGCTCTTAAAAACCTGTTTGACTAATACAGCTCCTGCTAAAACTCTTATGCATTATGGTTTATACAAACACAGTTTGAAAAATGCTTTGCCATTTTTCTTTAATGTGCTAGTTCCCTGGCCATTAAAAACCCTGACCTCAAGTATCTCATGCATTTTGCATATGATGTCTGTTGCATAAAGCAGATTTTATTATTATTTAATGAACCTCTGTATCTGATCCATCATTTCAGTTACAATACTAGCAGCATTGATTTCATATTTAAAGCTTTTTAGAACAAAGGGAGAAATCAAACCAAAAAAGCTAGCTTTAAACCAGACATGAAGCCTTCATTTCTGATCTGCTGTGTTCGTGAGATAGTAGCAAATTCTGTGTTATTTTTTTCTTTTCCAGCTGTTTACCTCTGCAAGCGGACAATGCAAAACAAAGCAAGGCTAGAACTAGCAGACTATGAAGCTGTAAGTACCTGGCAAAAAGTAAATTTCTCTGCTGGGCCTACTGAGCCTGTGAAATAATGTTAAGCGTGAGAGCTACAGGCACTATGTGTGAAAATTTATTAGTTATTCAGTTCTTCCAGCTTGTGGGTCTAACGCTGCTGAGTAGTCTTGAATGGTATTTGAGAGACTATAGTGAAGGCTAATGTTGAGATTACAGTCCATCTCTAATCTTACTTTGCTCAGATCACCATGCCAGGATCACAAATAACTTCACAAATCCCAGGTACACCATGAGTGTTTGGAAGCAGTTGTTCTCTACACCATTTAAGGCTTGAACAAAGGATCTCTGACAACATTTCCAAAAGCTCCTGATAGATGGAGAAATATGAATCTCATTCTTATAAGAGATGCTGACACTTGAGCGTTTTCCCATCAGCTAGATGAGAGGCAAAGAGGGTCAGACTAGAGGCACTCTTAGTCCCTGATGGTTGTGCTGTGCCTTAGGCAAGGATAGATAATTGGAGCCAGGAAGAGCCTGAAAAAGAGGAAGTTTGATTAGCTGATGAGGATGGCATTCGATAAGGGGAGAGATGTCTTGAATTCCAACTCTACTCCCCAAAAGTTCCTGAATTTTTCATGAGTATGTCAACATGAAATTCTCAAACAGCCCTGGCTCTGAGCTGAAAGCTGTCCAGCTGTGCTGCTGTGACCTGATAGCAGGATAGTCAGCCAGGCCTCTCAACACACCAAATACTCCAGCCACAGCACCATGCTGACACACTGCATTGCTTCTTCTGGCACAAGCTTGTTTTTCAGTGTACTGCGCAGTGGGGTATGCATAATTTTATACATCCATGCCTTAGAAAACTCCCTTTCAGTGTACAATCTATGAGAGCCTTTACTGGTACAAGATCTCTAGAAAGTCTGCTCTTCTCTTTCTGTAGTCTTCATTTTCAGTGAGTATGGTACAGAGATACATTTGCAATGCATAGAAATATAGTAAAAACAACACATTTTTTGTTAAGAAGACTGAATACTGCTACTGTTTAAGCTGGAGAGAGATTGAAAAAGCTCTGTTGGAGACAGTGAAAATGTTCCAGCATGAATGGAAGAAAGAATTTTGCAAAGACTTTATAGATGTTCTTCCTGTTATTATTAGTAGGCTGTAGGATAGATACATTTCCTGTACAGTATTGAAGAACAATAGTCCGCATTTATAAAAATGAGGATAGCTGTGGAGGTTTGGCTATACTACCAAAAATGGCAGCCAACATTGTTCAGTGGAAACCATTTGCATAGATGACTGATGAGAAATTGTCATGTGGATCATCCATTAAGGAGATAACTGCTACTATCCTTCACTATTGCATATTTTCAAAAAAAGATGTTTCTTTGTACTATTTCAAAATTCTTAAGCCAGCACCCAATATATAAAAATGTTTCAGAAATCCCATGTTCTGCCAAAGGATGCATCTACCCTTTTTATCAGAGTTTCAAAACTGAAATAGTTGAGGCATTCAAAAGTATTCCATCTCATTTGGTGTCAAGAAAAAAACTTTATATCAGATAAATATGATCCATTTACACTGACACAAAGATCATGACTTGCATTACATCTTGGTGTGGGGGGAGGCGAGGGGAGGAGGGAAAGATAAAGCCAGAAGCTATTAAAGAGTAAATAACTTGTAACCTAACCCACTAAAATTGTGATATATTTTCAGGAGAGTTTGGCCAGGCTACAGCGAGCATTTGCTCGGAAATGGGAGTTTATTTTTATGCAAGCTGAAGCACAAGCAAAGTAAGTTCCTTTGGACATGAGCAGTTTTCATTTTGCATGCTTTTTGAAGGGGGGGGAAGTGGTTGGATGCTTTTTATATTTAAAAGTACTGTCATCAACACTGTTTCTTTTAAATATCCAATGGCATTGGCAGGGTTGACAAGAAGAGAGACAAGATAGAGAGGAAGATCCTTGACAGTCAGGAGCGAGCATTTTGGGATGTGCACCGTCCGGTGGTGAGTGCTGGTGGGGCTGCTGGGTCTGTGAGCAGGGCCACTGATAAATGTCAGCCATTGTGGAGCTTCGGGGTAGCCTGGGGACAAGTAAAAGAGCAGTAGGGTGAGGGGTTGCTTCTCCTTTTTTAGGATCTAGAATTTATATGAATCTGTAACTGTAGACTGCAGATGTGTGTGCATCCAATTCACTGTTTTCAGTGAATAGATGTGTTGTGCCTGATTTCTTGAATCAGAAGGTACCTGTCTTTGACTATTATCATCTCAAAGGTTTCCTGAGGTATGAGTCACACAACAAAAATTATCAGCATAACTAAAAATATCCTTAAATAAGTCTGACTTCTTTTTCTCAGTCTGCTTTTTTGCTTGGTAAGCCTTTCAACTTCACTCTAGTTATGTTTCCAAGCTATTTTTGAAGTACATAAAGGCTTTGAGCTGTGCGAGTCACACACTGTCTAAACAAGATTTATCTGAGTTCTTTGTCAAAGTCCATCTGAAAAAAAACTTTAAAAAAAGAAAGGTTCTTATGTAGTCAACTACCTTGAGTGCTACAATTGTGAGAAAGAATGTCAATTCTTACAATAATTCCAATTAAACTGTACTCTTTTTTTGCTTTACTACAGAGCAATATCTGTTTCCCTTACCTAGAGTTAAACTTCCATTTTCTGTGCATGGGGTTTGGTATCATTACAAATGAAATCATGCATGGACTATATCTTTTGCTCTGACACTGGCGAAAGCTACTTTTAGTGGGGGAAGTAAAATCAGGTGATGATACGTGTAGAAGAGTAGAATGCAATGAGAAAGTTTAAATACAAAATAATAAACTTGAACATGGTCAGCTTACGTTTGTGACTGTGGAACCAAAGTGGTCATAGAGAAAGGGATTTTTAGGTAGAATTTAGAATGTCAGGTAGAGAAAATCATTTAATGTGAAAGATTCCAACCACAGGCAATAGATGCAAGAAGACTGCGACATTATTGTCTAATTGCTGACATAAAATAAGGAAGGAGAACAGAAAGCAATTTTCCATCTGATGTAGATTGGAGCTACATAGGGAATAGACACAAAGTATCTGTGGACCTGAGACCTGTGAAGGTGCAGAGAGCTTTTATATTTGCTGCAGAAATGGATCTAAAGGTTTTGAATCTTAGAATGAGATGTAATTTTCAGGTTTGGAAGAGATGAATTGTTGAAGTTTCAAGAGAGTTAAAGGGACCAGGACAAGAGGAAATTGAATCTGATTAAGAGCTTTGGCTGAACTGTGGATAAATCTGCCTGGTCCAGCAGATGTTTTTAATCTGGCTGTAAACATGCCTAGGAAATATCAGAGGCAAAAGACTGGCTCACAGTCAGCAGTGTAGGCTCCTGGCTTTAGAAGATATAAATAGATGAATGGAGGAGTTCATACTTTGGCTAAACTGCTCCTCTCAAGAGTTATTGAAATAATATTTTTGAAAACATCATCACAGTAAAAGCCAGAAGCTTCTTTTGAAAAGAACAAAAGATAAAACACAAACAGACTGAAGAGAGGAAGGTGATGCTAGAGCTAATTACAATTTGTAGTGGCTTTTCAAGCCCCCCTAAAGGCCTCCCAAAAACTTACAGAAATACTGCTGCAACTCTATTTTTTAAATACAATTTTTAGCTAATTTTTTTAAACTGTTTTTAAAGGTAATGTTTGGATGAGAATCTGCGTATAATGCTTATTTTTAATTACAGTTTTTCACCTTTTGATAAAAGTTCAGAGGCTAGGGCTAGTGACAACATAGTTCGAAATCTACCCCAGTGTAATTTTTTTTTTTACTGAAAATGAGTTTTGAGGATCAAATGTTTCATTATTTTTGTTTGGTTTGTTGGTTGGTTTTAAGGTGAGTAAATAATTTTTTTTTCAGTGTATTCTTGCCGGTGTCCTGGTCCTTAGTTGTTTTATTGCTTTATTTGTTACCTACCCAGCTATAGTGCTGATACAGAAGCTTTAAATGTAAAATATAATCTATGAATATTACCTTTGCATTGTATTTCAACTTTAAGTTGATGAAAGGGGCAGAAGAAGGAAACAAGCCATCATTCCTAAAGGACAGTGCAGCAGTGCACTACAGGAACAGGAGACATGGGAACAGCTGTGTGGCAGTGAAACCAGGAGAGTGGCGATGCAGAAAAAGAGCATGATTTGGGTATCAGAAATGTCACTGTGATTCGTAAGTTTAAAATAAAAGAAATGAACCAAGGTTTGACATGGCAAGAGGATTTGGCTCAAAAAACACTGTTGTTTCATAGTTCCCAAGTCGAAGTCAACCCTGCAGGTGATTACAGAAGTTCTAGAAGATTTGTGCCACAATCTGAGGGACAGACAAGTTCTTGAAAGTCATTATGACTTACTTTTGATTGGCTGGCCCATAATTTTTCCTAGGTTTTCAGACTGAGATGATGCTTTGAGATGAGCCAGAGAAATTGGATTTGGAAAGTTTTATTCAAATAATCATCTATTCCTCAATTTTCTTCTGAGAGACAGTTAAGAGAACAGCTTTGTTATTTCACTGTTTAGTTTCCATTCCAATGTTTATTTAATTTCAGTATTCCTATGAGGGTGGGGGGCTTTTGTTTTTTTGGGGAGGAAGGGGGGGTTGTTATATATATTTCAGGGTATGTGGAGTGCAATCTTGGTCATATCTTGTAAATCCCAACTTCTGCTTTATGTAGAATGATCTTGGCTTGCAGATAAAAAGAGTATGGCTGAGCTTCGGCTGTAGATACTGCAGCCTGCAGAGACATACCTGAACAAGTTTTAATTTTACTAGTTCAGGTACCAGCCACAGTAAAACCATGGAAATTTGTTTCAGGGAGAGCTGTATAAATTCCCTTGCAATCCTGAGCAGCAGACCTAGGATAAAGTCCATGCTGTTATTTCTAAGGTAGAGCCAGTATCTAGCATAGGTCTGAGATTAGTATTATTCACATATAGTGATGCATTTCTCTTTTTGATGGCAGAGTAAACATATCTTAAAAGTCTTTTTCTTCTTTCCACCTGCCTAGAAAGTTAATTATTTTCATAATTTTGAAACTTCTATTGATAACAGACTGTGGAAATAAGCAAAAATTGTTTAGGAGGATTAAGGTGTTAGTCAAAAACAATAAGAAATCAAGCTAAATTGGGCAAGTGAGTTACTTCCAGAGAAAGAAATTGAGAAGCTGCTTTTGTTCGAAAAGAAATGTCATGCTCCTTATTAAAGTCTTTGAAAGAGAACTTGTTTCAGCTTTCCTGAATTATTATCTCTTTTCAAACCCCATAATCTTACACTTGCTAAAAAGGGACAAATAAGTACTAAAGCAGTAAATCCTCTGAAACATTCTCAAACCCACGCCAAATATAGTCAGAGCAAAGTAGCTGTGGCTTGCTGTAAAATTAACTCTTTTAAGTAACAAGCAAGATGGCTGATGTCTTGCTGCTACAAATGATTCACTTTTCTTCCTGAGTTAGGCATTCATGCAATAAAAAAGGCCTTTTGGATACTTGCTGAGATTCAGATTAATTCAGAAGATAATGGGGGAAGTATTCTTTACTTCTGCATCTTTCTCTTCTCACCTGTATACTTTGTAACTGTTATAAGTTAAAAAAGAAATTAATTTTCTCCAATGCATCTCTGACCTTTGCCATCCATCAGTCAGGGTGTTGGTTGTATTACAGTCACATTTAGCAGGTTTGTGTGCAGTAGTTTTTAAAATGCTGGTGGGAAATGCGTAACATTCCTTCTTGTGTTCCTCTCCAAATTTTAAACACTGGCTACGGTTTAGTCATAGCGTGATTTGATAAAGCATGAGCATGAGTCAAAGTGTGAGCCAGCTCTTCCACTCTGCCATTTATAACTCAGTCAAACCAAATCCATAGGACTTATCTTCCCATTGCCATTACTGGTTTGCTGAATTATGGTGATTATTTTGGTTCTTTGGGAAAAAAATTGATATAAAATATTGATAAGGGTCAGACTTGATGACCTTAAAGGTCTATTCCAACCTAGATGTTTCTATGATTTTATGAAAAACAACAGCAATATTAGTGTGATTTAATACAGGAGAGCAAATTATCTGGGGTGAGTATGTCTTGTAAGGACAGCAGTAATATAGGGTGGATTTAAGATAATGTTGTTGTAAAATACAGAAATATGTATCATTTCTGGATTTGGGTGTTTCTTGCCATTGTTTCCTAGCACCAAAGTAGGACAACAGTGTTCTTCAAATATTTTGAACTTTGTTACACATCCCACACCTTTTGCTTCTCTTTCTTTTTATGAGATTCTATGTCCATTAATTAAATTTTCTCTGTTTATATTTTTAAATTGTATTTTATGTGATCTGAACATGACCCTTGACATCTGACCTATATGCAAAGTGCATACTGGTTAATGTAACATTACTAGGTGTTGAGAGCCAGGCAGTGGGTTGTTTTGTATATTAATGATTTTTTTACCCTGTCCTTCAAGATCAGCCTCAGAGACTTGTCAAAACACTGAATTTACCTTGGATAAGATGGTGCATGCCTGCATTTCACACTCACTGCTAGACTTTTCTGGGCCAGTCACTTGTTTAGCCAGAGAACATTTCTCTCTGCTTTATCATAATATTTTCAGAAAATTTTTAAACACCTTCAGAAAGCAATTGTGGATCATGTCATCCAACATCTCTAGTGATACATATACACATAATTTTCATGTGTTCTTTCACACTAGTTTGACCATATATCCTTATGAGGGAGTTACTTCTACAGCAAGCAGGGAAAGCAGCCAGACCAGCAACTGTCACTCTCAGATAACTGCCCTTCTGGTAATGAAACAAAACCTTGTACAATATTTTAATTACAAAAAATTATTGTAATGTTTATGATCCATACTTGCATGTGGTTGAGGCACATATTTATAAACCTTCTACCCGGCCTGCTAACTTAGACCTTTGTGGAAGATTTTGTACTCACATTATTTAGCATTTTTATTTAGTCTAATACTTGAGTAAAGGTGGAGCAGATGGGGAAAAAGAAGCCAAGTTTCTTGCAACAGTGCAATGAAAAAAGTTTTTGGAAGTTAAAACAGACATCACAAGTTGTGAAATAGTTAATTGATGAGACGGTGGAAGGACACTTAAAAATGATATGACAATATGGTTTTGGGTAAGACCCAGTTCTGTTTGAAACTAGGAAAATAACCTGAAGAAGTAAGTATAAGGAATTTTTTTTTATAAGTGCAATGTTTATACATTGATCTTTGTATCTGTAGGAATTGAATTTGCGGCTTTAATCCAAAGCATTTTGTCAAGGATCTTCTTATAAGTCAAAAGGCATATAATCAGTTTCTAAATGTCACCTATATTTGCCGTCAACATTTTCAGAGACTAGACTTTCAGTGTCAGACTTTTCTGTTGCCACTTCTTTTCAAGTGAATAACCTAAATTTCTTCGGTATGGAATTTTTAAAACAGCAGTTTCCTGCTTTTTGGGGTAAAAAAAATTGAGAAAGCAATAATGAATCTGAATATTTGGCACAGGGGCAACAAAACAGATAAATTTAACAATTTTCCTTGTGCAACAGTGTTGGAAATACTGGAATCTTCACATACGCAAAAATAATTTTAATGCAGCCTTAAGTAAAATTAATACTACTGAAACACCACTTGAAAAAATTCAATGGATCTAATTTCTGTGCAACAATTTCTGGTTCTGAGAACCAGTCACTACAAACCTGAAATTATATATCATGAATTAAAACTAATTTGAAATTAAATCAACTTGCAAAAAGAATTAAGCATAGAACTTCAGTGCAGTAGCATTTTCTTTGGTACGGCTTCTTGTTTAATTTCATATGTCTTGTCTCAAGAATTAAATTCTAACATCCTTTTTTATGTATTTCGCATAATATGTGATTCTGTGACACACAGACTACTAATTTTATTAAAAAAAACAATGAATAAATCTTGTTCTCTTAAGGTGAAAGGCCGGCTTTCAACAAGATCTGTACTTAATCAACAAAGTATGTGAGAACATGAGGATCCCTGTCATGGTCCAAGATGTGCTATCTTCTATGGATTCATTTTCTTGTTTCATTTATTAGTATTACGTTCCTTGAAATTTCCTCTGTGTCTCTTTCTCCTGTTTCAAACAGGTCTTTTGTTTGCACAGCCAGTGGAATTCCTTGTGTGTCTGATACTACTCAGGGAAAAGATCTAACTCTAGTTTGAGAAGACAAATAAGTATAAGTGGAAATTGGTGCAGTGTAGGTTTCTTTATTTTGGAAAGATGCAAAAAATCTTTGAAATTTTAAGTGATCCTAAACTCTGTGCTAAGCGAGACTTCCCAGCTCTTAGTTTGAAAATCGTCTGAGTTTTACCTTGCTGCAAACATAATTAAAGTTTGATCAAAATAATTGATCAAATGTCTCTCCTTTGTCTGATGGTGTTTGAACCTCATTTGTCTTGTCCAAACAAGAGAAACAACTCATAGTTGAACTTTTATGCATTAATTGCACACCTTTCCATGTTTTGATTAGGTCCATTGCAGAACAACAGTGGAACTACTGTTATTTTGGTAGTAGTCAGTGATCTTTAAATCAGTCCTTGAATAAAGGATGTATTGATTTTACTAATTGGTCCAATGGCAAATTTTCTGTCCTCCATGTGGGGCTCACCACAGTACGTTTACCTTACGCATAAATGCAAAATTCATTATTTCTCCATTAACATCTTTCTAGTGTATGACACAATAAGGTTTATTGCTCATTCATTTTAGTTTACAAATAAGTCTGTAACTTTTTATTATTTATCTCTGTTCTTTAATGAGTCAAAATGAAATTAGCTATTGAAGACATGTATCGAGTATTTAAATTCATTCTATGCTATCTGCATTATTCTCTACTAAAAACTTCAACAGAAGAGAACACTTAATCCTAATAAAACAAAGTTTTTATTAATTCTTACGAATTAAGACAATCCCTTCCTTTGAAGGAAGCAGCTCAATAAGACTTTACATTGAACATTCTGTGGACTGAAATATCAGTCCAATAAATGAGCACTAAAAGATGAAAAGCTTTTATTTACTTAATTAAAAGCCAGTAGGTTTTACATTATTATCAGCTGATATCTGGTTTTAGCAGTTAAGCTGTGTGCAACTAATTTGTTTCCATTACACTACTTGACTGTAGATTACTATTTGCAGGTATATTTGCAGCGTATTGACAGATGTATCGCATGTTTTAAAAATAGATTTGTATTAAGAAATACGAACAAATTTGAGGTTATTCTATGCAAGTCCTGTTCCAAATTTTATTCACTTACTTCAGCGTTGCACAGAATCCATGCATTGCAATTATTTACCCTACCTTGGGTTCCAAAAAGATAGTATTTAGAAGCAAAACACATCTCATACATAATGAAAAGACTGTGGATATTGAAAATATTTAATGAGTCGGTAGAACAAGCTGGTTTTAATAACTTTTCCCTGATTATCTGCCAAATTCATGAGGCCTCTAGAAATGAAATATTAATTGTGCTTGTATAGACTCTATACTTGAGAACAATCTTGGGATTTGCTTCATAAAAATTGTGTTTCACAGGTGGAAATTGAAAGGTATAGCTGTACTTCTCAGAGGAGGTAATTTCTAGCAGAAAAGAGTCCATAGGAGAAGCTAGGAGCTAATTTTAGAACTTTGGTCTGGAGTTGTAGAGAGGTGTGATAGGAGTTCTTTCCGAAGTAGTCATCAAACTTACATACTTATTACAATTTACATTTGTGGTTACCATGGCCATTGGATTGTATTCCAAATATTAGTCTCTCTGTGTTTGCTTCTTGTTAGAACTATAATGCAAGTGGGACCTCTATAAAAGTGCCGTGACTTAACAGCAGGTGTTGGAAGTCCAGTCACAGTGCTTGTTTGTCAGTCACACAACTGAATCAAAAGGTCATGTTTTCAGAGATAGTTGTGCTAAAATTAATTGTGCAGAAGCTTGGACTATGGTACTACTACAAGTAGCATATAATATGATAATATAATATTTTATAGTACTATAAGTGTGTATGAAACTCTAAGTACTATTATATATTTTATACTACAATCATTAAGTACCTAGACCCATCCAATTTAGTTTAGAGCTTGTAGTTATGGGATTATGCTACGTAATGAAAAAAAAATCCACCACTTGTGTCCTAATACTTAAACTCAGCATAATATTTTCACTCTTTCTTCAGACATCTGGTAATTTACAGGGGATCTTGTTACTAGAGGTGTTGTCAAGTCCCAGTGTTCACACACTTGATTTCTCAGAGTTATTTTCACAGAACTGCTGAACCAAATGGAAATAGTAATTAAAACATACACTTTCGGATTAGGTACACCTAGCTGATTGTAAATTAACCCCATGATTAGGTTCTGCAGTTTTAAGTAACAGTATCTTTTTCTAACCAAAAGGAAGTGTTTCCTGTAGCCCAGTCCCCACGATCACTGGTTTGTCTTTGCTGGCTTGGGTGGTACAACAGAGGCTGGTGAGATGTCAGTATCAGTACATAGTCCTACATATTTGCAGGTTCTGGCAGCTATGGCTTCATCACTTAGTTGAGGTTCATTGATGTCTAATTATAAAGTGAGCTACATTTTAAAAAAATGCATTTTCTGAAATTTGTACCTGAGTTTGAAATTTTGCTGTCATTTGACTGGACCTTAAGAAAACAGCGGCTTTTCCAAATCCTGTTAAAGGCCTGACCACTTGTACTCAGTATGTCTGGAACGTTCCTCTGAGACTTTCTATTGCACCAGCAAAGTTATTAATAGTGCAGCTCTTCCACTGGAAAAGCCTCTTTATTCGTTGACCCTGCAGTGTGTAAAATGAGGTAAAATCCCAAAATAGCCTCATAATCATTACCTAAACCTCAACTTTTCCTTGTAAGCCTTAGTGGGTTCTGCACACTTGAATAACTTCCATCTCAGTGAAATGAAAAATTGGTGCATTGCAGGAGAATGTACCCTGTGTTTTTCTTTATGAGAACCTCAGTTTTAGCCATTACTGACAACTTACTCAATATAGGATTTTAATGTCTCCTTTGATGCTAGACTACATATGAGAAAAAACAATCTTTCCCACATAACCAGAGTCAAACTGGGTATTTTTCCAGCTAGTAACTCCTTTGATTTTTTCCAGCTGAGTGCCACTGGATTTTTTTTTTCCTCATTTCTTTATTTTGTAATCTTCCATTTCTTTTTTATAATCTTCTCCCCTTGATTTTTAACTGTGCACTGTTCAGATAAATGCACAAGTAAAGTGGAATAGAAAACCTACAAATAAAAATGAACTCTGGTGTTCTGCTTATCACTCACTGCCTAATTATCTTCTTTTCTCTGCTTTAGAAAGTTAAGTGATATGAATAGTTACTGTTGAGGGTTAGAAGACTCCTAGAAAAATGACAGGAATAGCAGCAATGACAGAAATAGCAGAATAGATTGTTGCAGAAGCCAACTTTAACATTTGAAACTCAGGAAATTTCAAATTTTAAGCTTACTTTTTTGTGATAATCTTCTGTTTCATGTAAGGTAAAAGACAGATTTCAATCTCTGCTTTTTCTTTATGTTTGTGTGTCTGCCTTCTCTTTCTTTTTCAGTGAAAGAGAAGACCTGTCATGTTTGTACCCAGGTTCATAATTTAAATTTATAGTCTTTAAATTCTGGAAGCCTGGAGATCTTGAAATTTAGTGTATTGCAATTAAACTTAACAAGTTAGCCCATGCCTGCAAAACAAATAAAAATATCTATTTCACAGTGTATTGACACTGAAATGCAATGAAATTGCATAAGGTATGTGAATTAATCTGCCTAAATATTTACTGCTTTAATGAACTCTGAATTTATGGGTGTGCATATTGAAATGAGGTAATTATTTTAAATAGCACCTATGTATTTTTAGCTAAAGAGACAGCGAAATTACATTTCCTAAAATCAACCCTAGGTTTATTTGCATGGGTTGAGCACACACCACAGGCTGCTACAGGGCAGGGGCAGCAGTAAGGAAGCAAATACCAGTCTTGTCTCCACTCTGCTGTTGTGGGGTGGGGAAGGCAGAGAGATGAATTTCATACCAGCGTGAATACTTGATTGGAGTGTTCTGTAAAGTGGATTATTTGAATTTTACTCCCTGCAGCTTGTGAAGAGTAAGCTGCACCACAGAAGTGTAGGCTGAGAGGGACCTCTGGAGGTTTTCTAATCCAACCTCCCACTCAAACCAGCTCTAACTTCTAAGGTGAATCAAATTGTCCAGGCACTTGGGTTAAACAAGCTTTGAAAGTCACCAAGGATGGACATTCCACAACCTCTCTTACTTTTATTGTGAAGTATATTTCTTTATAGCAGACTGGAAATTCCTTTACTGCAATTTCAGATTACTATCTCCTGTCCTTCCAAGTGCACCTTTGCAAAAGGTCCATCTCTCTAAGACCCCCTGTAGGCACAAAAGACAAACGTTACCTCTCCCCTTTTGCAAGCATGAAAAAAGTCTGTTCCTCCACTGGATTTTTCCATTTGGAATATATTTCTTGTGTTGTTCGTGGGGCTCAAAAGTAGTCATGGTGTTCCAGAAGTTTCATTGTGATGCTGAGTAGAAAGAAATAAACACTTTGCCTGCTGGCTAAGCTATTGCTAATGCAGCTGGGTATGTGGTTTGTCTGCATTGCTGCAAAGAGATACTGCTGACTCATGTTCAGCTTCTCCTTCAGATCATTTCCTACAGAGCAGTAATACAGACAGACAGTTCCCAGCCTATTGGAATTCACGAGCTTATTCCCTCCCACATAAACGGGTATATTTGTCTCAGATACAAGAAATCTGGTTATTTTGGCTTACGTAGATTCACAGTTAAATTGCCATCTTCTTTGGGAAAGAAAAAAAAAGACATCAAAGCTTCAACTGACCTAATTATAAATATTAATTTACTCTCTGTTGAACATTTTTCACTTTTTAGAATTACAAGTGCATCATAGCAAAAAGATTTTTATACAAAAAAGGCATTGACAGCAGTTGATTTGGGCTATGTGGCCATGCAATAAAAAGGGTACTTAGAGTGTGCAACTTTGTACAGCAAGCAGACTATAAATACTCCACACTCTGCACTACTTGGATGGAAATATACCATGGCTCAGGCATACCATTTTATGTAAATAATTAATTCTTCCAAAGAGTTGTTACAGGTTTCATAGAATTAATACACTCTAGCACTATTACAAGGGCTTAATTAATTAATTCGCTGTTGCCACAGTTATCAGGGAAAGAATATTAATATCAAGTGGATTTTTTTAACTCAACATACTCTCAGATGGTTGCTTCAAATGCTGGCTATAGCCAGATCAAAGCATGTACATTCTGGTACCTCCTCTGCTTGCAGACAAGACTTCTTCCTTTCTTTGTGTTTCTTAGCAGAATCCTGATATGCATCCTCCTACAGCAGCAGTAGAAAGTGGTGCTGCTTGGGATTCATACTAACATTGTTATCCAATAATTGAAGTAAGGATTAAAATTTCTCTATACGTGGTTTTTTCATATTATTTGTCTGTATCCATTTATATCAGCAGTGAATTTATCATGACTGGACTGACATGTCCTTTGATGTAAATTAATACAAAGGCATTTGTACTTTGAGATAAGGACATGCTAATAGATGGATGAAAAAAACTAAGTGAATGAATGACAGTTTTTCACCCAGATATTTAAAAATTGATGAGGACCAAATTCTGCCTGGGTTATGATCTTGCTGTATGATAATTTCAACAAGGTCACAAGGCTTTCCTCTGTGTGTGTTGAGGGGAAATTGTTTTCACACAGAATATTACTCCTGAAAGAAATAAGCATTCTATTTACATATATAGAAGAGTTCTCAAGTCTTCCAGGAAATCTGTTTGAAAACTATTTACAGTATTAGTATGCAAATTATATACCACACACTAAATGGGAATCTTGCAGCAGAGCACTCTGAGAGGCATCTCACTATTTGAACTATGGTAGTCCAGTTAAAAAAACAACACAAAAAAGAAAACACAGCTGGATATAATTGTATTCAAACACATACTTATTATGTTAATGAGGGCATACAAATAAAATTAAATGTTGTCCAGCAAAGGTTTTCCCACAAAGACTGAGTTATTTTAGCAAAATGTTCATATAATGCAACTTTTTGTGTTTATTTTAATTGAAAAGATGTTTGATATTTATTCCTAAATATTGACAAATTAAATGTGGCAGCACCAGAGAAACAATAAAACCCATCTCATATCAAGTATAATTTAATATATATACTGCTATTGAAAAGAAAACATAAATTGTGGCCCAAGCTACATTAGGTACTTCCAGCCATACAATTTAAATCAAGTTATGAGAATGGTGTTGTATAGAGGTAGTGATATATGTCTTATACTCCTACTGTTACCCCAGCTTATCAGAGTAGTTGATACACCCTTTAGCCACTTCCTCTTCTGCACTGAAGCTTCCTGATGCTTCCTTGCCTCTCTCTTTCTGGAGCTACTCTCCTGTCAGCTTCTCTTCCATCCCACCTCGGTCCAGTTTCTCCCCATACAGCCTCTCCCGCATGCCCCTGCCAGAGCAGCTTTACTTCAGCATGAGAGGTTTTGAACAGCCAGGTATCAGTAAGAATCCACTAGGTGCTGTAGAAGGTCAGTTCTGGGTTTGGCCTCTTTGCAACCAGCAAAAGCTTTGCCCTGGTTTCATTTCTAAAAATCTCCCAGAATTTCTTGTGTCCCTTGCGTCAATCTGCACGAATCTGGCTTGTAAGTTACCCAGGCAAGTTGCAAGATCTGTCCGTACCAATTTACTGCTGCTGGGCTTGAAATCTTTAAAAATAAGAGGCTTCAGATGAGGTTTATGCATTTTTTTCCCATCTCCATTTTTAGGACATGCTTTTAACAAACCATAACTGAAAACTGAACAAATAACAGTTTGTGCCTTATGTAAGTGTGCCTGCTATTTAAATTGTTACGTTCAAAGGCTGTAGATGTTGTTAAAGCCCCTGTCTTCTTCACTGCCAGCTGCTGCTGTAATCCTAAAGTAGATGCACTGGGTTTTTTTAAACTTTATATCTCAGTATACTGCCCTGGGAAATTGCTTTCTGCTTTTAAATTGACCATCATGCAGAACTTTGTATTTTTCAACCTGCATTTTTCTTTGAGAATTGCAAGTTATTTCTGAGTTTAAAAATGCCCATTTTTGTTCAGAAGCACAAAGGGTGCCTTGGCAATTCTAGTTTGTCAGATGCACTCTTAAGAATATTATCTATTTTTATTGTTAGCAGTGAGGAACCTTTACTACTGCAAATGTAATATGATCAAATGCACACTTATTTGTTACTTTAAAATAGAAACTTATTCATTTATTAATTTAAAAAAAAATACTGGATTAAAAAAAAATCAGTCTGTTGTTTAGAATACTTTACAGAGGCAAAGTATCATTGCTCTGTTTAATGAAAGCTATTTTTTTTTCTTAGCTCTGCCTATATAAGCAATTTTTAAAATGTAGTCTTTGAAAATTTACAGTCACATTTTACATTATGATAAGAAGACAGAGGTTGTATCATTAGTGTGATAATAAGTCCATCTTGGCTGCTGGGCAAGTAAATTCAATATCTAGCTACTCCCATCAAAAAAACCCCAACCTACTTTCACTAAAAATCTGCTCCCACTAGAGAGCAGATTTTGTAGTTTCCACTCAGTGTCAAATGTAATCCCTCTAAAATCAATAGATAAAACTCACCTGAGAGCAAAACACTTATTATTAGTTGTTTCCAGCAAAGGGTAAAAAACAGATTTATGCTCAGATTTTGTACTTAGAGGGAAGTGTCAAAAGAGGATGAATTAGGAGAAACTAGAGTACTTGTGTGCTTTGGGATGCTACACAGTTGTGAGAACGAACCAATGAAACCCAAATCTGATGTGCTGAGAGTTATTTTATTTAGACTGTCAGTCTTCTGGTTAGGCTGCAGAAGCCTGTTTTGTTGTTTGGGTTTGGTTTTTTTCCTTTCTTTTCTGAAGAAGCAAATCCCATTTTGGTACTGTTTTTTCATTTCATTTTAAAAGAAGATCCTCTTTAAAAATTGATCCGAAAGCAGATGCTCCTGAAGGAAGCCTGAGGTTCCCAGCTGAGGTGAATATTGCACAATTCTGTTTATTTTGTCTCATTAGGTCAACCATGCTTCTTGGAGGGGTAGCTAGAATGTAATGAATGGCTTCCTTGGCAAAATCAAACCAGATTGGTTTCTGTTATCTTGGGAATTAATTTTATTTCAATTTCATGGTGTGGAATTTATTTTCCAGTCTTGCACACTGAAGAGGAGCATCTGAGTGAAGTTCCTTCCCAGATTTAGCCTTTTGCTTTCCTTTCTCTTTCTTTTAATAGCCTGGCTGTGTAAACACTACTGAAGTGGATATAAAAAAATCTTCAAGAATGAGAAATCCACATAAAACAAGAAAGGTAAGTACTGTTATTATATAAAAAGCAGGAGATGGAGGAAATTTATAGCATGAATTTCCATAGCTTCTTACAGCATTTTTTTCTTACAGCTGCAAGGAACAAATGCATGAACGTATGTTAATATTTCATAACCTCTTAGTTGAATTAGTATCAACAAATTTGCTAATGCTAAGTAAATGCTATCACATAAGATTTTGGAGAAATACAAAGAGATTTTGAACATAAAATTCATTTTTGCATGCTTTATTCATGTTGTTTAGTGGATTGAATAAAGCATATTAAAATGTTTCTGTCAGTAATTAAGGAAAAAAAAATCAGCATAAACTCTAACAGCAGTTCTTGTCCTGATCTTAATGAAAAGTGTGTTTCTTTTTTACAGTTATGCCCTAAATGGATGACTGGAAATTGTGGAAGAAATTAGCTCTATCTAAATTAGGTTGTAATTAGAGTGTAACTTATCTAGGGCTGTATAGATGGATTGGCTCAACTCTTTTAAATCCTTTGCACCATTACCATGTAGATTGACTCCTACTTTGAAGTGCTTCCTTTGAGGTACATTTGCATGTTGACCCACAGAAAAGTATGTTTGAAGAAGGAAAGTGGATTTAGAGAAAGCTTTAGCTTGGCTTATTTATGGTCGTGAAAGGTCCAGATTAGTGTCATTTACCAGACCAGTAATTGCAATTTTGAGAGTCATCCAAATAATCCTTGTGTTAGTGTACCTTTCAGGATACTTCACCTACCAGTCATCTCCGCTTACTGTAATGGCATCTCTCAGTGTCATTGCCCATATTTACTAATATGGAGGCCTAATAAAAGTAGATCCTGTGTTCTGTGGCTTTATGGAATTGTGGGTCTAGTTTTTTTTTTACACTCTAGTGCAGAAGCACAAGTTTATCTGAGTGCATGGGTTATTGCAGTTCCCTTAGGAAAAGATGATCTTGGCTAACTTCTTGAGCACAATGGCCGTGCTCAAGAAAACGCAAACCGGTGCGCAAACTGTGACAGTTACTATGAGTGTGTGTAGAAGGCATTGTCTGAAAGCAACTATCATTGTTCCATATTTTTTTGCATAGTCTGTCTATGGCTTACAAAATGACATTAGAAGTCACAGCCCTACCCACACGCCAGTACCAGAGACTAAGCCACCCACAGAAGATGAACTACACCAAGAGGTTTGGAACATAACTACAAGCATGTACTTTTAAAGTAACTTTTTAGAAAAGTAGGTATAAAACAAAAATTACTGTAACTGGGAAGTTATTCAAAACAGCCATAGCAAACATTTAATAAACTTTTTTCTTGTTTCAAGATAAATGGATTTAGGCATGTAACTTCATCAAAACTAATGAGACAAAACCTGAATTTTTTTGTATAATGCATTAAACATCAAAAGGCAGTGGGAAGTAGGTCAGCGAGTGGGTTCTTTGTATAGCTAAGCCCATTAGACCGTTCAGCTGTGGAGAGCTTGCTCTTCTTTCAACACTGATTTGAGGTTTGGGGTTATACTTACCACTCCATGTATGCATGCATAGGGTCACACATTTATCTACTGTTAAAGCTTTGTTAATCCTTCCTGAGATGTTAGAATTTGGAGAAGGTAAATGTCTGAAGAAGTATTAGTTCTCTTCAAAAATCTAAAAAAAGGCAAATTGGATTTCTGTTGATGAACCTTTAGGGAAAATGTTATATTGGGCACATTTTTTGTCTCTGTATGATCTTTTATCTTTAATGGAAAATTCCATTTATTTTAGAACTACACTGGTGAAATGTTGTTTTAATTCAGATATATTTCTTTTCTGTGCCCTAGGATAAATTAAGGTTCAATTACAGCCCTAATAAAAAAAGTTATAGAAATAGAGTCAAGCAATAAATTACTCATAAAACTCTTTGCCTTCCTTTCTTGCAGATTAAGCACTGGCAAATGCAATTAGACAGACATAGATTAAAAATGTCAAAAGTTGCAGAGAGGTATGTATATTATCATATTTTCTGGTTTTTTTTCAATTCGACTGATAACTATTGGGAAAAATGTCAGTATGAAATAGTTTCAAAGAGCTATTTACGGCAAATAGCTCTTCAAAGAGAGACATGGGAGCTTAGATGTCATAGAAATAAATGATGGGCATTTAAGTGGAGAAATATGAAGTTCTTTTAGTGATAAAAATATTCCAGATATTCCATGATACATTTCTGACAAACCTGAGCCACTGAAAGAGCCTCTGACCAAGTGATCACAAGTTTCACCTTTCACTAGCGGGGAGGCTAAAAGGGAATAGGTCAGGGGTTACTGTTTTGATATTTCAAAAGGGCAGTCACTGATGAAGCAAGGGAACTGATTGGCGTGGAACGCAGTCAGTGCTTGAACACAGCAAGTCTGGGCTCAGTCTGGGTCAGAGATGTAACACTAGTAGGAATCTATCTCCAAATGAGACCAAAATTTGTCAGGAAGGGGCTAGAGAGCAAATAAAACAAAAAGCCCAACACTGAATGTGCATGCTAAAAAGCTTTCAGCAGAGAGATTTTCCAAGCTGTCCCAGCATTTTTTTAAAAATCCTGGTTTTCCTAAGTCCTGCTTAACCAGCACTTCGTGAGAACTTTCATGTTCCCAGACAGATTATTTAAAAACGAAGCCAACGGTTTTTTGTAAACTAGATTTCCTATCTCACACAGTGCAAGCTGTTGTAAAATTGTTTTGATATGGCCTGGAGAAATATTTAGAAATAGGTGTCTTCTGGATTAACCAATAGCCTTGAGGAGTGGTTGCTCAGGGATCCAATAATCTTTTCTGTTCAAAGTAAACTTCAAACAAATTAACTCATATAAACCTGTCTGTATATTAATAAATAATTGCATTTTCTTCCTGAACACCAAAAATCTATGTCACATTTTCTCTCCATCTCTGGTACTACTGCGACAACTGAAGAAAATTGAGATGCATAGGGCTTAGTAAAGGAAATTAAGCCAAATACAAATTGCTCTTCATCTTCTCATATAAACTTGTGCATACATGTCTACTTATTTATGTGTATGTGTGCATAAATATTTATTTATAAAAAGAGCAGTTTAAGATTTTTTTGTTTGCTGAACAGTGAAAATATAATGCACACTAAATATAATAGGAATTGAAAAGAAAGAATAGTTGTCCACACTTGTCAATAATATTACAAAAATTATGACGCCAAAGGAAACAGCAAGCATGAATAAAGACAATGGGAGATGCAAATTACCAGAATACAAGCAAAGTTTTTAGTGTGTGCGACTCAGTCAGACCAATTCCTGAATAAAAACAAAAGTGAAAAAAATTGTGGTTTATTTTTGAAAAAATAAACTTGGGAATAGTGCCCTTTGATTAGGAAATAATAAAAATATTAATTATATTTAAGAGAAAATAAAAGGAGTACTAGCAGCTGCAGGGCCAATAAATATCAGCTGTGTAACAGGCAGTGTTTTAGAACGGATTTTAAAGGAACTCATTATTAAAACCACAGGGATAAAAAATATGTTCCTTTGTAGAAACAAATGTGCATGGAAGAGATTGTATGATCTAATTTATTAGTGCCTAAAGGAACCTTAAATGGAGCTGTGTGGAAGTATTAGGGAAGCCGATTTTATTTCTACTCTTGGTGGACCTGAGCTACCCCTCCTTCTTTGGTGATCCACTTTTAAATGGCTTGAGCATACCTATTTCACCCTGAGCTTGTAGCTGCCTTCTGAGTGTGTGCACACAATTACTGTGGTTCAGTTGATGCAAGGTAACTTGTTAACTAGGGTAACCTGATCAGGCTTCCTCTCCTCCTGATGTGATAATGTTTGATGCTTTTGTTTTCATAGTCTATTAGCTTATACAGAGCAGTATTTGGAATATGATCCTTTTCTCGTGCCCCCTGATCCCTCAAACCCTTGGATATCAGATGACACCACTTTCTGGGAACTGGAGACAAGGTATATAATTTTATTTCTTCTTTGGAAGTAAGGGAGTATAACATGCTTTTCTGGAATGGGAAGATTTCAGACAAAGCTACTGCAGGAAAATACTGAGGTAGAAGAGCAATACAGTACCCTTTTGGTTTTTCCAGTTTTACAGTTTGGTAAGATGGGAACTGCTATGGATTAATAAATCTGTGTGAACTGTTACAGTAACCAGTATCCAGGATTCTAGTATGGTGAAAAAAAGAGACATCTTTTAAAATCTGATAACATTCCTAGCTGGAAATCTTTATTCTTCTGTGTATTACCTTCGTCCTGTGTAAGTACTAACAGTCTGTTTGCTCATTGCTGAACATTGCACAGATGTGAGCACTCTAAAAAGTGAGAAAACCATGGCACTTTATGACTTATCTAAATTATGAACACTGAGTATTAGAATATTGAAGTATTGCTCACATCGGGTTCTGTTGTTTTTTCTTCTGTAGCAAAGAGCCAGGACAGCAGAGGGTGAAACGATGGGGATTTGGCATGGATGAAGCTTTGAAAGACCCTGTGGGAAGAGAGCAGTTTCTGAAATTCTTGGAGTCAGAATTCAGTTCAGAAAATTTAAGGTAAATGAGAGCTACTTTATTTTTTATCAGATTGTAAGATATATTGGGTTTTTGCTTTGTTGTTTTGTTTTGGTTTTTTCCTGATATTTTTCTTTTCATTTTTTGACCCCTTCAAAAATTTTCCTCATCTTTCAGAATTAATTAATCCAGATTGCTGCCTGCTTTCATGTACAGGCTGAGGGAAATATTCGTATAGTTAACAGAGGCTCACATGAACCATACTTTTCCATTCATGTTCAACTTTTGGTCAAACTACTCATGTAAGAACTTTTCTCTCAGCTTGTCTTGTTAAACAGGTATAAAACTGACTCATTCAAAGCCTATTCAATATCTTTTATTAGATCAAATATTATGAGAAAAGCAAAATGAAAATAAAGAAGTTTAAAAATAAAGGACCTAAAAGTAAAATTCACAGAGTTTCATCAAGTTGATTGGTTTCTGGAGATCATTTTGAAAATCTCCACCAATATTCTAGTACTCGTGGATCTGACACAACTGAAGTAGGGTGACATCTAGCTCTCAAATTCCTCACTAATTGCAAAATGAAAAAGTGTCCCTAGTGTATGAAGCATATAGGGTACGTTTTTAAAAGTATATTTACGGAACTACTTTTAAGTGAGGAGAAAAGTTATTTGATTTTAAAAATGATAGTCCATCCATTGGTTAATTGCGGGAGAATGGGACCCTTGTACAACGAACCAATTTGATTTCGCAAGAATCCGTTTATTGTTTACATTAATCCATTCTTATGCATTTCCGTAACGGTCATTTACATGATCACGCACACCAGATTGGACCTTTTGCAATGTCTTGTTATTCTGTCTTCCAACTTCTTTCCCAATTTAGAACTGCTTGCATTCCTCAGGCCCTGATAAGGGTAACTGAAGGTAAACTTGGCTGGGGCACCCTGACAGGATTCTAATGCTTTACAACAGTTAATAGCATGTTTTGTCTGTTCTAAGAAAGTCATATTTTAGTAAGAGTTATTTCAGAGAGATTAATAACAGCCTTTCTATAGACAGACAAATTAAGTTGAGCATAGTACAAAAATATAGGCAACATATTTTTCTCTTAATTCCACCTTCTTGTCAGATGTCATCTGTATCACTTTCCATTCCCCAATAACACAAGTACTGTAGAATCCTATTTGCATTTACATTCTAGAACTCAGAATAATCCTAACTGACGTTTTTCCTATGCCAGTTCTCACTTTAAAGCGTTGCAGCATAGCCATTCATACTAAAATTATGCTTTTGTAGCATCTTAAAAGAGGCATTTAATATTTATGGTGTTGATTTATAAATGCTGAGTAATTGCACAGATCTCCTTGTTGTTAATTTTAATTTGTCAGCAGAATAATTGGAGTTGGAGTTCTCTAAGTTGCTGACCATGTTCATATTCAAACATTAACTTTGCATCACAAATACAGCCTGACCTGTATGCATATGTTGATGGATTTATTAGTCACAGGTAGATTTTTCTTAATAAAAAGTCCAATTGGTAAAAGGAATTTTTAAAACTCAGAATGAAACCAAGAAAAGCAAAGGTAATTTAAAAAAAAATATTGTTTAAATAGCATCCTGTAATTTGTGCAGAGCAGCTGTTCAAACATGAACCTATTGAGCCCAGCGTGTGCTCCTGTCTCTGGTGCTTTTCTGTGATTAATTTGTCTCTCTGCCAACTAGGCTGTTACCCGCATAATCCCTAACTCTTTAGCCTAATCCTATTTACAACACTAACCACAGGCAAACGGCAAGTAACTGATCCAGAAAAATTCCCTCAAGAAATTTCTTCAGACATGATTCCTTGACATGCCATCTACTCTTCTGTCTCTCCCTCTCAATTCTTATATTGGCATTATAAAATATAGTATCTGAGTAATGGTAGATATGATCTTACAGGCCAGGCAGGGGATAAATTTGCTCTGAAAAGGTGCTTTCTGTAATAATTTACTGAAGGAAAACTGTCTCAGAAGCTCAGAATTATATTTGTAAATTCTCAAGCTGTAAGGAAATCAATCCACCATTAGGTTCACATAGTAAAGTTGGGTTAGAAAACATGAACTCATAAAGCTGGTTGTGTATGGAGGTCAAAATGTTTTAGACATCAATAACAGAAGTTAAAAGCTCGATGATTTCAAGCATTACCACTGATCAAACCTGAAGATAACCACTTTCGTTGCTTACCTGTTAACTCCACCGTGGTAATTTGGGGGCTTTTAGTGGTATTTTTTTTATTATTATTTTGATGGTCACCTTGAGAAAAATAATTATGTCCACCCACATCTTCCCACTGCAAAAAATTCAACTCAAATCAGTTGCTGGTTCTTGTACTTTTACAGATCTAATCACGATAAAATTCACAACACTGCCAAGTCTATAGTTGGATAGGCAGCTGGGACCCTGCATTCAAGCTTTCAAGCCGAGTACACAGGGTACAATAGGAACTGCAGGCATGACAGGAGTGTCAGTGTTTGTAGATTAGATATCTTATACCTCATTTTGCTGAAAGAAATACCAAAACCATGAAATGATAAGTCTACCAGATACACCATTTCTATTCAAGTGCAATGATCTTACGTAGCAAAAAGTACCAGTGTTACTGTTACTTCGACTTCAACTGAGAGTGTCTAAGCTGTCTGAGAATATCATTCTTGGTGGATATAGATCCTGTCTTAAGTAACACAAAAGGGATGATGGAACTTGAGCCATGATTTAATACAAAGAATTGTGCAGTGATCAGGAATATAACCATGTTTCCCCTTCTTACTTTCTGTCGCTGTGCTTTTTTCTTTGCCTGTAAATGGGGCTTAATAGTATTTCACTCTCTAAAGGAGTTTTGTAAAGAATAGCAAAGGAATAAAACTGTTTAAGCAGTTCTGTCTGTGCAGTAACTTCATTACAGTGTGGCTGCAGTTTGCAGGTTGGATTCTGCACTCACCTGATGCAGGCTGACTTGTGATCTCTTGTTATCATGGAGATTTTTTTTTAAGAATTGCTTTGTGTGCTGCTCAATTCACAGAACAAATAGCTAAAGTAACATATGATTTGGATAATAGATTTATGAAATTCCCACTGCCTATTACAAAATGGTGACCATTGTTTAAAATTCACAAGACTAAAGTTTGAGCATGATCCAGTACTATCAAGCTTGGTCACAAAGCTGTCCAAGTACTAAAGAAAGGACTTTTCAAAGAGAGTGAGGTTATGAAATCAAACTTACTGCAACGTGGCACCTGGAGACCTAATTTCTTTAATTCTTGTGGGAAATTGTATTCCTCTTATTATCCTTCCTTTGTCTGTAATGCAGCAGAATTCTTTGGAAAGTTAGTATTTGTATGCTGAGTATAGGTTTGCTCCCAAGTGATTATTTTGTAGGAGTTGCAGCCTGTAAAGATTAAATCATTTCAGACATGCCAACCTGAAAGCCTCTCTAAATCATTATTAATCATTATCATTAGTGGGTGTGATCTCCAAAGCAGCTCTAAGACTGCAAAAACCTCCTAGGTTAGTGAAAGGAGAGTGATGCCAGGTTAGGTTCCATGATACACAGAAGGAAAAGCCACTGGGCCCCTTGCCTATTCCTTTGATGCTCAGTTATTAGCTCTGTAATGTGTGACTAAATAAGGAAAAGGGACTTTGCATTCTTGTTATCCAGAAAAACAAGAGAGGGACTGAGAAATTTGCTAGATTTGGATGCTTTCCCTCAATTTTTGTTTAACCATCTCCCTGCAAGCTGACATTTTGTGAGATGTTTATCCTTTACACTGGTGATTATGAGGCCTTGTTTTGGGTGCTAATAACTTGACCAAAATTTAATCCTCAAAGCTGAAATTGCCTGTGAGTTATTTCTCATTCAGACTCAAGCTTAAATGCCAAGTTCCAGCAATGTTGCCATTTCTGCAGAGTAGATGAGAAGGAGCTAGTTGCAAGATTTAATGATTGTCATATTCTTGCAATCCTTCAGTTCTACTATGCCTTGAAGCTTGAAGTTGTAGTTGGCAAGAAGGTGGGTTCTAGAAATCAGAGAGCAGTGTTTCCTGTCCCTGGAAAAATATTACGTTATTTTATTCATAGAGGTTTTCCTATTCATTTAGGTTTTTGTTTGCTTTTTCTGAAAATGTGTAAGATCTGGCCTCTGACTTGTTGTGTCACATGCACTGAGTGCAAAGTCCACGTAATTCCCACTTCACTGTTTCCACATTGACTATACCTCACACATTTCATGGAGAGCCACTGCCCTTCTCTCACTCTTTGTTCCTATGGGCTAAATTTAACTGATTGGCTTGGTCTGGAACCTGGATGCTCCTGGCATTTAGGTCAGGTAATGGGACAGAGCTGTGTTGCAGCTATGCTGTTTATCCATGACTCCACTGTGGCTTTGAAAGTAATCCAGCTGGAGGACATAATCCCCAGATATCTTGCAACGTGTGTTTTACCAGTCCGTGTGGCTTCACATACTACTACCATACCCTGCACACCCTCACTCTGCTGTGTGTCAGCATGTGGCAGGGGATGTCTGTCTATCCCAAATGCTGGGATAGAAGACAGCAGCAAGGTTTACATTCAGCTACTCAGGTCTCTGTTCAAATAGTGCTGAGCATCTTCTAGAGCGGGTCGCCATGGCAAAAGCAAACCTCCACCAACAGGAGATGCAGCTTCATCCAAGGGCAGCCAGCCTGAGTTCTAGTTCCTTACACAAAGTAGCACTAACTCTGTGTATGTAATTGTCCAGAAAATACAGTTCCCCCTCTCCTCTCTCCTGCCTTTGCACACAGTGTTGCAGACTGTGCTTTTTGCTACAGGAGTCTTCCCTTGCTCTAGTCACATTCATGAGGCAGAGAGCTGTAAAATGGTACAGGGAGCTCTTTGGATTTGAGGGCCTGTGCTGAGGTCTTATTGACTCCATTTCAACTTCATCCATGCTATTGGTTGCCATGGGATATTGGAAAAAGTTATTTTTGAAAATGCAAGAGAGGGGCAGCCTTATTTTTGTCATTTCCTAACTTTGCATATTTCAATTCAACTCTGTGGGAGGAGGGTAGGCATCTTTTCTTAAAAGATAAGTAAATAGATTTAAATCTTAAAATGTGTGTTGGCTGTGAAATAAGCACCCTATACATGACATAACACAGAAATAATAATTCTTCCCACTTTTAGAGAGGTTTCTATATTTAGAACTTCACATTTTTAGTAGAGTTTTTGAATGCTATTGTTAGAAGAGTAAAATTAAATTAATCTATCAAAGAACTGTTGTTCAGCCTGTAAGAATGGGTCTACACAACCTACCTATTCTGTGCTGCAAGCATAGAAGTTAAATTTATTGAATTTTATCTCCCATCTATTTCCCCATAATTGAGCATAACCTACTATGTGAAAACAGTTTGCTTGCAAAAGAAAATAGCATCCTGAGGCATGTTTGTGGTGACTTCCAGAACTATTGGCAGTGATACAATGGAACAAACAAGGAAGTGACATCTTTGAGCGAGATCCACAGGGAGTCTGCAGGGAGATTGAAAATGTGTGTTTACAAAGAGCATCCTTCCCTTTCATTTTTGTGTTCCTTACCTGACTTGGAGACACATGAGTAATCAGTCAGTCCCAGAAGATGCACTTGAAGGGGTTAGCACTGCAGGATATGTGCTTTTAAATGCAAATATCGAAAGCAGCTTAAGGAAACCAAAGTAGGTTGCCCAAATTCGAGAGAGTGAACTGAATTAGAGTTTGTGCGCTTTGCAGTTTTTAAACTGGAGTTATGAGGCCTCTCTTCTTGCTGCATTGCCATCAGATTCTCAGGATACATCCCCAAGCTCTGTGCAGAACTATGTTCAATCCACACAGTAGTTCATATATAAAAGTGATGCTACCCAGAATTTTTGAAACTGGAGTTCTATTAGCACAGACCCCCTTTATGACCTTGGAGAAACCACTGCACATTATTACATTATTAATATATTTGCAAAACTGGGACAATATTGCTTCTCTATCTCTTGGAGAATCTTATATGAAAAAATTGTGCTTAGATACTATTGAAACTGAAGGTTGTAGAAATACCTAAAATAGTCTTCTTGGTAGAGTGAAGCTGACAGTACTGGCTTGTGGAAAATGAGCACAGGCTCCCCATCTGTGCTACAAAGAAATTTCAAAACAGGACTGTGAAGGAATAATTGCTTCCTGAAAGGTAAATGTTCTCAAGTGAAGAATATCTTATAGCAGGAATATTGTAAGGTTTGCTATGCTTTACTATCCTCTATTAAGAGTTTTGCAATAATTAAATTAAAATTTGGATTGGGGGTGGTGTCATTTCGCTTTCTTGAGGGTCTGAGTACAGTGTCACTGTTCCTCTCTCCTGTCCCATCCTTGTTGAACTCAGCTAGGAGAGCTTAAGTTGATCTCACAGTGTAAGCAGGCTGGAACCATATTTTAAAGATGCACCCAGTTTATTTGCAAGCTTTGTATAATCCTTGGATAATTTGATTTCAAAGTTAAATCACTTCAAGGCTCAGCTTATCTGTTTCATAGGATCAGCTGTGTCAGAAAAATAACAAAAAATTATGATGGTATATATTGCATGGTTACCAAAGTCAAACTTTAGTTGAGCTCTTGGATTCGGGGGAGAACTAAGTGGTCTGAAGCATGTCTAAGAATGGGATCCTAAATAAATTTCGGATTGTTTTGTGCCGTGAGAGAGTCTGAACACCAATAGAAGAAATAATGGAATAAAGCTTATAGTTAGTTAGCTATGATCGTAAAGTGCTCAAGACCTTTTTAGTGATCTTGCTCCAGACTGAATGAGGATACAGTAAACTGGCTGCACTGCATTTGGCTGCCCAATGTTGGCTTGCTCAGCAGCAGAAGAGAGAATGTATAATTCCATTCAGCATTTTTAGCAAAAATATGCATATAAATGGAATGCTGAAAAAAGAAGTTAAATTACAATTAGCAAAACAAATGCTTTTCCAATTTATGCATGATTTGTGGGTAACAAAATTACAGTTGTAGAGTTTAGGATTTAGTAGGACACAGAGACTCATTTAGATAGCAAGAATATAAATTACTAGTTTTTGAAGGAATGTCAAAAATCAGTCAGTTTATAAGTAATGTAAGCCCTTGTGCTTCAGCCGAAATGAAGTCTCAGTTTAATTCCAGCTAAATGGAAACTTTCCTGTAAGCATGTTACCCATACATAAGCAATGAAGGATTTCTTACCCATCTCATGAAGAGCCTTCTAATAATTGCTTCCAAAAGTGGATTGATTGCCTTGAGACACTAGACCAGAATGCTGGTCCCAACATAAAATCACTCAGCTTTTTCTTATTTTAGCACGTTCAGATGAAAACCTTCATTACTTAATTTCTTTTTTAAGAGAAGGAGGAATGCGGTCACTTAGTGGTTATCCTGAGCTGGAAGTTAAGGTGCTGTGTTGTGCCATAGGTTCTGGTTAGCAGTAGAAGACCTGAAGAAGAGGCCTATCCGTGAAGTTCCTGCTCGTGTCCAAGAAATCTGGCAAGAATTTCTTGCTCCAGGTGCACCCAGCGCTATCAACCTAGATTCAAAAAGTTATGACAAAACCACTCAGAATGTGAAGGAACCTGGAAGATATACATTTGAAGATGCTCAGGTCAGTTTGCAACTGTGTTAATGGACATTTGAAATGGAATATTAGCTAGTCAAATCTATATACAAAAGTGAGATGTGTTTGCAATTAAACGATAATGCCCTGTTTCCTAAAATGCCATTTTGGCAATGCAAATGTGTAACATTCTTTCTTTCACGAGGCCTATGACGTTCTTCATTAAATTCCTGTGCTTGATACAGAGTCTTCAAGTGGACTTTGAATAGAGGAAAGCATGTAGTGAAGAAAAAATGAAGTACTTCTGTATTAAATGCAACACTTCATGTGACTTATAACTTAATATTTCATCTTTGCAGACTTCTGAGAAAAGCAATAGAAAATAATTGGATTCACAGTAAAAGTAGCAGAACTGGTATCATCCTCCATTTTCATCAGCAGCACAGTGATGAAATTTAATTATTAATGCAAAGTGAAATGGTGTCAAAAGGAGAGATTGAGATCATATCCCTGCAGAATTTCCTACAGCTTGATTATTAGGTCATCATCTTGGAAGTCAGGAGATGCTGCTACAGGCCCCAGGAAGGAGAGAAGGGAATTGAATTGAGGCCTTCTACTTTTTGGGAGAATGCCTCTGCCCTAAATATGAAGTGCAATAATTTTATGTCCTTTTCATTTTTCCATTGTGAAAATAGCAACCTATGAAGAAACAGTAAAATTTTCATTAGACCTTATGTCATACCCATTGTTTTGAAGTACCCTGCATTAAACCAAACATACAATTTTTGCTTGTATCTACTGATCCCTGGAGATTTAAGAATGCAGTGTATAGCAAAGACATAAATTACACAAATAAACAATCTAGCAAGATTAAAGGTTTTAGAAAAACGTGTCTTGGCAGTTAAATGGATAAAGGACAATTAAATTCCTTGCCAGGAATCTGTATTTTTTTAATAGGTGTAAAAATTAAATACCCTTTTATTTCCAGATCTCTCTTCTTTTAATTTTGTCCTTCATTTATGAATCGCATGGAGTATTCAGTCTTTATGCAAGCAAGACTTTTCGTCCTGGAGAGGAACTCTGCTTAGTTCATCCAGTTCAGCAAAAAACTTTATACCTGGAAACCTCAATTTCTCTGGAAAAGGGACAGGCTACACCTGCTGTATTCTCACTTGAAGCTTTAGGAGCTTTAAAGTGTCCATCTGAGGTGGAGGGTTTTGTAAGGAGTAGGGTTCTGCCCCTGCAACAGGCTCTTTTTGTCCTGCCAGCTGGGAAAGAGACCACTTGTGTGCCATTCCAGCAGTCGCTGGGTCATTTAATTGTGGTTAAAAATGTATGAAAAGCATTTCTGGACTGGAAATACAGAAAGATGAAACTCCATGTCAAATGCAGACACATAAGTAAAATGGGACACGTAAATAAAAATAGTCTGATTGTGCTAAATAAGTGCATTAACACGTGTTCTGGCTAATGTGTACTTTAACAACACTAATACAGCCTAATTTATTCTTGCTTTTACAGCCATATTTCTTGTACAGAAATAAAATTTTAATGCCCATCACCACTTTCTGCTCTCTGTTGACTGCATTGGCTGCTTTCACAAACACTGAGTGGGAAAAAACCTTCCCAAATAAACCAGTCTAAGTTCTGAATACACACCAGAATTTCCCTGCTTAGTGTAAGAAATACAAAGACATTTAGAATAATTTTTAGGGTTTCTAATACAGCGGAAGTTAAGTAACAGTTCTAATTTTACCTTGCCTTAATTTTCAGATAAGGTGGGGAGTTTTGTTTGAGGTTTGTTTGGTTGGTTGGTTGGTTGGTTTGGCTTTTTTTGTATTCACTAATTTTATGCACTACCAAGCTGAGAAACAGTATTTACTTTCCAGTTTATTTGCTGTTTCCCAATTGCTGTGCTACAGGTTTCCTACAGTAAAAAATAGAATTTGAGTAAAAGAAAAACTCCACGAAAATAGGTAACACAATTCTGGATTTTTTTAAAAGTATTTTTGAGAGCATTTCCTATTCTGATTCTTTTTTCTACAAATCTTTCCTCTAGCATATAATCAGAACTGGAATTATGAAGTGTCCTACATCAAAGATTTTTTGGTTTTCATCTTTTTCAGAAATTACGATGCTCCAGAATGAAAAGTTTTTTAAGCTGCTCTGGTCATTTATTTTCTGGATAAAGGTTTCCAAATTTTCATATGCCTCTGAAGAATTAATATGTTGAAAATTAGGTTAGCCTGGAACTGTTTGTCAGTTTATATATGTATATTCCTTTCTGTATTGTTAGCTGGAGAGCAGACTAAACATCTGCCAAGGGATATCCTCACTAACCTAAGCACTATTTGTGGTGCTGAATTGAAAACATAGTACCTCTTCCTAGCCTCAGAAATCACAAGAATATCTCCAGAAACTAATTCAGAAAACCTGATGAGAAAGGACCCAAAGCTCTGAATTTCATCACTTAGCTAAACTAACTAATGTAAGGGAGGTTCGAAGTTGGGCCTTAGGCTAGGACTAAATTCTCGTCAATTCTTAGAAAATAATTTTGTACTGGAAAATTCAGTCTATAAATTAAAGAAAGGTGTGTTCTGTAATTAAACATAATAAATGGGTGGTATTTCTGCTTTAAGAATAGAAAGCAATTAAGCCTTAGCTTCAGAACTGAAACCTGCTATCTTGTAAAACTTCCAATTGGTAGTAGTGCTAGCTGGTATACATTCCACAGCCAAAACATGTGGCTGTCTCCCATTTTACATGTGTCCTCTTTCATGGGAGTAACAGCTCCTCCTTTCCTTTTCAGGAGCACATTTACAAACTGATGAAAAGTGATTCTTATCCTCGTTTTATACGATCCAGTGCCTACCAGGAGCTGCTACAGGCCAAGAAAAAGGTATTGGTCCATCTTGCCTTTGTCTTGCCACTGTGCAAAGCAGTGGTTATGTTTGCAACAATACTCAGTCTTCTCTCCCCTGTGCCAGTGCAACTGGATATCTGGTAGGTGACCAGCTTGGCGTTTTTGGAGGGTCACATACACACAGGAGTTCAATATACATATATGTGTATATATCCTGCATGCGGGCATGTTTCAATGAGTTAATCTAGCAAAACTTATTTTTATTTTTACATCCCATATTGTACTGTTTTCTCTGTTATGAAGCACCTTAAATTGCAAAGTGCTTTACAAATACATTAAAAAAAATAAAATAAAATCCCAGAAGAATAGTCTTTCATGTTTGCAAGTTTGCTTATGTAATAAATGTTGTTCTCTTTATTCCACCTATGAAAACTACAGAATGTGTTTAGAAACAATCTTATTCATATGAATAACTTTCAACTTCAACTATAAATATAGGGGCTTCCTAATTTTGTTTCTTTCCCTGTTACTACATGAATAGTTTTGAGTAGGCTAGGAATCTGACCTGAAAGACTGATCATGTCACACTTTGGCAAACAGAGGTTCATGTCTTGGTATGTAATATTTGCTTAGAAAAGTACAGATTATGGAATGGGTTCTGAACAGCCACAGCCCAGAGTATGTGGAGCAGCTTGTACAATGCAGATTTCGATGATGATGAATAATTCTTTTAGTGGGCTCTAAACAGTAATCTCCTAGAATAAGCTGGGAGCCCTGTGCCTGGGAAAATCAGGGCCCCGATTGTTACTGGAACAAGGTAGTTATTAACACCGTAGCATTCTATTGTTTATAATGACAACCTAAAATTATGTGAAAGTACTGTGTGATTTTGTTTTTTATTCAAACATTGATTTCTGAAGATCCAGTATAGAGAGAGATGTTGAAAATACCAGAAAGCTTCAACTGTCCGTGTGAAGTCCTTAAGTTTGTGAATGTCAGTTCATTAACACAAGATGTGCACTTCATTATTTCTTTTTGCTTTCAGTTTTTCTGTAAATTCAAACCAGTTTGATCCCCATTAAAAATTATTTATGTCAAGTACTATATCTGTTTTGCCCATCCCCTGTTTTGCCAAGTCCCATTACAGCCTCATACCTGTGTTTGCTTCCTGATTTATACAAACTTTGTTTTGCAGTCCATTGTTTCATCAAACCTTCTTTTCTACTCCATTGTTCTTGCTTTTCTTTTTCCCCTCCTTTTTCTTTTTGTTTCTTTTGTTTTATTTATTTCAAATTTAAGTTGGAAAACACTCTGGATCGTCGAACATCTTTTGAGAAATTCACACGCAATGTGGTAAGTTTGTTGCCTCGGAAGACTAGTAAGCCTGATGGGACATCCTTCTCCCCTTCCCCTCACTGATCCCTACTTTCCCTTTTGCTTCTCTAACCTGAGGGTTAAAAGTGTATTCATCACAGCTTGTGGATTTTCCTGGGAATGACAGCTTTATAATGTGCTTTCATTACAACCCTTCCTCTCTGGTCCCTTTCCCACTGATCTCAATAGTCACACGTGGAGGAATGGACCTTTGGGAGCCATGCTTTTTGCATTAGGAAGCATGAAATTAGTCACCTTTTCCCCCCCTATAATTTTAGTAAAGAATCTGTGAAAACATGCCTGATGTTGTTTCTTTTTCTGGTGCCTTCTAAAATACTAAGTCTAAAACAGTTGAATACATTGCATTTCCATCCAGTCTTCTTTTTATTTCACTAAAAAAGACTTTGTCCCCCTTTTTTTAAATGGGCACAGGGAAAAACAAACAATAATAATTTCCCCATCTTCCTTAATGTCTAACAGCTTCTACAGGACCAAAGAATTCATGCTGTTTATGTGTAAGGGTTTGATTTGGATTCATTTTCATAATGGACAACAAGAACTGATTTTTTTCCTTTCACTGTATAACTTTTGAAAGCTATTTATCAAAGGTAAAAAAAATGAAGGCTAGTAGATTTTGTGTGGGCATTCTTTTGCCACCTGCCAAAAGATCCACTGATTTAATGATATTTGGTATTCTTTTTACTTATCCAGTTTCTTTGGGATTATTTTTTTTACATTGTGAAATTTCAAACTAAAGAATTCAACGCATTTATTTTTGTAGGGCAGAAACATCCCTATTTTTCCATGCCATAAAAACTGTACACCAACACTGAGGGCGAGCACTAACCTGTTATGAAAAGAGGTAGAAAGATCTTGGATTATACTCAAGTTTGTCTGCATTGTCTGTTGAATTGTGCAGGTGACGCTGCTGTGTGTGTGTGTGCGTGTGCATCTGTGGCTTTTTCTGTGACCTGGTTAGTGGAGCTGTGTGTGTTGAAATGAAAAATATGAGAGCTTTCAGCAAAGATCATGGTTTTTGTTTTTTTTAGTTTCTAGGGGAGGAGAAGCAGTTGTCAGAAACTGTCTCCCCTACAATGAGGCTCAAGAATGTTGCCTCAAGTATTTAAAAAATACATATATACTTTCCAGTAATGACAAAAAGAAACAAACACAGTGAAAGTTTTGTAAGGCTGTGGGAATATCTCACATTTTAAAACAAAACAGTAATTCTTTAACTACTTTCTTATAGGTAAAGGCTTCCTGTATTATGCTTTGAATCCACTGTAATCAGGAAGAAATTTGGATTCAATGGGACAAAGTCAGTAAAGGACACTAAAAGTAAATAAACAGCCACAAAGGAAACTATCCCAATGTTTGAAACAAAAACCCCTATGTTTTGCATGGTGGTGTTGCCATAGCATGTTGCAGTGTGATTTGTGTGTTGTCTAAACAGGTTGGATCTATAAAACAACATTGTACGTGATAGTGTTATACATGGTAATTCCACTATAATTCAGTGAGAAGTTCCATATTAATAAAAAGTCTGTAAAAGAGAGTGCACAGAGTGGGTAATACATCCGGGACCTCTGAGAGCCAGACTTATTCCCAGTCACGGTGCCTGGCAAGCTGCAATGCTACATTTATTCATGGCATTTTGAGCAGCCCAGGGGTCAGGAACTGCCTGTGGTAAACATTATGTAAACAGGTGGCCATGAGTGGGGAAATAGCGAGCTGCAGGTAGATGGGTTGGGAACACAGCACAAAAAGGGAAAACGTGAAGATAAGACTGCGAGGCACTGAAATCCCTCCCAGTGCAGCGTTGCAGATAAACCAGCAGCTCTGGGCACAAACACTGGAGCATTGTGCCCTGCAGCTGTGCCCGATTTTCATCCTGCTAATCTCAGGGCAGAAATACCAGAATAGCAGCATGCCAGAGATGCAAGGCAGGCCCAGTAAACCAGCTGTGAACTAGGAGGATTTCCGGATATTAGTACCTCAGTAGAGGAGGGAGATTTTTTCCTTCTTTTTCCCAGGGCAAACTGAAATAAAATCTGTGGTTTTGCTTTTTTTCCACCTACTACCTGTTAACCTGGGTGGAGTCTGTCAAGTCGGGTCAGGAATGAAAGAAAAACATGTCACTGCTAGATCTATAATCTCTGTTAGACTGACAGGTCTGAGGCTTGCAAATTAATCCAGAATATCAGGACGCTCAAATGCAAAGTTTTTTTCCAAGACGACTGAATTCATGTCACCCACTTCCTCAGGATCTCTTTCCACCAGGCATCCTTGTTCTTCCACTCTTGTTCTTGGTTGTGATGACTTTATAATATGTAATTATCCACCTTCGTACAGTGGTTCCAACCAGCAGGGATGAGGGAAACATTTCTCAGAATATTCTACAGTGTACTGATTAACTTGATCAACTGTGAAGTGAGGGACCGTGGAATAGATCTGGTCTACTGATTAATACAGAAGATAGGTGTGAAAAGGGTCTTCTACAACTTGGAAAAATGCTGTCATCTCTGATTTAGTGAGATGAAAATTACAGTTTCTCTTCTCTGATAGTTTGTAATATTTAGATTAATTTTCACCAGATTTTTTTCCTCACTTTTATCAAAGTAGGTTTGTATTAAACTAAATTAGACCTCAGTTTTTTCCATTTGAAGTGTTTAAAAAACCCTCAGTAACCCTGGCTGTGGCTAGGGACTCAGTCTGAGAAGATGGACTCGTAATTCATAATCTGATTTGTTGACTCTTAAGAGGCTCCTGATCAATGTTAATTGAAATTGGGTTATACTTGCTACAGAAAGCATTTGTTAAAATAGAAAGTTTAGTAACTTTGTAGAGGGCAATTACTCTGTACTATTTCATGAATTACATGGAAATAACCTATTATAATGAGTCATTATTTTAGTCTGATGGAGAAAAAAATAGAAGTGGAGCTATACACTAGGCTCAGCTCTGCATTTCTTTGACACTGAAGAGTTTTCTTCCCAGAAGAATTTCAGTAAGTTGGTGCACTTCATGAAAGGCCTAAATGCTCAGTTTAAAAACTGACTAATTACCTGCTCTGTAGATTTTGTGGTGCAAAATTGCTAATGCCTTCGGCAATCTGCAGCAGACAATATGGATAGTGTTAGAATTCACATTCTAGAATTCAAACTAGAATTAGAATGTGCATTCATATAAAATATACAGAAGTAATAGCAAACTGGCATTTGCTAGATGTAGTATTTATTATTGAACACCTTACAGTTTGTATCTGAGTAGTAGCCCCAGTTATTCTTGGCCTGCCTCACGTACACTCCCGGGTACTGTGAGAAAATATAGAGCACATACACTTCAGCACTACTGGAATGAAGCCATCAGATAAGTGAATTGCCTTGGACTAACACGGGCAACCACGTGTGTCACAGCTTTGAGTCAGAGGTGCAGAGAGCAGTGACAGTGTGCTCTGGGCTCCCCCCTGCCTAGCTCAGCCCCTCAGCTTTCTCTTTGAGAATAATAGAAGTCCAGTCACCTGCAGGTCCCCAAGGGACTAGGGAAGTTAAAGGTCTAAATCATGGAGCAGGAGGATCTCACGGCATGCTAAAGCAGTAGAGAGACTGAAATCAGCAGTTTCTGTGGCATTTAAAAACTGAAATTCTTTTGAAGAATTCACATGGGGAAAAAAACTATTAAAAAAAATTAAAAATTAAAAAGCTCAGCAAATTTCCTCTACCTCAAGTGCTAATATCTACATTAGAGGGGGAAAAACCCAGGTGAATATACACTGGTAATGTTGATGGGAACAAAGAGGTTCTTTAAGGAACAATTTTTTCTGTAATTTCTCATGTGCGTGCAGGACTTGTGGCAGTGGCATACTGAGCAGGGCTTTGTGAGCCCCATCCTGGTGCTTAGCTACGATTGCTGGTCTGGAACCCTCAAGAGAAAGGGACCTGCTTTACAGGGAGAGCAGGCTAATTTATCTTCCACCCCATGCAAATTTTATTGTCTCACCAGGAACCAAGTTAGTGGGGCAAGAAGGGGTAGCCTCCCTCCTTAGAGCTGCTGGGGGGAGATCCTCCATCCTCATGTGTTGGTGCCATGACTTCACACATCACCATCAGTGTCAGCATTTCATCTGTTGCTGCCAGTTATATAGAGTGCAAAAAAGAGGTGCTTGTTGTAAGCTTGTAAGGTCTTAGGGAAATACAGCCAGTACAAAACACACCAAGTTCAGTTCATGTATTAAACTAGAAAGCCATCAAACTATAATTATCTCCACTCATAACATCATAAACAAGAGCCCATTTAATAATTCTGAGTTTAAAACCATTATGTCTTATACTACCCATATCCTTTCCAGCAGTCTTCTCCCACTTACCTGAAAGAACTTGCTGACCAGAGTCCTTTGATTGTTTCCTCCTCCAAACCAGTAACAAAGACCATTTAATGCATGAGATGTGAAATGCAAAGGGCATTGAACAGAGCACATTTTCACAGAGCTTCAATCCAATGTCACTTAACATGACATTGTGAATTATGGCCTAGAGATGGAAATTAAAACTCATAAAAATAGCTTCCTAGTTCTTATCAGTGGGTCATAGGCTTTCTAGATGTTTAAACAAGTGTAATCTCTTTTCATGTTAAAATCTATCCCTTTTATAGGGGAACAAAGCAGATATATAATAAATTTCATCTGTTAATCAAGAAATTTTTCTATATGAACAGGTAAAACTTACGTACTCAAGGCCCTACTGAGCCAGACCAAAAGTCCATCTAGTCCTGAAATCCTGCTGAGGGCTTGATTTTTCTCAAGTGTAACATGGTCCAAGACATTCAATGCAGTATCAGCTTTAAATCTCATTTTGAATTTACTTACAGGTTATTCACAAAATGTAAATAAAAAAGTAGCTAGGTCAGAAGAAAAATAAATCACAAATCTACTTATTTGACAAAAAAAGAATGAAAATAATAACTATTTGTAGAAATTAATGCCTTTTCCATTTCAGGAAGAGATGTCTTATACATGTTTGACTAAAAAGAACAAATAAAATAATTGAAATTTTTATTTTGGCCTACTAATTAGTAAAAAGCCCCATGGTTTTAGGGGTTTTTTTAAGAATTATGCCTACAGGGGAAAATCATAAAGGACATGCCAGTAAGGACTGGCCTCCTTGTGCTGTTCTGCGGTGACTGGAGCTAAGCTGCTGTGCTCTGTGCTGGAAGAGAGGAGCTTAGGAGTAACACTTGCACAACCAGGTTCATCCAGGTGAGGAGCCAGCACAGACTGGTCAGGTACTGGGCCAGTGTCTGCCATTTTGCAGCTGACAAACATTTACCTGATTCTTAGGCTATTTACAGGAATAAGAACTGGAGAGAGGTATTGAGGAGTCAGGCCTAGGACAAACATACTAAAAATATTTTTCTTGTGCGTCGGTCCCTTGGAAACCTACACTTCAGATGGTTATTCAAGTTCAAACTACCCCATCTGGCAAGAGTTTTTAGGTTAATCACAAACGAGAGCAGCTCATCAGTAAATTCAAAGTGCAAAAGGAGAAAGAAATGGAGACTGTCACTGGACTTGGAGTGAGCTAAAAACAGGAAAGCAGTTGTTCAGCCTCTGCCTCCTGTCCTCAGATCATTGCAGAAGGAGTACAACCCTAATGAGAAGGGAACAAAGGGCTGAAAAACTCAGCCAGAGGCAGAAGGATTTCCCTGCACGTGTAACCACTTAGCACTGCAGCTGTGCTGACAACTTCTGCCCCAAATTCAGTAAATACTAACCTTGTCCCCTTCCTCACATCTGAGAGAGAAATACACCTGCACAGATGGCTGAGAGCAGCATCCTGTGCTGCTGTGGAAACTGGAGCATAATTCTGAACCCCAGAGCAGTGCTGAAGCAGTTCCCTTGTGCTGGTAGCGCAAGGGCTGTGTCAGCATGGAAAGGGATTTACTGCTTCTTCTCCCGTGTCTCTCCAGATGTGCTCCTGTCAGGGGCTGTTTACACACCAGCTCTGTGTGTAGTGCACCGCAATGTCACTTGGAAGGTTTCCCTGCTGATCTGGTTGAGCTGATGGTGTGCTGCAGGTGTTTCACACGTGAGCAGATGGGGAACAGTGAGACCAAGGAGGGTTGCTTCTCGCTCCACATCTCATTTTGCTCACAGTGGGGTTCACGCTACCTCTCTCGTTCCCCATCAGAGGCATGGAGTTCTCTTTTCTAGTTCTACCAGTATCAGTCCTGGGGAGTAGCATCTGCGCTGGCAATAAAGAAACATGAAAAAGGAACCATTGAGCTTGCTTAGCAGAAAGGAAGAGAATTTTTCTTCTAAAAGGAAAAGATGTGATCTTTTTCTGTCACACATTTCAGTTCCAGCCCCTATAACACATTTCATATTGGTTTCTTATAAGCCACATATGTAGGGAGGTTGTTGCTGACTTTTGTGCTGGATTATTTGAGGTTTAAGTGTCATGCTGCATAAATGGGTCAGTCTGCATGACTGTATTTAGCAGCATCTGCACACAGCTTTACAATTTCCCCCTCTAAATTATCTAGAATTAAAGTTGGAAGGACAACTCTATGTCAAACAGTTAATATACTAAAATAGGGACTGGATGCTGAGGCAAATTGATTTTGTACTTTTAGATGTATTTGTTCACTCCAGCTGCTGTGTTGCCTTCTCATATTCTGACTCTCTTGTCAGGGTATGTGTGCAGGGTTCCATTTTGGCTTCTGCATTACTAGTAAAGTTCTTAAATAGTTGCAATTGTTATGTCCAAAGTGCAGTAATACGGCCAAAAATATCCTTATCCTCTTTAGAATCTGGCTGTGTGCTTCTAAATGTTGATGGCAAGAATATATTGAAAATATTAAGGATCTCCTTTTCATTATTCAGATAAACATCTACTACTTCTGATCCTCCCCCCTCAGCACAGGAAACATCTTCATATGCTACAGCTCTGAAAACTGGCCTTTTAGATGCAGGTTCCCAAATCAAAATCTGGCCTATGGAAATGCTGTTAACATTGCATCTGAAAGAAATAGCTAGGCTCAGCTCTTAAATTATGACCCACAATGGATGAGCCTTACATCAGTCTGTAAACTGAGTAAATCTAGAAATCTCCTAGAAGCAGTAATTATGAAACGCTACCACAGAGAGCTAAAGTAAAAGTTTACTCTGGAACAGAGTTTGAAAGGAATATTTTATAAAAGGGGAAATAACAAGTCCCTGCAGATCTTATAAGAAGATGTGATAATTCTGTATTTGGGGCTGCAATGGATTCTGTGTATTAAAAGCTTATTTTCCTAATCAGAGAACTTAATATGATTCAGAATAAGCATTGAAGAAGATCTCTTAAAGAGGCTGTGTCTTCTAAGCTGTCACTTCTCCAACTTTATGATAAATTAGAACTGCTAGTGCCTGGAAAAAGATCATTTGTTGTTGTTGCTGTCGTTCATATGGAGATTTCTCTGAGACAGGAAGGGGAGGTGAAGGAGAGGACCATCCAGAGAGTTCTTGATCACTGTAGGGCTTTGGAGAAAAAATATCCAAAGATAAGCAATATCCAGAGAGCCAGTGATGTGGAATACAGAAAAAATTGTCATGACAGCCCACTGTGTCTCTAGGGGAAAATTCAAACAATATGTAGAAAAAAATTACACAAATCAGATCAACTAATAACTACTTTTTGGTCTGATGTTAGGTCAAAGCTTCTTAGTTTATGTGGTAACAGTTCATTAACAAGATGCTAGAATTTGATTATGATCCATCTAGAAATTCCAGAATTTTTGAAACTCCTAAATAATAGTTGCAAATAATGATAAACAATTATTTCACAGATTTTATAGCACAACAAGCGTTTATGCAGCTTTCTAGTGTAGTGTTGAGTAAACTGTAACTAATTGAGAATGCCTGGTTTTAATATTTTAATTAAGTGGGTTATGCAGTTGAGTACAAAAGGGACCTCATACATGCTTACAGAAAGTAGCCAGGCCTGTACACCTGTAAACTTAAGTGCAAATAACATACTGAAAGGTAAAGATAAGCATATGTTCAAAATTTTCTGTGATTTTATCTAGCACCAAAAGTCATGAGTTGTCTAACAAAATTGTTTAGCAAAACATTAATCTTGGAAATGCTTTTAATGTTTCACGTTGTATTCCAAGGCCACACTGCCACTGAGAATTTTTGACTATTTAAAAAGAAAAGATGTCTTACTATGGCAGCTTACTTGATGCATTAGAGGAAAACATAATTTAAGGCTTAAAAAGTATCAAGAAGCTGTGAGTTTAATATAGGTAGAAAGTGGCAGATGCAGGGAAGAGAGATGCCAGGAAAGAGACTTTCCATCTTTAAAAGAAGTAGGTATTAATACTGTCAGGTGATACGGTGAACCTGATGGATGAGCAGTCTAACCCAACATTGCAAATCATTAATTCCCTTTCAAATTATGTTGTAGCGGAAGTATTCATCCTAATTTGTTCAACTTGTATTTCACAGCACAAAGAATAAAATAGTTATTCTTCCTTATATGAAGACCCACTCTGATTTATCGCATTTGAGCGAATGCTCAAGACCAACTTGCAGATCCCTGTGAGCGTAAATTTAATTGATAATGACAATAGATATTAAATTGTGTAATACCACTGAGTTATAATACTGAAGATGATTTAACAATTTATTGATATGGCAGAATAAGTTCATTTACCATTTACTGCAGAAAATGAAGCATCTCTCCATAGTTACAGTATTTCTTACTGTATTCTCCTTGAAATCAGTTTGATATTTCTGAATTGGGCACTTAAAATGAACAATATAATTAATGTAAGTATTAAATATCTAACTGGTGAGTTAGAGCCATTTTCTATTTAATGTTTTATGATATATTTGTGTTACATTGTCAGGGTATGCCTGTGATGTCAGCTTGCTGTGCCAGCTCTGCCTCTGTTGGATCAGAGCCACAGTAGGATGGCCCTTGGAGAGCTAACTCCTTTTATGTGGCCGTAGGAGAGCTAATTCCTGTTCTGTGGTTTCTGTCTGGCTCAGATAAAGCTCAAGTCTGCCTGAAATATACCAGAGTGACATACCTTATACCATCTTCTTCACGCTGTAGACGTAGCTCTTGTGGGACAGTCATTATACCTTATTCAAAGAACTTGTTAAAAAATCGAAACCACATCCTTGCAACAGGAGAAATTATGAGGAAAACAACAATATGGAAATCCAACACCTTCAAAGCAGTGTTATGCAGTCACATGTAATATACCTGACCAATAGTAAATATGGTCTCAGTAAACCTATAGCTGTGTTTATGGAAAAGCTGCTTTCCTACCTATATGCAATCTGCCTCTTACTTTCTTACCTTAACTTGAAAGTAGCTTTTTTGTCCTCTGTGACAGAGCTACTGCAGTTTGCACATTCATCTTTGCAGCACAAGGCACTCTTGCTTGCAGTCACCTTCTTCAAGTTCTGCGTGTGACTGACAGCAAAAAGCTCAGCATCACTTTCTCATCAGCCAAAACCAATCTCGTTCAAAAATGGCCTTTAAATTTGCTGGCTTGTTCTGTGAAGCAATCTGGCTGGCTGGCAGTGCAGGTGTTTAAGTGTAAGGACTTCCTGTGTTTTAAGATTTGACAGACTCTAGTTGGTGCCCCTAGTTATTTGAGAGTGATGTGGCAACACTGAGTGGTTGCTGATGAACAGGTTTGCAGTGATCATGCCTCTGTTTTCTGTTTTTGTTTTTTGTTTTTATCTTTTCCTCAGGGGAAATCGCTCACATCAAAGAGGTTAACCAGTCTAGTGCAGTCCTACTAAAAGGATCACCTTGTAGCATGGAAGCAGACTCAAATCATTATACATACTTTGTAGCTCACTGATTGCCTGACTCAGAGGACAGTAGAACAAGATGTTGCATGAGCAAGGACCTGACTTATTTTCTTTTGTGTATACTAAGGCATTACAGACTCCGAGGGACTCTCTAGCCTTTCGATGCCTCCATTTCGAAAACTGTCTGCTCACTTCCTCCTTCATATCAAGCTGGATCTGTGTCTTTTTATTTTCTGCAAGCTCAAGTACAGTGAAAAAAAAGCTTCTGCTAGGCACAGTTTATTAAAAAAATACGTCAATCAAAAACTGGAAGAAATGTAAAAAATGCATATATTAATAAATATACATATGGCATCACATTTATTGCACAATAAATTAGCACAGAAGGTTTCATTTCACTGATGTATTCACATTGAGAAAGAAAGCCTGTGTCTTTGTCTGTTGTCTGTATATTCTCTGTTAATGTTTCTTGCATTTATTTTTATACCATATTTAAAAAAAGAACACCTTTTACTCCAGATGTATTAAAGTTGATCCTTTCTCTGTAAATTTGTGTATGTTTATATTGTTGTTTTATCTTTCATTAAAAGATGCAGAATCTCTTTCCTTTGGGAAGTTTGAGATTTTAATATTGAATCTGAAGATTAGTCAAGAGCAAAATGATCCCCAAAAGTTACACACCTTGTGCTTTCTAAAAAGTGACATGAAATGGCATTTTCTTTCTCTCAGTGACACCTAATCAAACACACTTTATTGATAATCATTTACTTTTCTTTTCTTTTTATCAAGCTAGCAGCAGAGAGACCTTTCCCGCTTGCTCGTCATTGCATAAGCAAACCTTTCTTTAAGCGAGGCCCGTTCTGTAGCGGTGCAGCCTGCATGGCCACCCCAGACCGGATTGACTGAACTGCACTTCCTTAGGAATGGACATGAAAAACCTGGCTGAGAACACAAGGGTACACTTGCTAAAGGACACGGCTTCTTTCTCCTTGCTGTCACTTGTGCTACAAGGCAAAATTTTAAGCTGAAAAGGTTTGGGAGTGCTAAGTATACAGCCTGTGGAGTAAACCTCCAGCAGTAATGCAGGAGGAGGCTGTCATTTTAATTCCAGGGCTCTGTTTGGGGATGCTGTTGTGTGTCCACTGCTGAGCTTACTCACACAGAGACCTGTTGACAGATTTATGAGTGTGTGTTGATGTTGCCCGTGAGACAGTAGATACAGAGCTTCTGAAGCTAATCTGTGCTGGAACCAGAAATCGGCTTGGCCTAAGAAACAACACTGTCGACTGATAGAGGTGATGTAAGGATAGCAGACAGAATCTCAGAGTAGAAAAGAAAGAATGGAAACTAAGTCAAGTGACAAAATCCTGATACCTCCAGGGCATGGCAGGGTGCACAGGACAAACAAGCCTTTTTAGCAATTCACAGGATAGACTCAGGACAGCCAACTCTAGTACCATCTGTCATGCTGACTTTGGTTTGATATTGAGAATCTTTTTTCAAAGGGACTACGAATCCTAAACGTGCACATCTGAAGTGGGACAGTCACAGATATAAGCCGACAATCAATCTGAATGCATTAATACCAGAGACATCTCATTTAGCATTGGAAAACAACCTGCACTGATGCCATCAGGGACAGGATGGTTGCACACAGCAGCTCTGGGCAGAAGGGAGCTTGGCTGCCTTCTGCTGGGAGCACTCACTTCTCCGCTGGCTCTGGCAGTAGTCTAGTGCAGCCATAACCAGGAATGCAGCATCTTTAAAGAGGCAGTCTGAGTGAACCCAGTACAAAATTCATTACAAATCCATGAATGGCTGTTCCCCATATTCTGCTCATTTGAGGTTTGTTGAAGTTTCTTGAGGTTTGAGATTTCTGCTTGTTCATTGTTTTCACATGCCACTGTGCTTCTGATTTCTAGCTAGGATGAAAATTACTGCTCTAAAGTGTCTCTGTTTTTTCTAGCACAATTCTACTAAGCTTTTATGAAAATGCCCCATCAGAGCTGGGTCTTACCAAGATCTTACCAAGAGCTCCATACAGGTCAACTCAAAATATTCACAGTCTAGGGAGGTCAGATGAATTTTAGTAAGTAGCCACACTGAATCACAGATCTTAAACTGAGATTTAATTTTACCACAGAAATGTGAGCTCTGAGACATGAGCTTGGGGCCAGGCAATCCACAGAAATTTGAGCTCTGCTTTGCTTCTCAGTGCCAAATAGAGATATTTATTTTCAAACTGCTGCCACCAATTGCATCAACTGGTATACTGCCTCTTTTGCCTTAGTAGTTAACTAATTCGATACCACTGTCTGCTTCAAAGAATCACTTCCCTGAAATACCTAATGTTTCAAATTCAAGCATTAGGCATTTCATGCAACTTCACCCTAAGAAATATATTTTTTTTCAAAATCACTTTGCAACACAAACTGGTTGATGAAAAGCCATGGAGCACTTGTATTCCTGAACCCATTCTGTACTTATTCTAGTTCTTTCCTGTCATGGCTTAACTCCAGCTGAAAACCAAGTACCATGCAGCCTCTTGTTCACTCCCCACTACCTCCAGTGGGATTGGGAGGAGAAGAGGAAAAAGTGTAACTCGTGGAATAAGATAAGAAAAATTTAATAATTGAAATAATTTATATTAATAATAACAGCAATCTTAATGAAAATGAGAGCAAGAAAGGAAGGAATAAAGCCCCCCACCCAAAAAATACAACTGATGCACAATGCAATTGCTCACCACCCGCTGACCAATGCTCAGCCCCCGAACAGTGATCAGCCCCTCTTGACCAGCTCCCCCAGTTTCTATACTGCCCATGGTGTTCTGTGGTATGGAACATCCTGTTGGCCAGCTCGGGCCAGCTGTCCTCATGGTGCTCCCTCTCAGCTTATTGTGCACCTGCTCCCTGGCAGAGCATGGAAACTGGAAAGTCCTTCACTGAGGGTAAGACCTGCTCCACAACACCGAAAGCATCAGTGTCTTACCAACATTATTCTCATACTAAATTCAAACCACAGCACTGCACCAGCTACTAGGAAGAAAGTGAAATCTATCCCAGCCGAATCCAGGACATTTCCTTTCAAGAAATATGAAGTTTGTATTGAATGGCTGTCTTTCCCTGTATTTGCAGAGGATTTAACATGATGTCTCTAAAGTAAAACCAGGCATTACTAATAAGGATTTCAAAGTAGTCAGGGATCTGTGTTAAGGTTTCATTTGAGCTTAGTTCCAAGTGATACAACTCCACTGTTACTTATGAGTGAACTTGGCCCAAACAAAATCAATCCTACAACTAGATGATTTTTAGAAGGTTTATCTGTAATCTTCTGGTACTTCACCTCATCACTGTCATCTGCCAGTGATACAATACTGGGACTGGAAACTCTAAGCAGGCACAGACTTCCTTTTTCTTCCCCACAGAGAAAAGCTAAATTTGTGTTTCCAAATTTATACAAAGATCCACTTCAAGACTTAAGATTATTTTAGATTAAGGCATGCTTGTACAATAACAGAACAGCTGCAGTATGACTTTGGTTACACAACAATTTACCAATTAAAAATGTCAGTGAGGCCACAAATCTGCTGAGGAAAAAAGGACCAAGAGAGAAAATCACTCTGAAGGGACCATATTTCTTATCTTCTAGGGAAAAGCCATCAGTCAGGGCCTCCTGGCTCTGCCCAAGAAGCTTAAAACACCCTCATATGGGATATTAATTGTAATATTCCTTAAAATAACTGGTTGGAGCTTGTAACTTTCATCTGAGAGTTGGGGTTCATCAGTCAGTCTCTTTCCCCAAACATCCTTGTACATTAAACAGCTCTAAAGCCTACAGGAAAAGTGTTTGATGGTGCTGCTGCACACTTCAGACAGTTTTGTGCTCCCAGACCAGCCTGTGAAGGAAAATGGTTGGTGGGAGAGGCAGAAGCTACCCTGGCACCTATCTGACAACAGCAAAATAGTCACCCCTTCTTCTGTAAGAAGCAAGTAAAAACAGTCCTTCAACCCTAGAAATCCAAAGAGGGAGAAAAGGGGCCTTACAACAGTGACGAGATAAATTGCAAAATGCTGAGCCAAAACAGTAGTGGAGACTGGCCAAAAATTAATGAGTTGAAGGTGAATACAAGACTAAGAAATGGGAACTGATTATGGTGACCAAAACAGAACCGACAAGGGAGGAGAACTGGAGAGCTAAATAATTAGGAGAAAGAGAGGCAGAATGCAGCTGGTGGATTGCCAGCCTGTTGGCCACAGCCATGCTGAGCTGGAATTAAAACCTGAAAAATCAGGCAAGATCAACTGTGTCCGGTGCCTTAAAATGCAACAACATTTTTTCATCTAGAAAGCAATAATGTGTAATAATAAAATGTCTAGAGTTGCCTTTCAAATTGCACCCCTAATATTGACTGAAATAATGAGACATAAATGCCAGATAGTCTCCTAAGAAATAAAAAATAGGAGGGCAACAACCAGATCCAGAAAACAAGACCTATAGGAATGCATTTAGGCTGTTATTTGTCAAAAAAAATTAAAGCCAAAGCAGACCACCACAGTGAGGAAAGGCTGTTTTTGATGGAACTGGAACTAGGACTTGGAAAAGCCAGTGATTTATTTGCAGCTCTTCCAATTATTTATTTTTATGCATAGTGAATAAAAGCTCTTTCATTTTAGATTTTAATACTGACATATTTTTTATGTCTCTTCTAGCTAAAGATTGTGCATAGAACTAACACTGCACTTATTATAGTAGGTGCATAACACTGGACTTATTATAAAAGGTGCGTAAAACACGGGAATTTTGCTAAAAGTATTTTAATAGCTACAGGGATTTAAAGAAAATAAGGTTTTAATCCCAACATCTTCAAGGGAAATTATCAGCAAATTATTTGAACTTATTCTGTGTCCACAATTCATTTAAGCAAGTTGCTAAGTGGTTGTGAATCACACCAGTCTGCTTTTTGATCTAACTATGCTAAACAGATTGCTTTTGTCTCCTGTGAGTTGAAGATATGCTGAATTCCCCATATTAAAGAGGTGAAGGAGAAGAGGAGTTCTCTGGGGCTGGATTCCCCGCCTTATGCTGTTGCAGACTGTGGAGTCCCTCAAGTGGCATGTGTACAACTCAATGTGTTTTGTTTATATAGACATCAACTTGAGGTCTGCAGAGTCTCTCCAGACAGTCATTATCTCTGAAATGACAGTTTTGTTTCCCTAATATCTAAACAGAATCTTCTTTGCTTTGGTTTATCCCTTTATTTTTGACCAGGCTGCTGCAGCCCCTACAATTATATGTTCCAAACATAAATGGACGTTGCAACATCGCAGCTTCCTTTGGTTTTCTTACGGGTGTTTTCTGAAGTGTTGAGTGACTTTATTACTCTCCTCTGGGCCAGGGGTTCTTACAGCTTTCTTGGAGGATGGTGCTTGCGAAACTCCCACCAGGGTTTTACAGGAGGAGGGCCGAGGGTTACTGTTGTACTTCTGCCGGTAAGGACTACAGGACTTGCCCTTTTTGCAGTAGATGGCCAGTACTGAACTGTGCCAGCTTGTGTGACACAGGAATGCCCAGATCCTTTGCAGTCTAGCATAGATGGTTGCTCCCATTGGTGTGTAGCTGACTCTTCTTGGGTCAGTGAGGTGCCTTGAGTTGTCCCTTGAATAGCATCCTCATTTTTCAGCTAATCTTTCTCTTTTCCCAAGATCTCTTTTTAAAAATTTTTTATTCCCCCTGTGCATTACTTGCAGTCCTTTTATCTGCAGGTATAATCTTTTATCTTCATGTGTGGGTGAGAGGGAGGGATCTGCAGGCCTGGTTCTTTAACACAAACACTTGAATGAGAATGAGTACGATCATCACTATTTGCTGTAAGGGATCTGTATGTGTAAATTGCAAAGAAAAATTGTCCAGATAATAAACTCTGAGAACCTGCTCAAATGCTAGATGCTAGTCCTTATTTACAAGTGTGGACATGGACAGTAAATATCAAACAATATTAAGACACGATGGTAAATGTTACCTTGTTAGTGGCATTTGCACAATTTTTATTGTACTTTGTTCCCAAAATATATTCTGCTGCATTCACCTTCATTGGCTTTCTTTTTGATTTGACTAGATTTTGAAATCTCTTGTTAGATTCATCACAGATGTCATCTTTCAAAAGGGGTACTATTTCCCACCTTTCCTCTTAACCTGGCAGCTGCTCCTTAAGTACAGGTATCACATAAATGAGGCATTTCATTATGCACATTATATTTTCTATCTACCTTTTTATTTCTTTACCGCTTTCATTTTTAAAAGATGAGTGGTAATGGCATATTTAATGTGACTTACTTTTCTACCTTTTGCTGAGAGGAATGTATAACCCAAAATCTATGAACTTTTTTTGAGTTCATCTCCTTTGATGCACTGTTCTTTAGACAACTTTTCTTTAAGGCTCTTTTTCTTCTCTCCCCCTCCCCTTCAGTAACATCTTTTTTAGGCTTCATCTTCTATGTTTTTTTTTTCCTTTGTTCCTCTGATTCTTGCTCCATTGATCTCTCCCACATGGTCTTATGGTGCCCACTAATGCTCTTTATACTTACCTTCTCTGTTTTATCCTTCTTGGAACTAAAACAAATTAGAGAAAAACAAAACAAAACAGAAAGCATTAAAGGAAAGGCAGGTCAGTGCTAGGGCAGGGGCTGATGTGGATGCACAGCGTGCTTCTGACTGTGGCCTGATCTCAGGGGACCATCCTTCTCCCAAGCAGTCTGCCTGTCTCCTTCCCCACCCTGTTCCCAGGAGCTCTCCACTCCTCCTACAGCCGCTGCTCGCCCAAGGTGAAGGAGAAGGGGCACGAGGCAATGTCCTGGGAAGGAAGGTGCCTGTACAGGGATGCTGTTACACAGCAGGGACATCCTTCCTCGCTGGTAGGGAGGTGTCTCTGGCAACCTCAGGAGATGTGAGGGAGGTGAGTTATTCCTTTGCTTAGGTGCAGTGAATGGAGGCAGACGAAGGGTGTGACTGCTCTGGTGCCTGGGACTGATGGAAGGAAGGGGCAGGAACTCAGGCCATTCACTCCCACCATTGCAATTTGAAATAAGTAAGGAGCTTGAGCTTCTGCCATGGTAAAAGTGAGGTGAGGGTGTCCACAGAGTGATGCAGAGTGTCTCTGTCTCTTATCAAAGAGTCTGTGTGAGGCAGGAATGAAGATTAAAGCCCAAGACTAGGAGATATTTCTAAGTCCTGGTCCATATTGGTCTGGATGGTAGCTCCAGTGACACCAGTGAACAGGCCTGTGGAAGCTCATGTAGTGCCTAAATCACAGATAAAATTTTTTGGGGGTGGAGGCACAAATGTGGAATTTCATCAATGGATAGAGTAAACTGCTGAAGATACAGTTCAGACAATTAGATAGATATCCTCAATTAATGAGGGAACTGTTAAGTTTGTAATTCCTAAGTCATTTTGGGTGACTCCATTTCTCCTTCCTCCATCCCTTCTGAAGCAGTTCAGCAACCTTTCTTGACTAGCAAGGTTTTGCCTTATCTCTCTTCCCTTGATTTCCTTCTTAGCTGTTTTCCTAATCCTTTTCTGCCAGTGTTGGAAACCCCAGGCATAAGGGAGCAGCTGAAGCTGCTCTCCCACCAGTGCATTTGTGGGCAGAGCAGAATTTTCACTTCCATCTTTATTTTTGTCCTGTAATGAGAAAATTGAAATATCAGACTTTCATTTTGATTCAAAGGGCTTCTTCCCAGTCCAATTCCAATCAGACAGACCCATATCATCTTCTTTTTCTGTATACTTGTGGTATTGGG
>VXBT01010378.1:764424-796316 GCA_013400235.1 Oriolus oriolus
GGGGGCGGCAACGCCCCCCCCAACCAACTTAAAAAAACAAACACAGAAGATACGAATTTTAGATACCTCTTCTGCTGCTGGTCAGCGCTAAGTGGAACAACAGAAACATACTCTCTCAAAGCCCACTGCTGTATTAAAACTGTACTTTGGGATTCCCATCTGCAAGGAGCCCTGAGCACTTCCAGGCCTTTCATTCCTCAGTTGATACCTCCCACTGTTTTTTTCCTGCCCCAAAGTCCAAAGCTTCCTGCCCCAAAGCATACTTCCACTGAAATCAGAGATATGAAACCTTTAAGACTGGCTTTAAAATACAGTTACCCTTTGCTCCTAAAATTGTGCTTGCTAGCTGGATGCCAGTGGTGGAATCTCTTTGGTACAGTAGGGTGGGCTAGTAGGGTGGGTTTGGGGGTTTTTTTTTTGAAAGACTGGATTTCTCCTGCTTCTTCTCTCACCCAAGACCACAGCATGTGCTGGGAATGCACCTTTGTCTCTAGAAAGATTTTGAAGACAACCTCTTTCCACAAAAAATATGGACTAGGTGGAGTGACTTTGATTATTTTGTGTCTTTTAATGAGAAAGAAAAAAAGCAAGAGTTTACAGGCCAGAAGACCACAAGGAATATGAGAGCCAGGAGGGAGTGATAAAAATAACAAAACCAGCTGCTTCCATTTGACATCTAAATAAAGATTTTGAATATGTTACCCTAACAGAATTGTGCAAAAAAAAAAAAAAAAAAAGAAAAAAAGAGGAAAAAGAAAGAAAGAGGAGACAAGACAGAAGGAAAAACCTTTCCATGCTCAGTGTGGTGAAGATGTCCAGTGTTGCCAGTAGAAGTTGCATCATTTTCAGATCCTGAAAGCTCCTGCACCAGGATGGAGGTCATTGCTCCTCATTATTGAGGCCTTGCCACCTTGTGCATGCAGCAGCAGCTCTACCAGAGAAAATCCGTCTGGATCAGTCAGCATCAGTCCCTCATGTAACACAGAAATGGCTTCTTTAGGCAGCTCTGTCTCCTGCATACTCCTGTTTTCTGTTTTATAGGTACTGACATGGTAGGACCAGCACGGCCAGTGTATCAGCACTGATCTGCTGCACTGCTGCTGCAGTTTTCTGCTAAGGAAAAAGGTGTAATCTGGATGGTGCTACTATGAATTGTGTAATGCTTACTATGAAAAATATTCATTAGAGAAATTTACTGGATGGGACTATTTTAGTATTCATTATAACCCATTATTTGAGAAAACTAAATAGAGCATAAAATCAGAAACAAAGGAAGGAAGTCAAAGCAATTTTCTTTACCATAGTAGAGCAAACTAGTTTGGTGTTATCAAAAGCCTAGTGATTTTTTTTCTTCCTTTTTCCTTCCGTAATTCTGAAGTGGTCATATACCTCTTTTTTCTATTTGGCATTTTCGGTTTTCTTTCATGCTGAGTCTTGCTGATGTATGTGCTGACAACTGATCGATATTCATCGGAAACTGATAAACCCGGTACTACGCTCCTGCTCTAAACCCTCCGCTGCGGTGATGTTGGAAGTGGCTGAGCAGCAATCGCGAGCTGCCCTCCCAGCACCAGCACCCAAGGCTTTGCCGGGTGTGTGCGGCTCGGGCGCCGCTCGCTGCCCGCGTTGTCGGCGCCGGGCAGGGGCCGGGCCGGTGGCGGGGCAGCAGTGACACCTCGTGGGTGCGCGCAGGAACCGCGCCCGCGCCGCCCCCCGGGCCCAGCGATCTCGTTTCGGCCGGGCAAGAGCAGGACCGCGAGTGCGCAGCGTCTCTGCGGCCGCGCTCACACGGACGCTCCCTGTCCCCTCCCCTGGCGGGGACAAACGAACCGCCTTCTGTCATATCCCGGCAGAAAGACCGCGGAAGACTTTTGTCAGGTTACATCTGAGGAGACCGTCTGCTTTTAAGAGGATTCCTGGGAACCAGTGTCGCTGCACTACACAAGTTCCTTCTAGGATGCTGGGGTCTTATCAAGATATATTTGGGTTGTTAGGAATTTCCTTCAGTAGCCAGTGGCACTTGGTTTAAAAACAAAAAATCAGAGTGCTGTGCAACCAAATATAAAAGTACCCCCAAAGGAAGAAGAAATAGCGACAGCCACGGAGCAAAGCCAGTACATCAAGGTCTGATTCGACTCTGGAGACATGCAGAGCCTCAGGACTGATGGATTAAGCAGTTCTACTTGTACTAGTGTCATGTCCCCAACAAAGACTGCCCCCCTTCCAGCTGGCTGCCCACAGGGAAGGGGAGTGTGGAAGTCATGCATGGGAGCACTGCACATAGTTGTTCCCATTTTCCTCCAGGGCAATGAAATGTTGGACCTATGATCTGTAAGCAAACAGGCTGGCCAGAAGGAAACCCATTGCTGTCTACTTCTGATTTTAGGGAGAACTTCTTGACAAAGGCCAAAATGTAACTGGTTAACAGCTGCCAGACTGCAGCAGTATGGCCTGTATTGCTATCCATGCTTTATTTGTTCTTCATTTGTTAATTTCTGTATCTTGTTAAGAATGAGAAACCAAATCCAAAAGCTGTGCTTGATTTTCCTGGGCTTCCACCTGCACAGTTGCACTGATTTTGGTCTTCTCTCCTCTTCTCCAGAGCCCCTACAGCCTCTGATGGGATTGTTGAGAAAGTCTGACTCTATTTCAACCTTTTTTCATCTCATTTTTTTATATATCCCATTCCAGCTTTAGCAAAGAGCCTGCACTCTGCCTGTGAGGACTACAGGCAAACCAAGAATAAGCACCCTAACGACCTCAGACACTGAACCATTTTGGAGAGGGTTTTCTGTGGAGAATCACGTATGAGGAGGATCTACTCTTCAGTTTTGGAAGCCAGAGGATGAAAGAAATACTTCTCTCCATTAGTGATAGACAAATAGCCGTAATAACATAATGTTTAATGAAAAATACTTTAGGTATTTGTATGTAATATTGTTTTGTGTCTGGAGTGAGTATTATGGAAAAAAATTGTCCTGGCTTTAGGAGATGGAGAGAAAGTTTGCCTTTGCCTGGATATATAACACTACCCTTTGGGATGGTGTCATTTGATAATTCCTGCCACATGTTCTTATGAGTAGGATGTTTTTGTTTCCTTACTGTGTCTCCCCTCAAGTCCTGCTGGGTAATATTTCAGATGGTCACGGTCAGAAAAGGCATGTGACAACTTCCAGATGTTCAAATAATCAAAGCGATCTGCAGATCTAAGGGAGCACACCAACAAACAAATGAAGGATAGCTTGGAAGAGCTGCAGTCTAGGTGGGGGGTCACATTCAGAGGTGGTGCAGCAGGCTGAAGGATAGTCTTTTAATACCTGGAGAATTCACTGATGTCTAGATCATTTGCTAAAAATGAGATAGTCTGATGATGTGGCTGGGTAGGCAGTAAAAACGTAAAACATGGGATCTGGTTGTGGTTTTCCCACAGCTTGGAGCAGAGCTGGCTTCCCTGGGGAGTGAGGAAGGCTCTCATAGCGCGGCGTAGCTCTGAGCTGAGCTGGCCTCTGGGCTCCAGCTTGCGTGATGCATCTGGGACTAAGAAATGTCACCATGCCCTGCTGTCATCCACACCACCACAGCATCTGGGGCTGCATCCTTGCTGAGCTGGTGGTGCCCGAGACAGGGCTGTGTTCGACTGAGAGAGGGGAGGGCACAGCTCAGAGAAACGTGTGCTTCTGTTTTGCTCCTGCCTGGCTTGTATAGGTACCTGTTTGGGTACTAGTAGCTAGTTCAGCTAAGCTCAGTTTGCCCTTAATCAAAGCCCTTATCACCCCAGGTGATTTTTGTTAGTCCATCCTCCCAGCTTTATAGAAACAGACAAGACAATTGAAAATGTGCGGTGGGACAGAGCATTCCTCTTTGGAAATGTAAAACCATTCATCATCAAGATTTTAAAAGCTCAAATTAGTCACTGGCGACCTGGTATTTGTAGAGGTGAATGAGCATGACTGCGGTGCAGTGTGTGTGCAGCAGCAAGGAACACCAGGATGGCAGATGCACGTTGCTTCTGTGACACAGACTGAACAGTCCCGTCTCCGGTCACAGGAGGGACAAGGTTTCCTCCCCACAGGATCCTACAGCAAGTTTCCTGGTGCCTTTTTGTACGCTGGCATTTGATGTCACAGTGCCTGCACTGCTGGCACATCCTTTGAAACAGATGTTCTCTGCATCTGCCCACTCTGTGTGCAACTGGTACAGCTCTGCTGGAAGATTGCTTTCCAAATCCTTCCAGTGATGGAAAGGGGTGGGCAGTATTACTGCTATTATTTCTACTACTACTAATTTGTTTGGAAACACTGCTGGCTCAGCTGCTGATGAAGAAGGGAAGATCTGCTCATGTCGAGAGAGCTTCTAGAGTTTTGAATTACAGGCTGATGCTTTTGAAGTGCAACTATTCGGGACATTGCTACCAACTGCTCTTTCCCCTTGGCAATAAGGCTTTATATGACTTTTTGTGCAATCCTATATGGGTCTTTTGCTGCTTGGGAGGTAATGGTGTAGCATGCTAGCAAATTTGGTTCCACTCTAGGAAAAGGAACAGCTTTGTGACAGTTTGTCCATCATCAACAGCTGCGTTTGTCAGTTGGGTTCTCTACATGGCATTCCTCAAACACCTGGAGAATTTCTGACAAAATTAGTCTTTGGTTTTGTGCAAAGAATACCTTTGTATGTACATGGAAAGGGCAAGTCCAATACACTGCTCTCCTGGAGAATCAGACCACGGTGCCTGTGTGCTTGGTGGGGCCTGAGCCTGAGGAGGGTGATGGTAGCAGCAGCAGGGCCTTGGAAGAGACACACCACAGCACAGGCAAACACACAAAAGTGAGGAGGATGCTGCAATGCACGAGAACACTGGTACCTGAATGTGCTGCAGGAAAGTGGTGGCCATGAAGAATTAGGTCTGGATTGTATGACAGATATTTATTGTGACGGCTCATCTCTGTCCTGACCCATGTTTGTAAGACTGAGCTAACAAGGTCGTCTTGTATAGTAAACTCTGAAAATTTTGGAGGCCTGTGTTCTTCTGCTAGCTGGGGCATTGACAGCACATGCTTCCATCATTTATCATGTTGTTGTCAAGACTGCAAGCTCTTTGCCCATGTCCACAGGGAAAATTATAATTATGTATGGTAAATTAAAAATGGAAACCATTCATTGCACTGGAAGCCAACTCAAAAAGACAGCTGGGGAGATGTGATAAGGGAAATAAAGCTACTACAAACCAGAAAACTGTGGGAGAAACAAACTAAGTGGCCTCTATCTACCAACTACCCATCTGTTGGTCATCCACCAATCTCTCCACTAGCTACACATTTGAATGTTACTATTTAAAAAACGGGTAACGGAGCAGCAAGGGGAGGTCTGGCTGGGGCAAGAGGAAAGCGACTAAAGGACCTTTTTACTGGCTGGTAAATTCATGCCTCGTCTCCCTTTAGGATTTCATAGTTTAGAAAGAATTTCAGTTTGTTCTTCAAAAGATGAGTCAGTCTGTTCTGGATTAAGAAGACAATATGCCTTCCACATTTACTCCCCCCGCAAAGACTTGATTTTTGGAGGATTTACTAGTCATTTCATTTCAGACACATTTCTTAACAAGTTGGCTTTCTTTGTGGTTAAACTTAGACTCTGTCCTTCCTGAATCCTATAAGGCTCACTATGTGGTGTTTGTCCTTTCATGGTCATTACTGATACATACTTGCTGCACTCATTGTGCTCTACTAAAATTGTTTTGTCAGGGTAAAAATTGCAAATTAAAATATTCTCTCTGAGGGAGGACCCCAAATATAATTTCGTAACAAAAATTCCCCAATCGTTTCCAAACAATTTAAAATTGAAGATAAATCTTTTTTTTACTACCAGATGTGATCTTCCCAAAGCTTCAGACATGAATAATCTCTCTGAATTTTCCAGCTGTTTCAATACCCTGTCCATCCTGAAACCAGCCTATGCCTCTACCACCTATTCAGGAAAATTTGCATACAAGGCCAATGCCTGACATTTTTACCCATTAAAATCAATGGTCATATATATTTTAATTTACTTTCTCAGTTTTCATTCCCTTCCATTGCTTGTTTGTAGCTGAATATTCATTTCCCCCATTTTTAATGGGAACTCAGTTCCCTCTATTTTCCTTTCTCTGCTTTTTCTTTCTTTAGAGTCTCTTGTCTCTTTTCCTTATTTTAATAGCCATCATTCTCTGTTGACTGCAGATCTTGGCTATATCCTGATAAAGTCAACAGTAAGGTTTTCCCTGGAATTTTAGACGTGTTTCCATATTGGTTTTTCTTTCCACTCCTCTCCTTTTTCTTCTTGATGCCTGGCTGGCCGATTTAAACAAACATTTTCAGAACAACTTGTGCTCGGCTGACTAAACTGGTAAATAACGGATAAATATAGTTTCAATTGGGAACAGCTTTCTGGCAAAGGATGGAGAACAGCACTAAAGAAGAATTTTTCTCACCTTGAGTCATGGGACCTGTTTGGTTAAATTAAAACCATTTATTTAACCTGCGTGTACAACACACAAACATCAGAGATGTCCTTTACTTTTACTGATGCTTTGTGCTGCCTACAGTACCCTTGCTGTTGTGAAACACAAATAGACCAGATTTCTTTCCTTCTTTGAATCAAAAGCAGCAAAAATCTAATTTATACATTTAAGCAAAGGCCCAGGATTATTTTTTCAGTCATTCTTTTTTTTCTCCCCCACCACCCAGAAAGCACTGTCATAAGCTTCAAGCTTCAACATGTAACGATAGAATTATAAATTCCTTGATGTCTGAAGGCTGGCTACCTCCCATCATAACTCAATCTTGCTTCTACACGTGACTGTCTTCTTATCAAAGTGCACTTCACCGAGCATACAAAAGGGATGTTGCTATGTTTGCTAAGATGATAATTTGCATGTTTGCTATGAAGCATATAGAGGACTTTTATAAATATTTTTATATATGTTTGTTCATACAGAGGGGCTAGAAATCTAAATATTACATTGCTTTTGATATATAGAGAGAAAATAAAAACCCAATTCACAATAGTAAGTCATTGTATTTTGAATTTTTATTGTAATAAATTATAGCAATAGTTCACACAACCCAGCTATTATCTCAGATTGTCTCTCTGCAGAATCACAAAAACAATCTGAGTCATCCTGACTTGATTCATGTTCAGTTCCTGTTTGGGAAGACTTCTGTCACCATCAGGCCGCCTGGTAGCATTTTTTTTTCTGTGAAAGCTAAAATTCTGTACAGCAGTCCCACAGCCTATGGTGGGTTCTGCAGCATGAATCATGGAAAATATGCATCCCTGCTTGTTTGCAGCTGGTTATTTTTGCCAAAGTCCATGTGGAAGGAGAGCTATGCAATTTTTTCCGATGTGATATGTGTCTTTTTAGCGCTCTGATGGGAATGGATTAATAGAGACTTACCAAACATATCAAAAGATGCTCAGCATTTCAAAGATGGAAAAGAAGTGGAGTTCACATGCGGAGCCCAGGTTGAGTATCAACCATTTTCAGATAGAAAATGAATTTGTCTTTATGAATAAAGCAAGGCATGAGGGTTGTTTCCCTTTTTCACCCAGGGTCCTCTTCATGGCCTGTCATGAAATTCTTGTGAAATTTTTATTTATATTTGCTGTGGCTTTCATTTCACCTACACATGCTATATGAATTGGTACATGCAGAATATATTATTTTAATTAGTTCATGGAGCTGATTAATTAATAACTGTTCTGCTGAACTGCTGTTCTTACCTGAAAAGCATGACAGAGCAGAGAAGATTACTTGCACTTGCTACCCTTCCTTCATTTGAGAGAGACCTCTCTGAGCTGAAAATGCAGCACAGAAACCGTAGATACCTTAGACATGAAGTGAATAATAAGGTGTGACTTCAGGGAAATGAAGGTAGGCAGAGTAACAATGACACTGGCTAATATTTCTGCAGTTGAACAGTTCAGCAGTGAGTAGCCTTGCTTCTGACAGTGTCCTGCAAAAATATGGTACAAATTTTACTATTAGTAATAGAAGCACAAAATCATCACTTAAAACCTTACAACGACTACAAAGATTACAAGATTCCTCCATCTAAAATGAGGATTGAAGGAACTTTAGAAGCAAAAAATTGAAGTGTTTGGCCATTTGATGTTGTATGACTGAGCAACAGTCATTTATCTGGTGGGCAAAAGTGAGGTCAGGTGCAGAGCAACAAGTTGTAGGGGCTGTATGTGCTGTGGGGAGCATGCCTCACCAGGGGGCAGTGGGCTTAAACTGGATATGCTGGTTCATGTCCAGGGCATCAGCTGGGTGTCAGCTCCAGGAACAAAACTGGTTGGAAACTAGTGCAACCCCTGGGAATATGCATTTTTGGCATGGAGGCCTGATCTCCTCTGTATGTGTGTTGAGCTCTTAAGCACAGTGTTTGCTTCAGGCACTCTTAAAGATTGCTCTGAGACCAACCAAAAGGCTGGAAAGCATCTTTGGATAGAAGTCATAGGTGTGCAATCATTTAAGCATGCCAATAAAAAGTTTGAGGATTTTGGTTGTAGATGGTAAGTACTTACTTCAGGACTAATGCTCTTCCAATCTAGCAAGTAAAGATATAAAAAGATCTGGTGGCTGGAGCTGGACGAATGCAGAGGAAGAAAAGGCTACGCATTTCACCAGGGAAATACTTAGCTACTGGTGTGGATTGCAAGAGGTTATTGTGGCTTTTCTACCATTAGCAATTTTTAAATCGAGAATAGATGTTGTTGGGTTTTTTTAATCTAAAAGATTTACTCAAGTTTAAACTGGATCAAATTCAAGGATGTTCTGTGTCCTAAATTATGTGGTTAGGTGACCACACAGTGACTCCTGGTTTTGTAATCTGAAAATCCTTTTGCTCTGACAAATAGGGCTGGAGGAGCTTTTACTGTGATTGATGACTTGGATTCATGGATGTGCGCTGTGTTTACTGGGGTCAGCACTCACATTTCTTCCTTCTGAACCAGCTTAGCACTGACTGTCCAGGCTGCAGAGCTGCACTAAGCAGACCTGTCCTGCCTAGCCCAAGGATGCTCCTTTTTCACTTATTTCTCTCCTCCCAGGCTGGAAACCCACATTCCTTTTTCCGAGGAGCCAGGAGCCACCTTGAACCGGGGAACTTCTGTAGCGCTTTGAGAGTAACCATTCACAAAGACCTTACAGCTCTGAACTACAGCACGCACAAAGAACACTTTTTTTCTAGCAACTACAAAATGCTGCAATAAGCTTTGCTCCAATGAAACCTCTATTGGTGGTAGTGGAGCTTTGTATGTTAGTGACCAAGGATTTGACTATCAGATAATTGCGATTCTATGTTCTTTCCAGAACAACTTGCATTATTTAAGAAGAAAATCAAACTCCAATCAAGCTGTTCAGAGGTTTTGAAATATTCAGATGCAGAGCTCCAAGCTTTAACCATTGGGGTACAATGCAAAATGCTGCTAAGCAGGCAATAGGCTCAGGATTTATTGCAGTGACTGAACTTATAAATACAGAAAGTTCACAGAAAAGCCTGCTCTTGTGAACTTTCAACCAGCATTTGCAAACTAAGAAGCCATAGATTACTTATATAATAAATGGATGCATATCTGTCCAAATGTTTAATAAAGATACTATGTGAGAAGCATGAAACAAGTCATTTTCCTCTGCAGTAACAATATATTTCTTCTATTGTATACAGGACAGTCACAATAGCAGTTTAAATATTTTGAAGCTTCTATGTTCAGAAGATGATACTTTCACAGCAATTATACCAAAAATACAGGTATTAGAATGGGAATTTTCAGGTCAGATGAGACTAAAATTTGGTAATGACTGAATTCTCCTTAATTGTTATTGATATATATGCACCATTTAAATAAGAACTTGATACTAAAAGGTAAACTGAACTGTGCAATATGATCCAGTAAAACTTGCTTTTATAAATGCTCTTTGTACCCTGGAAGACATGGGGACGGTGATACTATTGATTTTCAAAGGTCAGATCACCTGTTTCTGGTTACTTTGGCTAATGGAGTGTGCTTGGCCTGGAAAGGGGAACACTGTTTGGCCACAGTTGCCATGTACCCTTACAATTGCCTGCTCCCTATGCATGCTCTCTCTGGCTCCCCTGCAAAGTACTGAGCAACTGCACGAGTTACATCTACACCAGCACAATAATGATTTTCATTTCCTGGTTGTTCCCAGAGGCATGAACACAACCTCCAGCCCCAGGCTGACACTTACTGCCCTATTGCTGGCACAGCCAGCTCCAGATCTGGAAGTGTGGTAGGATGAGTTGAAAGTACTGTTTCTTCCACAGGCACTCATGTTCCAATTGCAACTCAAATATATTGAAGGATTATTCTTTCTCTAAATGTATCTTCACATATCTGCATTTCAGATTTATGCTGTTGCCAATTCACTTTACATTTTTCATTATACCAAATGCCTACTTTAACTGTTGATACTTGGGCTCGACAAGAACAGGAGTGGAAGTGAGGAGAGGGAAGAGACTAAAATGACTTGTGGGTGTATTAGTAACATTTCTAAACTTGGGTTTAGGTCTACTGAATCTTTGGCAGCGCAATTTCAGTCTCAGAACTGGAGTGGTGGGTGCCTATCAAGATTGAGCAGTTCCCAGGTTGGGAGCCCTTTCTGCCCACTGGCACAAACCACACCTGGAGCGTGAGGTCTGCTGTTCCGTAAGCACGAGTCTGCTCACTGACCTTGTTTACATCTTTTCACTAAAGCACATACAGAGAAAATGCTTCTTTTGAGCCTAGCTACTTCATCCTGAGAGGATGCAAAGATGCCTGTTCTTCTTGCAGCCAAAGGACTCCCAAAGCCTTGCATTTCTGGAAGAGGTAAGTGGCAGAGGAGATGGATGTGCAAAGGTAAGAAGGACCATTCCTCAGAGCTAGAAATGACAGCACAACTCTCGTTAAGTTGCCAAGTTCCAGCTTTATGGATTACAGTGGACAACCTCTTCCACACTAAATGCTACTTTACTGCTGCTATTTGTATCAGGCAAGGAGATTATACAGTACTTGCAAGATACCACTTGCCAAAGATACCACTCCATAGGATGCTATAAGAATAGAAGAAGGTGAAGACAAATGAAAAACACATTTGTCAAGGGTTTGGTGTGACAGACATCCATTCCTGAGCTGTCATGTGCTGTAGTATCTGTTTTACATTCCTACACAGGGTTTTGTAACAGTGAGAGGAAGTGGTCAATCCTTCCAAATTTGAGAGAGCCGTGCTGGTACTGATTTCTGTGGCTGCAGTCATGTGTCAAGAGATTATTTGTGCTGGCACAGTGAGTTCAATACATGTCTACATTCTTGATACTTGAATCTCCAAAACTTCACTAGAAGAGATGCCAGTAAACTGTTATTTTCTCTAAGTACCAGTTCTCCATTGATGTAATCATAGTAACAGCTATCACATTTGTGCTAACACTGGCCAGCAAGGGTTGAAATCTTGGCCCTGTTGAAATCTTTGGTAAAGATTTGGCTGAGAAGTGCAAATAGGTTTCCACAAAAAAATAAAAGTATGGAAGGAAAAAATAGAGTTCTGTGTAATAACAGTAAAATATTTTTTATTTTCAGTGTCCTGGATGTCAGTGTTCTTACTCTATAAAAAGTTCAAATTTGTTTGTGCTACAAGGAACCCCCAAAAAAAGTTCATTCCTCATTTCCATATCTACCTCCAAAACAGAAATCCTGTCAGGACTGTGTTTTAATCCAGATAGTGGCAGAACTACAGCTCAGCTAGATACCAGACAGCCCAATGGGGGCTGATAGGGCAAGTCATATGCCAACTGAATTCCTTCTGCCGAACACAGGGATTTTGTTCATGTTCTTAAAAGCTGCTGATGTCCCAGAGGGTATCCAGCCTTTGGACAGAAAGTGTCGTCTTTGCAGAGGTGATCTAACAAGTGCCCTGCGCTAATCAAAACAAGTTTGTTCCTTGGTTTTAACTGATTTTGGAAGCCAGCTCTGTAAAACAAATAGCTGTGGCACCAAATATCTAAACCATGGAAAACACTGTGGAACACCAGGTCCTTGACCTGTAACCCATAGGTAATTCCAGACTAAATGTTCCTAAAAGTTGAGTGGGTCATGCCTTATCTTTTTGATGACCATAGGAATTACCACTAGCATGTTTCACAAAGATTCAAAAATGCTGCCCAAAATTAAAGGTTAAATGAGATTTTTCAATTCTAGGCTCTTTGCCTATTTACCTTTAGAATTACCTTTTATTTATTCATGATGATGATTTATTTTAGTTGCTCTTCGCCGATTTGCTCAAAAACGTGGGCAGCGTGAGCAGCAGGAGAAACAGCAGATGGCAGCACCAAGCTGCTGGATCGGAGCTATCAGCGCAAACGGGAGGGAAACAGGAACCGAGATGAGCAAAGTTTCTGAGTTTGCTTTCAGATCTCCTTCTTTTGTCCCTTTCCTTTGCATTTGTTTTGTTTTCTTCTGATTTTTCTGTTCCCTATTGAAAAAAAAAAAGACAAAAAGAACAGCAGATGAGGAAAGTTGCTATGTCAGGTCATCCTGTGTTGATTTAGTAGAAGATGGTAAGACCTGATGTGACCTGCTGAATAGATGACATAAGGTTATGGCCTAGCCTACCAGCACTTCACGTCGTATTAAACACTCCACAGGGGCAACATCTGGAGGGTTAAACAACTGCTGGGTAATGCAATTTTAAATACCACTTCATCAAAGTAATAGACTCCACAGGACCCTCTTGGGATCTGTAAACTGATGTGTTCCAGGCTTTGTGTGCTGCAGCCCTTTTGTGTAACACATTAAGGAGACCCTGATAGCTCTCACTTTAGCAGAATGATAGAACCGAGGTGCAAATTCATCTACAGAACAATGCCTTGCTGAGCCTGGGATCAAACACATGGCTTTTATGGGTTTTCTCTTCTCCTTTTTTTTCTTCCTCAAAGCTTGATATTTTGTGTATCCAAAATTACTGTAAACTAAAGATAAGATTTTAGACGAATAGATTTACTCTTGACTCTATTTTAACAGCAATGTATGAGCTTCCAAAGGAGATCTCATCCATGCTTTCTGTTCTCCAGGGTAGTAACAGAGGAGGTAGCAAATCTTCTATGTGCTCTACATAACCAGCCAAGCTTTCAATCTGAATAACAAAAGGATTCCTCCGGCCCTTACCAGACCTGGCTCCTCTCCTGCATTCTTCAAATACAATCTCTAGCTCCAGCAACACAAATCATGAAGGAAATGTGGTCTCCAATTTGGTCGACCATGGAGGCTGGTGCCACCATCTACCTGCAAATCAACACACCTGACAGACAGTAGAATGGTATGCAATTTTCCAGAATAACTCCTTCCACTGTTCCAGAACTGCTAAGCAACAATTAAGAGAAGTTCCATTAAATAATTAATCACTTTAGTCACACTGAATAATTAATCACTTTGAGAGAGGACAGCCCAATAATTTTTTCTATTGCCTGCTAATGAAATATTTGCTTTCTGATTCTGAATCCAGTAAAACCCTTAGCAAACACCGATCCCTGCTTCTGGGCAGGCAGAATTTGATAGCTGTCACTGACTGAACTTTGTCACTGCCAGGAGCATATGGAAGGACACATGGTGACTCCTTTCCAGGGAGAAAAATATAGGGTAAAGCTTGCAGCCAGCATGAGCCAGCACGGGCCAGCACAGTTTGGCCAAAGTCAATGGAAAGGCTTCAATTCTTTCCAAGCGAGTATTGGCCCTTGGTGCTGTTCTCACTTGGCGATCCTTCTCTCTCCTTTACTGGAATAATTTCAGATTAATGGGCAGAGGAAAATTCCTCAGTTAGCTGGCATAGCTTCTGTTCAGAAATTCTGGGTAATTTTCTTTGTGACACCTTTTAAAGAGGGATGTAGTCATAGAGGAGCAGGAGGAGTTCTGAACTTGGCAATAGCCACCATTGCCATCTTATTTTTATTATTGGCTGCTTATAAACTTTGGGAGGTTATAGAGAGACTAGAGAAATGGCTTGTTTTATCTCTGTCTCTACTGAGCAATACAAAGCTATCTTAAGCTACCATAATGCTAACAGGAGCACAGCCCTGAGTTGTCTCTGAAGTGCGTGCAGTAGCCTAACTTGACATCCTCCATGCCATTCCTGCACAAAATATTTATATCAAGCAGTACTACCCACAGATAATTCTATTAGGTAACTATTCTTTGGAAATTTTTGAATGCACATATATGAAAGATGCTCTCCTCTCACTAAACTAGTTTATAGCCTATGCTCTAGAAACAGAATCTATTAAGACTGCAGGCATATGAGCTACTGTAATTTACTTACTGAAATTATTTCCCTCACTCATTACTGCTGAGGACACCGCGGCTGCCCTCCATCTGTGGAGAGGTCTTCATAAGAAAATGGGGAGCAGTAGGGAAACAGCATGGATTCTCCAAAGAATGCCTTAGTTTATTTATTTATTTCAAATGTCTTTCATGTCTTGGCTTTGTGCATCTTTTCCAAGAAGCAAATGCTTCACAGATGGAAAGAAGCAATTTTCAGTTGTGAAAATTCTAAACAGTTCAGGTGAAATGAAAAACAGAGCTTCCTGGAGACATGCCAGCTTTTTCTTTTTATTCTTTTTTTTTTTTTTTTTTTGCCCCAGCCTCACTTTGATTGTAAAAATATTCACCCACCTCCAGACTTTATAGCCTGAGAAATGCCCTTCCTGGTGTCTAATCCATGCCTGAGGTATCACTGCAGATCGATCAGAAAGGAAGGCTCCTATTTCCACATAGACTTTACACATCTGCTGTGATTTTCTGCAGGGTGGATCCTCAGTAACCCTTCTGCAAAAATTGAGTCTTATATAAACCAAGCTTATACTGGTATAGCTCCTCTTCTGGAGGGAGCTCTGCTATGTTGTCATCAGGAAGAAGTCTAATTTGTCCACTCATACTTGGTTTTCTGTCAATTCATAAGGTTGGGTAGGGAAATTAGGGGAAAAGATCATGGTCAATTGGTGAGAAAGAGTAATGAGCTTATTTTTGGATTCCTCCTGCTGATAAAACCTTTTAGGATTTATGGCAGACCAAATTAGCAGGAGCTTTAGTAAATTCCCTCATAACCTTTGGATATCACACGCTGGCTATGAGGCAGTTAGATCTACTGCACACTCCCCATGGGGAGCTTAACTCATCCTCCAGGACATCTGCCTTGGAGCCAGACACCCACAGCCAGACACATCCATGGCCTCCCACGTGTAGAGTGAAGCACAGCAGTGGACAAAACAGTCCACTTGCACTGCTGATGGCCATGAGTATGGGGCTGGAGCAATCCTCACATGGGGCAGGCATCTGCAATGAGCAGAACATGCACAGGGCATCGGAGCAGCTTCTGGGTGCTGAGGGGGTGGGTCCAGTTCCCTGGGCTCTAAATCATTTGGGACACTCAGGATCAGATACTAAGAAAAGTAGAGAATGTGGCCTGTCATTATTAGCTGCTGCCATGTCTTGGGGAGCACAGCTCTGAAACACACTAATGCCAAAAGCTCAGTCACCGGCGCCCTTTGGATATTGCAATGGATTTTGCAACACACATTTGACAAGCATGTCGTGCGAGGGTCTACAGGAAGAGAGTGAAACACTCAGCAGTGGGTGCTGAATCAGGGTCTGAGTGTGTAATCCAAGGTTATTTGCTATAAAGTCTAGGACATTCCCTTAAAAATGTTGAGTTGTGCAGGAAATGTCTGGTTACTTGTGTAACTGTTTGCAAGATATACAAGCTCATCAGGCTCTGACTCCTAAGTCTTATGACAATAATGCATTTTCTTCCAGACATGTTCAATTGCATATCTGATACACATATTGCTCAGCCAAAATGACTTGTTAGTGATTTATTTGGAATATCCAGCCTTTACCATATGACATCACCTCCTCAACTTGATGAAAAAAAGGTTTAGACTGAATTCTTCCCATTAAAAATAATGGGGCAATGGTTTCTTGATGCCAATATTTACTGATATCAAAGCAAAATATTGTCTTAGTTATTTGTCTTAATTTAGCCCAAACAGTACACAAAGCACAGTGTACAAAAACAATATGTTCCTTCTTCTAAACCAGATCATCACTTACTAATTGCTATATGATTTGAATGAAAACAGAGGCATGATTCAGTTATGCTTCATAAAAATTATCTCACTATATTTGTTTCTTTTCTCACCCCGATTGATAGAAAGGTCATATAAAATTACTTTCTATATCTGCCTTCACCCAGAATCTCAGAAGGATTTCTTTTAAACTGTCCATTTTACAAAATACAGGAGAATGAGACCCAGATCCTTTGCTAAGTTCTGTGAGAAGCAGTTACATTATGTACATGTAACTGTATATATACAGGTAGTAAAATATGTAGTCTGTGTGTCTCTGTGTCTGTGTGTCCATGCATATATAATTGATTTTTATACTTCAATTAAAGCTCACAGATCTCAATGGCATTTGAACACTCCTAAAATTCAGGTGTTGGATTTGGATAGCTTTTGCACAGACCATTCAATGTATCTAACTCCAACATCAAATCCAGCCTAGCACTAGGGCATGTTCATGTGAGAACTGATATGCTCAGAGAGAATCCTTTGCTTCTGAGCATGGACCTGGAGGCAGACACAGATGTGCCTTACCTTCCTGTGACTTGCTCTCTTTAGAAACTCACATGGAAACTCAAGTGTTGCAAGCTCAGAAAAAGCATTAGAGAAAAATAATTTCAAGCAAGGACTGACATGTCAATACCTAGAAGACTTTGTAAGAACTAGTCTGCTTCCAGCACACCAGAAAAAGAAGACTTGAGCCAAGATTTTTTACTGAGAACTCTTAAGATACATTTGACAATGAATGAAACTGCTTCTTCTCTGTTACCTTTCCACTGCTTAAGAAACCTTTATCAGAAGTTACAAATGCATTTTTCTTAGAATCTTCTACCACAGCACCCCTTGTTTACAGGCATTCAGCCGGTCTTTGCTTCCATCTACGTGGGGAAATTTCTCCTCCTGCCTCCTCTTGAGCAGTTCCCATTCCAGGCTCCTGCACCAAGGAGGGTGTGGTGCAATGGGAACCATGTCCTATCAGTGGTGAACACATCAAAGCCCATTAATCGATGACTCCTGGACTTCTGCAACTATAAACAAGCCCAAACCCTGCCACACACAACCAAAACTAACTTTTAGCAATTGCTGACGCACTGCTCCTTCTGTATGGAAGGAGGAGGGAGGATTTCTGCCCGGTTGCCACTAGATGGAGTGAAGCCAAAACTGTAGATTTTATTAGTCTTGTGGTGGAAACACATCCTTTTCCTATACAGGTTTGGTTTGTTGTTGTTTGAGTTTTTTTCTTAAATAAGTCTGTTAAGCTGAGAACCAAGCCTGTCTGGTTCTGGAGTGAAAGAGCCCTGTTAATGTTAGTGCACTGCTCCGATTTGTAACTTGGATTTACTCAAAGGATTGATGACACACGGACTTTCCACGCTGTACACCAGAGAACTGAAGTTAAATTCTTGAAAGACTGGTTCCTTTCTTTGTCTTCCAGCACCCAGCGCAGATGAGTAAATAAAGAAATTCGACTATGGAGAGGGTCCTTGTGCTGTGACTACACAGGCACACAGGTTCTGTCTTTAGGCTTCTAAGGCAGATCATAAATATCTGATGGTGCTGACAACCTTCAAAGAGTTTAAGCAATAGTCCATCTTCCCTTTTTCACCCTGTTAGCACACCTTTTGCACTTGTCCATGCATGCATCTAAACTCCCATCCTCTGCCCAGCTAATTGCATACTCATAATACACGGGGAAATCATGAAATATTCCTTCTTGGTGTGCAGTGTACTATCAATCACTGTTTTCACAGCACAGCTGGTATTCCCCGATGTGATCAGCATTGCCCTAGTTTTGTTTCCAGCTAGGGGAGTTTGGTTATTGCAGTAAATGGCACGTGACAATAAGATAACAGTTACGGTTTCTGAAAATCTAGTACATAACAGATGTGTACTTCGAAAAGTACAGTGCAGTTTGAATGGTGAGTGTACCTACATATGGTTCATGACACTGTCGCTTTTTTTAATTATACCAAGTCTGCATATGCCAGAAACAGCTGAAATCCCTGAAAGTCCAAGAGTGTTTTAGGCACCGTTTTGCTTAGAGAATAGAATAGAATAGAATAGAATAGAATAGAATAGAATAGAATAGAATAGAATAGAATAGAATAGAATAGAATAAAGACTACTTGGAAGGGATCCACAATGATCGTCTAGTCCATCAGCCTGACCAAGGGCTGACCAAGTTTGACACATGTCGTTAAAGGCATTGTCCAAATGCCTCTTAAGCACTGAAAGGGTTTGGACATTGAACAATTCTCTAGGAAGCCTATTCCAGTATTTGACAACCCTCTCAGTATCTACTAAACTCCTAAGAACCTTTATCTCCTGCTACATCATATTTGGCAAGAAAGTAAGCAATACTTTCATACTCTTCCTTGAATCTGAATTATAAGCTATTTTTTACTTTTAATCCTTCTGAAGCAGGAAACATTACTACTTTACAAACCTTGAAGGCCTTCTGCTAACCAAATGAAAACCTTGCAGATATCTGCTACTGCTAATATTCTTCCAGACAAGGCTGCTTGGATGTTACTTCTTTTCCACCAAGTGAGGCTCCTTTTTACAGAACTCAGTGATGAAATGATTTAAGGCAATAGCTGCTCAGAAATCCAAATACATCTCATCAAGAGCCTTTTAAAAGAAAATTTTGTTGAGGAATGTTTCTGCTTGAAGAATAATCTTGTATTTTCTCCAGGAAGTTTTGAACAGATTCAGAAAAAATTAGAAACTTTGAAACATTAATGTATCTACTTTAAATATTCAGTTAAAGTATTTTTCATATTTTTAAAGGAAGCAATGAAATCACTAATTACAAGAGAACAAGAGACTATAAATATAATTATTATTAATTGATTGATATTTTGACTCAAAACGTCATTTGTTTGAGATTTTAAAACTGATTACTGGAAATTGCAGGAAAGCAAAAAAAGTTGACATTTCAATGTAGAGTGTGTCAATTTGAAACAAAACCACTGTTTCTGTCTGAAAGAGTCTTTCAACCTCTTTTAGAGTGTTCCCCGTGTCTTACCTCCCCATGTTGTGCATGCCACTTAAAGACTGCCAGGGTATAATAATGAGGGACAGATTGTGAGATCTCAGCTGTGCAAGCAAAGCTGATTTTTTTCATTCCAAGATTGGAATGGAAGTGGATCAGGGCAAGAGCCAGACATTCTCATCATGGACAGGAGAGGAAGAGTGGGCAGGAATATAGGAGGGAAAGAGTCAAGGAAATGCATTAGCAGTCCAGGCTTGCTGCTTCTGGGACCTCCAGGGGGACAGGGAAACTGAGACCAACTGGGCTGCCTTCAGCCAGGATTATGACAGCTTCCCACATCCCAACTCTTCCTTCAGCAAAGCAGTGGAAATATCCAGCTTATCCCTCTGGCACAGGCAGTCTGATTTCTAACCAAAAGGCATGAATTTCTAAGCAATCAAATTTTTCTTACCAACACTTTAAGCTGGATGGAGCTGTCATATCATGACTTCCCAATTAGGAGTTTGGCAAAGCTATCCTAAGTAGTACAGGACGTTTTGATGCAAAAAATAAAGGGCTCACTGACCCTTCTTCACCAATAATTTTCTGTTTATATTATCTCCCTTTCCTAGACAATCCTGTTGGAGTATTGGTTCAGTATCACATCTTACGGACATCAGGTACATCAATGGCTCTTGAAATTAGCATAGACTTTCTTTCAGGGCTCTCACACATCTTCTAACTATTCCTCATCCTGTTTCCTTCACAATAGTGGGCACCACTGCATTAAAAATGTACTACAAAGGAGTTTATGGTTATTTGCTGCTTTGATTAAACACTGTCTGTAGCCATTAGTATCCATCTACATTTCTAATCTGTGTGGGTGGGGGTATCTACAACTACCTAACTTCAGTTTCTTAAAAATCACATCAAATACAAAAGACTTTGCAAGCTTTTTTGATACTCAGTGGAGAGAAAGAAGCATGTTTATAGGGCAAATAATTTCTTCCGATGCCATATGTGAGGCTATGGTACCAGTAACTTCAGGGGTATCTTTTTCGTTCTGCCAGTCACAAAAGGGGACATAGGAGACTAGCTTAAAGTAGATAATTTATACTTTAGAAGGTAAAATTGTGTCAGATGAATCCAAACAACTATGTTGTAACTTTATCTTGCAGTGAAAAATGGGGGTTTGGCAAGCAAAAAGCTCTGTATTGGAATATAGCTATGCATATGTTAATGCATATGTATTTAAATACTCATGAGTCAATCCAAACCTCATAAAGGTACAGTTATATTATTCTAATAATATTCTAACACTATAGTAATTCTTTGCACCAACTACGTTCTCTTTCCTTTTTGACCCACCTTGCTATCTCTTCATAGTCTGGAAGACATTGCTACCTAAATACTTGGTTTTTGGTCATAGGTTTTTTTACTTATTGAAGAAAAACTATTTGGAAACATCTCATTCTCTTCATTGCATATTGTTTGGCAATATTCTATAGTGCAAAAAGGGGTTCAAAATTAGGTTGCTTCCTCTTACTCCTCTTGTAAGCCTCGAGTCTGTATATAGTTTTGCAGCTGTGAAATACCATTTTGTTCTAAGGCTGTAAAGAAAATTGCCTCCTTCACTGTTGTTCAGGCAGGACCACCAAGCAAAGGGGTGAAGGGATCCAGCTAAGGGCTGCACTGGCTGTGCCTGAGGTCAGGGGAGGGGAAAGTGGGCAGCTGCACCTCACGTGCACACAGTGTTTGCTCCCAATGTGTTTGTGCCTGGGAGGGCAGGAGCCACAGCCTGTGCCCAGGATGGACACAGCTCTGGCAGTGTGTCCCTGCCATTCAAACCTGTTATTCAGCCTGCCCAGAGCTAGGCCTGTCCTTAGTCATGAAGGAAAATTATGCCAGTGAAAGCAGTTCTTTTTTGATATGGAAAAACGTCAGAAGGGGCTCGGATAAGATTAGAAAAACCATTTCCTTTGCTGACCAAACACAAATTTTAAGCCAGGTCACCAAAGGTGAAATGTCACTACACCAAGTTATGTAGTTTTGACTTCCCAGTTAATCCTTATTTCAAGGTAATGAAACTTAACTGTCAGCTGGAATACCGTGTCCAGCCCCAGTATCTACACCTTCAAAAGGATTTTGAAAAATTGGAAAGCATTCAGGAAACCACTTCAGGAATGCTTTGAGAACTCTTTAATCCAGCAGACAAAGGCATAACAAGATCCAGTATCAGAAAGCTGTGTTTTGAAATATTCAGATTAAAATAAAGGTTATAAGAATTGCATAAGCAGGGAAGGACTTATTAGATTATCCATCACTGCAAACTTTTGAATCTAGACTAGTTTATCTTGTAAAAAGTATCATCTTTTGCCTAGCTAGAACTATGGATTTCAACTGAGAATTTCAAGATTTTTAAGATTCCTCTTGGGCCTTGATAAACAATAAGTCAATGTGAAGTAAGGCACTTACTTTCAAGCATTATGTCTCATGTCTTCTCTATTTGAGCATGCACTTAAAAGTTGGTACAATAGTCTCATATCCAAAGGAAAACCCAAGCTTAAGACAAACTTTGATCTTTGGTTGTTTTAAACTATGGTCTTCGATTCTTATAGATAAAAAAATGCATTGAGGGGGTTTTTGTTGTTTCATTGGGGTTTTTTTGTCTGTTTGGTTTGTTTGGTAGGTTCGTTTGGTTTTGGGGGGGGGGTTGGTTTTGGGGTTGTTTTGGTTTTTTGTTTGTGTGTGTGTGTGTGTGTGTGTAGAAGAGATGTGAATTACGATCCAAACTTAGACATAGTTCAAAGTGTTGGGGAAGAGATTATACTGCAAAGAACAACTATAATTAACAATTTGCCCTAGGACTCTTTCTTTCCATACTTATTCAAAGTCCACTTGCAAATCACAGACTCATCAGATTTGATCAGTATTTAGAGGCACTCAGCTATATTTCAGTAAAAGAATATACTTAAGACCATTCATATTTTCTATATTTGACATTCATATTGTAATGGTTACCTGGTATTGTTAATGTTACCTGAGTAGATGAGTTGTCTAACACATCAAGCACAAATACTTGTACACGCGTCTCATCCACAGATGTTTCCTAGAGTAAAATTTAATTACTTAATCAGAATATGAAAAAGTGCATAAGCAAAACTGAAATTATTTGAGGTCCTTAAAATACTCTCTGAGTACTTTGCTTGAGTGCAATGAACTTTCAGAGGAAAGTGGACTGTACCTCAGAGACTTGTGATGTCCCCTTCTATTTTACACATCATTTTTCTAGGTGTTGTGCTGCACCTTTTACCTATTGCTTCTCCATCTCTTTGTATGTAACTTTGTAGTTGTCAAATCCGTCTGCCACCAGAGCTTTCTCAGACTTTTCCTTATGTCTGATTTCTTCCCATCCTGACCACTCCAATTCCGGATTATTTCACCCCCATAGGCCCTAGATTTAGAAAAGTATGTAAATTGTGAAAATTGGAAGGCATATGTGCAAGTCCCCTTGCTGTAGCTAGACTATGGAGTTTTGATCATCTGAAGTCCATTTTCCTACTGCAGATGTCCAGGGCACCTGAATGAAGCGTATAGTACCTCGTGACATGAAGCAATATTTTCACTATGTGTACCCACAGCACTTCAGGAGCAGTAGAAGCTCTAACCTTTATCTCTGAATCTTTCTGAATATCCTCATGGTTAGAGGGAATAGCACTAAGCCTGTCCTCTTATATAGCATTTAAGCAGACAGTGATGGTATTGAAAGCAGACCTGTAGACATGCTTATATATTCATAAGTTAGTTTGTTTACTTCTAATTATGTAAGCTGGCTTGCTAGGAGCAACATACGTCTCCCTTCTCAACTAAAAGATTCATGAGGTTGTTAAATGAAAGCACAGATCTAGGACTAGAACAAAAATAACTATGAGGTGCATTGCCTTCTGGTTTCTAGAGTGATTTAAATGGCCTAATCTTGTTTCATTAGCATGTGAATTTCTCCTTATTCCTACCTAGGCTTACCATCATATATAGAAAAGTGGATTATTCAGGTCTTAAATAGCACAGCAGGAAAAGAGAGCAAAGTATGCACAGCAGTACTGTCATTTTTAACTTGCTGAAGATCCTTAAGTACTTTGTGGCTGGAAGCTTCATAAATACTTGGTTGTAATCAAATACATCATTTAGAGAAAGTACAATGCTTTTCCACATGCAGTGTCAAGCACTCATGACAGCTGCAGACCCTACAGAATAATAAACATACACACACTGCCTGGACTGCTCTGTGTTCTCTATGGATGAGCCCCTTCTGCTCCCTGCATAATTTAACATAAATTAAAATACATAGCATATTTTATCTATTTTTGATATCAAAATGGATAAGCATTTATGTGAACAGTGAGACATCCCATTATCAAATCTTATCAAACTGAATAATTACTCAATGTTAGGTATAGCTACCTGAAGCACCCTACCCTTTGATGTTTATTATTCTGGTAATAATCCCATCACTAAGAAAATAAATAGAACCACAGAATATCCTGAGCTGGAAAGCATCCACAAGCGTGATCGAGTTCAACTCCTGGCCCTGCACAGGACACCCCAAGAGTCACACCATGTGCCCAAGAGCGTTGTCCAAATACTTCTTGAGCTCTGGCAGGCTCGGTGCTGTGTTCACGTCCCTGGGGAGCCTGTTCCAGTCCCCAACCATCCTCTGGATAAAGAACCTTTTACTAATATCTAATCCAAACCTCCCCTGACACAATTTCATGCCCTTCCCTTGTGTTCTGTCCCTGGTCACCAGAGAGAAGAGATTGGTGCCTGCTCCTCAGCCTCCCCTTCCAAGGAAGCTGTGGACTGCTATAGACCGCAATAGACCACAAACTCCCTCAATAGTTTTCTTGAGTTTTCATAAAGGGTAGTTGATTTTTGAGAATGGACAGCCATCTGCAGTAGTTTAGATTTCAGCTCAGCCTCCCAGAAGGTGGCAGGTGAGCTGGGTTAGCAGCAAGTGGTCTTCATGGAAGTTAGGATTCCCGTGGCTGGAGCGGCAAGATGGCACAGCTAAATATGCCCAGATACCCTGCAAATAAAAGATTCTACTTGTTCTGGCCAAATCTCAGTCCCATTCTGTTTCATGCAACACAAGTGGATGCTTTTGTAGTGATACAATTTTTTTGTTTTTATTCAGTTTTCATGGTGTCTGATCACATCCATTTATTTCCTATTATGAAAAAAGCCTCTTAAGAAAATTACTTAGAATCATAAAATGTTGAGGGTTGGAAGGGTCCCAAAATACGATCTAGTCCCATCTTCACCTGCCATGGGCAGGGACAGCTTTCACTAGACCAGGTTGCCCCAGGTCTTGTCCAACCCGATCTTGAACATTTGCCAGGGTTGGGGCATCCATAAGCTTCCTGGGCAACGTGTTCCAGTATCTTACCACCCTCTGTATAAAGAATATCTTCCTAATACCTAACCTAATTTCCCCCTCTTTTTGTTTGTAACCATTACTCCTTATCCTATCACTACAGTTCCTGATGAAGAGTCCCTCTCCAGTTTCCCTGTAGGCCCCCTTCAAGAAGACACAGGAAGGTTGCTGTGAGGTCTTCACACAATCTTCTCTTCTCCAGCCCAAACAGCCCCAACTCTCTCAACTACCTTTGTAGGGAAGGTGCTCCAGTCCTCTTAACAACTTCATGGCCCTTCTCTGGACTTGATCCAACTGTTCCATGCCCTTATGCTGGGGACACCAGAAATGAACACAATACTCCAGGTGGGGTGTCACAAGAGAAAAGCAGAAGGGGAGAATCACCTCCATCAACCTGCTGACCACGCTGCTTACGATGCAACCCAGGATTCCATTGGAGAATCTTTCTGGGTTGTGAGTGCACATTGCTGGCTTATGTTGAGTTTTTCATCAACCATCACCCCCAAGTCCTTCTCCACAGGGCTGCTCTCAATCACTTTTCTGCCCAGCCTGGAGGCATGCCTGGGACTGCCCTGACCCAGGTGTAGGACCTTGCACCTTGCACCTTGCACCTTGCTTCATTGAACTTAATGGGTTTTGTGTCAGCCCATCTCTCAAGTGTGTCAAAGTCCCCTTGGATGGCATCCCTTCCCTCCAGCATGTCGACTGCCACTCAGCGGCACCACTCAGTGACACCACTCAGCTCGGTGCATCAGTGAAATTGCTGAGGGTGCACTCAATCCCACTGGCCATGTTGCCAGCAAAGATGTTGAACATAAAGGGATCTAGACCAGGCATTATTTTTTAAAGGGCTTGCAGAGACAGCCATATGTGGCAAATGTTACATTATAAGATATTCTGTGCTCTGTCACCTCATCACCTAATTCAGAAGCAGTTTAGTATTATTTCTTCCTAACAATTAGCTGACATGTTCATAATACATTTGAAATATTGAAGAGGATACTGTTTTGAACTGGATACTTTTGTTTGAACTGATGGTTTCAGTTAAATGCTTGTGTATTTCCCAAAACATCCAGTGCCAATCTTTATCAGTGAGATATATTTAGTTTTAATTAAAATATCAAATTCAATTGTGCCATGTGATATTAATATAACAAGGGATATTAACTTTGTGTGATGCACATATTAAATTGTTATCATATGTACTCCATCCTCAACATATCCCTGGCAGGATTCTTGTCACTTAAAATCTGCCTCGCTGTCAGAAGGAACCACCCATCATTTTATTTGTTTGCTTGGAGCATCTTCTGCTGCTTGGGGCGGGGGTAGGCTCTGTTTGCTTTGGGCAACTCAAAAATCTTCCACAACCTGCTTGCTCTGCTGTAGTGAGGAAGAAAGTGCTTGTTAAGTTCAAAGGAGACATGTCCTCAGTCATGGACAGTGATGGGCTGCTTCAAGAGCAGTACCAGCGGAAAGCTTGAGGTACACAGAGCAAAAGAGATGGAGCATTCCTTATAAAGTGTAACAGTGACAGCAGGCTGAGAATCATCCTTTCCTCATCTTCATAGCTGCTGTGACATGAGATCCACAAACAAGGACAATATGGAGCTTTTTGTGAATTTCTTCTCCTTTGCAACATGGTGCAACTAACTAGGCTTCTTTCACCTCAGGGAAGTTCTGAATGATTTTTCCTCTGAAACACTAGAGATTTGAAACACTTCAAAAAGCAAGAAGCTAAAGCAGGAAGCTGGGGCATGTTATACAAGGATACAATAATTATAACTGGGTTATAGACCAGGTTTTGAGAGGAAAACCACCAGGAGATGAGGAAATAAAAGTGGAGCAAGGACACACTAGCTGATGCAGCTGGAGACAAACTCCCCCCAAATTCTGAAACTTTGAATTTTACTTTTTCTCCCTTTCAAGTTGCATGAACTTGTGCTGTTTGGGAGCAGAGGGAAACATCACACAAAAAGCACCACTTGTAAGAATCTCACTCAACACGGTTTCATGAAAGAAATTAACCAGAGACCCTGTTAATTACTCACAGTTCTTGGAAGAAGCTATATTGGCTGCCTTCCTGGTTCCACACATCTTGCCTTTATTAGGCGTTATACAGCAAGTGAATCATACATGACAGGGCTGCTCTGGCTCTAATATTTTGAGGTTATCTGGTCCTATTTAGTGATGTTCCCTAGAGATCCAGATATCCCCAAAACCTCTCATGACAGTGAAGCAGGAAGAGAACTCATCTCAAATGGACTTCTGTTCTCTGCTACTCATATCTCTTCTTTGTCTAGATAATATCACAATCCAACCAGAAAAAATAGAGATGGAGTGGAGATTAACTGGTGTCCTCATTCATCCACTTCATCCCAGATTTTGGCAGGATCGTCTGCTCTAAAACCAGTAGAGCATCATCAAAACAGGGTAAAAGAGTGTCTAAGGTTAATTTAGAGAAGGGGAATGACAGATGTCAGAGAGGTTAACACCATTTTTTTCTTTTAATTTTCACTGAAAGTTGTTCTAAGCAAAAATCTAGACTGGCCATAGAGCATATGAATCAGAAAATATAGGACGTGTGTGATGCTTTGGTGTATGAGATCACAACTTTCATTCTAGATGAGCAGTTTTTGAAGGGTTCTGGGTAGCTCAGGTTCCTCAAAATATTTTGGAAAATTGAAGGGTTTTGTAAAGTGTTCATGATTTAATGAACCACAGCTTTAAAATTAGTGTTGAGAGACACTTTGGATGACCATATTCTGAGAGAGGACCAGTGAATATTTACAGACCGATTCTGTCTTAAAAGGGCATTAACATTTTGTAACCTTCTCCCTCCCTCTTGCTTTTTTTTCTGTTCTTCACTAGTTATCCGTTTTTGTATGATGATCTCCTGAGAAACAGTATGGCAGCATTTGATACTAAGCCTTCACCAGTCTAAGTAGGAATCATCCTCAGGGTAGAAAAAATTTCAAGTCAAGGAGAAATTTACTTCAGGCCCTGTGTGGACTAATCTTATTTAATCTGGTAAACTGAATTTGTGAGCCTTCTGGAGACTTTTCAAAGGTAGATGTGTGAGGAGCAATTATTTCCTCCAAGAGAACGCACAAAGGAGAAACAACTTTCAGCTACCTAAAGCCCGAGTGCCCACACAGAGGGGCTCAGGGCATCTGGATATCTCAAATGAAATTTCCATGGGAATGAAGTGAAAGAAACTAAAGGTAAAGAAAGGTGAGAGCACTTTCTTTTCCTTCTAAGGTGTGCACGGAGTAATTTATATTTGAAGTCAGAATCAGGCAATACTGTTTCATTCATGACAACTGTGAAATACAGAGATGGCATTTTTGCCAGGAATACATTTATCCATGTTAATGAAGTTCTTTATTGGGGGTTGTATGAAGTATTTACTCATGTTCTGGGGTGGGATGTTGCCCTGTCTAGGTAGAGACATATTTTAGAGTTGTTTTTCACATAGCAAAGATAAAGTACTGAAAAAAACAGGATCAAAATTACAGCTGCTTAGAGCGCTTTCCTGGCTTGAATCCACAATGTTAGAAAGGACTCCAAATTAAAAAACAGGTGCACTATGTCCAAAGGCATTTAGGTGCCTAATTGTCTGTGAAAACAGTACAAGCCATTGAAGATCTTGGCAAGTGTGATTAATCTCAAAGGGACGCGACATTCTCCTGCATTCTTGCGTCTTCTCCTGAGCCACGACCCAGCATTGCCCACACAAACTATTCCACCGGCGGCTGAATTATCATGGAGATAAGCTATGTGCCAAATGTTCTGCGTCAACAGTGGGATATCATGTTTTATAATTCCCATTCAGAAAGGTGGCTTTGAACGGAAGTTATTGAGGAGCCACAAGTGGAATACTTGTGCTAAGTGAGTGTAGCTGGGGCAGGTCCAGCCACTGAGACTGAAGAAAGTCCAGACCAGGAGTCAGCCACCAAGGACGGACCAGCCCAAAGCTACAGGTGGAAACGTACCCAAGGAAATGGAGAAATGAGGGCTACCTCAAACCAAAGAGCAAGTCAAGAGCAAGGTCAGGAATCCAAAGAGCTTGCACTGAAAGTTGTGGATAAATGTGAGCTAGGACTAGAATAAGACAATGCAGGTTAGTTGAGAGGCAGGAACTGTGCAGAAATAAAGGGGTGTTAGGGGTGTTTGTAAGACAGTGAAAGCAGTTTGTAGAACTGTACCTGAATCAGAAACATATGGCATCCCTTGGACAGTCAGGAGTCTCAGGACACCAACCTGCCAGGAGGGTATTGAGTCAGCTCCTGGCTGCAGAGCTTGACTGCTTAACTCAGGGCCTAAGAGAGGAGGATATGTGTGTAACCTGACGCAAATGATCAGTTTGTTCATTCAGTGCAGATATGTCAATTTACAAACAGGAATAATTTATAGAATCACCAATCGGGACCTCAGGATCTCTCAGGTTTCTTCTTTTCTGATTTATGTAACTCTGTGGATCGTGTCTCTGGGCAGGGATGAGGTTGGGATGTGTGACTGACAGTACCATCTCTCAAGCCTCCTTTGGCTCTGGGGCTGTGGTACAGCCTTTCATGCTCTGCAGGCACTCCTGCCAGATGTGTTCACAGATCAAGACAAGCTCTGTGTTCAGGGCTGCAAAGCAGAACAGTTTCTGTAGTGGCGATGACAAAGATACGGTCCTTGCTGTGAAGGAGATGGGCACCAGTTGTTTGTGTTTTGTCTCAGTGTGAGACAAAAGACATGGATTACAGTCATTCCTGAAGTGTGGCCACATCAGAAGTAAAATGTAGTCATTAAATCTGTAGATTAAAAGTAGGTATAGGCTTCAACATCTTGCTGAATTAATGTCTCTGTAATTGCCAGGGGACATTAAAAGGTTAGTCTAAGTACAGCATAGAACAATAGAAGTCGGGCACTCACAGTGGAGGAAAGATGCAGTAATATCAGTATCAATGTGCTCTACATTTATCCATGTAAATGGATAAATGCTATCTGCAGAATATAACTATTTCAGTTTTTAAAATCAAAACAAAAACCCATAACTAACTAAAGTATTTTTAATGGCATAAAATTCTAGACCACATCAAAGAATAAACATGCTGTATATTTCACTTGTCAGATCAAGACCCTTTGCAGTTCTCACTAACCAAACTGTAAAAAAAAGAAAAAAGTTGTTTAGAATCCAAAATATCTCAGTTTGCTTACTACTACACATGTGAAAGGAATATGTGTGATAAACAATCATTGACCAAACAGAAAATGAAACATTTCTGGTTTAAAAATAAAGCATGTAATGAGAAAATAAAAATTATTTATTAAGTCAAACGACTTTTAAATCTTTAAATTCCCCACATACCTTCTAGGATTATACTAACCTGTGGAAGGTCATTATAGTTATATGGGAAAAGATTAAATAAGCACTTAAGCAGACATAAATAAAACAGACAGGTTAAAAGCTATTAAACTGAACAAGAATAGAGGGAAACTTATCAGTGCTGTAAAGAAATCCAAACACAGAAGGAAACAAACAAAATGTTGAAAATAGCTAACGGGAAGTAGCAACTCTGGAAGTACAAAATCTTATTAAATTCCAAGTCATCTTGTACTGAAGAAAGTTCTTGGTCCGTAAGGACGACTATGAAGAATATATTACAGGAAAACTTCTGTAGTGAGCTGAGAGCTTTTCCCCCCCAAATAACACAAAGCAGGATTTAAAATTTGCATTGAAATTATTAAGAGGCCTTGAAAATGGAGTCTGCATTCTTCCCAAAAAAAAGTCAGAGTGAAGACAGGCAACACTTTCTGACTAAGGAAATACTAAAAGACAGTGTGTGTATGTATACATATATGTATATGTCAGCCAGTCATTTGGATCAGGACCATGCAGGGAGAGATATGCCTGCGACAGACGTGTTGGCGGGGAGGAGATGGAGATGCAGTGGCTGCTGTGGCTCTTGGGCCATGGCTGGAAATGAAGCTTGGTCTCTAAACCAGCAATTTCATTTCTCCAGGGAAAAATAAATCGGCAATATGTGAAGGAAAAATATATAACAGAAAAGAAACAGGATCTTTTAGTTATTCTTGGGGGGGTAACTAAAGTTCCAGAGGTGTAGCTTCAGTGAATTCACTGAGGGATGTTTTTGCTAATAAAGCTTTTAAAATGAGGGATGGATTATACTCCAAGTATGGATATTTCTAAATATGTCTGGGTTTATATATTTCTCAATATTTCTGTTTTTATTTTTCTGACTTTTGCCTGTACAAAATATAAACAAAACCATTCTTAACTAGTTCTGTATGCCCCAAAGAGAGAAAAGTATGCATGCTTTCAAGGGAATGAAAAATAACATACCAATTTGTAGGAAAAAAAAATTAATTAAATACGGAATCAATTAAAAAGGCTATAGAGGTCACCATTAAAAATGTACGTACTGGTGTCATGCAAAGGTATCTCTGCAACTCTATTCTCTGCTTCAATCTGCCAAATTCGGATAAATATTGACTTTTAATGGCATCTGATGTACCAACAGCCGTAGATGCTGCTTAATTCAACAGCATCAGTTAAATGCAGGTCATTGCACTAATTAAGAGTGCATCTGTTATAACTCATCATTTTGTTCTCCCTAATTTTAATAAGCAATTTTTCCAGCATGCTTACTGGAAATATTACAACATCTTCCTGCACTGAGAAAACCCACAGGACCTATTTATCTGGTTCAACTGTATATTGTTTAAACAGAGGGTCATACTGAAACCAAAGGCTTGCCATTTTGCCCAGAAGACAAAGTCTACGATTTGCCTTAGGATTACAGCACATCTGCAGGAGGGAGAGTACTTTTCCACAGATCACTTAAGCCATCCTGAGCAAAAGGAATACCAACACCAAAGATGCACCAAGGAACGACAACCGCAGCCGCTGAAAGTGAATAACCTGAGATTCAGGACGAGGAGGCATCCTGATTCTATTTTCTGTGCATGCCAAGATTTGACGTGTAGTTAACCCAGCTGGGGCTAGGAGCCCGAACAGTGTAAGAAAAGCAAACTCAGCTCAGGCAAAGAATGCTTTGTCCTACCTCAGATTTAGCCCTCAGGTGATCAGGCACTGCATGCTTTTAATTTTACCAGCTAGGGATATTTTTTTTAAATGTTCAGAGAACAAACGTGTCCGAATATTGAGCATGACACAAAATGTCATTAATGCTTAAAGTTGCGAGTCCTTCAGCTCACGGAGGAAGATGCGAAGGGAAGGAGGGTGTTTTGTCAGACCCAGGGTGAGAATGTCCCTACATAAACAAAAGGCCTGGGATTGGACGTCGTCTTAGGGAAGGGGGGAGGTGAA
>VXBT01010378.1:796998-838306 GCA_013400235.1 Oriolus oriolus
CGCGGGGCGCTTGCAGGGGCACGGAGCGGAATCGGCGGGAGCGGCGCTGGGGTCCGGCTGCCTCGCTCCGAACGCCCTGGGAAGTTACCTGGATGGCCAGGTCCCCCAGCGTTGGGAGCGTCGTGCGCCGCGTCCCCACGCTCCCTCCCAAAGGAAAAAGAAAGACAAACCAGAAAAAAAAAAATTAGCTCGTTCTTGATACCTGTGCCCCTTTGTACCTTTCTTTCTTTGCTTTGGGTTAATGATGGTTTGTGATTATGAAACCCCACGAGGGATCAGCTCCAAGAGCGAATGGCATTACTTTAAGTCATGACTTGGAAATACACATGTGCGTGTACATACACTCGTATTTTAATACCTTGAACTTGGGGATTATACAAACCCATGTCCGTCTCACAAGGAGCTACTGATTGACTTTCTGCTAAGGTTAAGGAAATACTTGTGCTTCCACAGGTCTTGCAGAATTGGAGGCACAGGTCTTATAAAAAATTGCAGTGGCATTTGGCTGAACAACTCTTATTTTTAGCACGCTATTGTGAAAGTGGTTATATAACTTCTGGTGGATTTTTGAGGACAAAATTAACAGCTCATAACAAGTTAAACCTCTTTTTTTTTTTCCCCCTCTGAAAGAGGAGAAATAAACAGAATGAAATCTCAGTGAGTAGAGTCAGGTGAACTTCAGCCCAGCGATAGAGATTCTCTGAGAAAAAGCCCCAGGTTATGAATCCCACAGCTCTCTCAACAATCATGAAGCAGCAGGTGCAAGACCAAACAAAGTCAGCTCAGAGCCCCAATTAGGAAGTTGATTATCAGGCTGCTTCAAGGCTGTTTCTTGCTAAACCAGGGTGAAATCAGCAATCACTTCAGTCTTGTCTTCCCACCCGTGCCAATACAATACAGATGCTGTGTTTCCTTAGGGGATTAGATTGTTTCATGAACTTCAAGAAGTACGCTCAGCCTGAAATATTTGCTTATAATGCTTGACGTATTTTAATGCAGATGCTTCACTTGCAAAACTTGGTTCCTGCTTCTCAGGCTGGTCTTTCTTCATTACTTGCAAAAACTGAAGAAGAATAATACCCTAAGATTTAAAAAAATCGCTTCCAGAAAGTAACTGAGTGGATCAGCAGTGTGCCTACATTGAGAGCCAGGATGTGAGGGTGCTGTGACAGTGTTCAGGCTTTGAGCAACCGGTCTCTCTCTCACTTCTGTTGCATGGTCCTCATGAACTTTTGTCATCCAAGTGAAGTCCTAAGTTCTAGACATTTGTGATTACTGTGCAGCTGAAAAGAGAGGAGTAGTTTGCAAAACCTCTGTTGTAGGATGAGCGAGAAACCTAGCAAGTAGGACTTTGCCTTCTCACCTCTCTTGTGGCCCGCTGTTTGGGCAGAGCTCTTGTGTGCAGGGAGGAGGTGTGTCTGGTAGCAGCAAGTTTTGCTCAGTGTTCCATTGCAGCATGATAAGTAAGTGAAAGATGTGTCAGTGAAAACCATCAATGAGACCTCTACAAGGGTGCCATAAAAGTAACCCAAGATTTTGAGTTGATTCATATAGCTGAAATATATTCTTTTTTTAATCTTTCAAATAGACTATGCATGACTTTCAATGGGGAATAGAACAAATGTATGAAAAGTTGAAGAATTTAGCTGTGGAGATTTTTGTTTCCTTTCATACTATCAGGTGAGGGTAAAAATTAATATCTGAAGCACCCACTGAACTGCATCAATAATTGGAAAATGCTTGGTTTCAGTCACCATTTGTCAATTTATATGAAAGTGCAAAGCTCAAAGATCCAGATCATCTTTTGTAATAAATAGTCCTGTTTGAGTTTTGTTTAATAAATTTGGTAACTGGTTTAATTCTAACACTCCTAAAATCACGTAATAATTCCAATTGTCAGAAACTGGTAAATTCCAGTTTGGAGTTGGTACAGTGGTATTTACCAATTTCTGATCTTGAGTTAGAATTGTTTCAATAAGCAGTTCCAAGTTACTGAGTAAGAATCAAGTGGCTCAAGCTACTGCGCAGATTTACTGACATCTGAAGAGTACCTTTAAGAGCAGCACAAAAACGTCCCTTCACTCACAGATGCTCTTGGGTGTGGTTGTGCATTTATAGTGTTGTGGTTCAGGTCATGAGTGGGCTTTTGATGCCCATCTTTCAGTTGTTCCACTTACTGTCCATCTGCATATACCTCATGGTGGGCCAGCTGGATTCCTTTAAGATGAATCTAAACTAAAAGATGTGCTGCGGTTGTTGCTGGAAATACAATCCATGGGACCAGATCTAGCCTGAAGTAAAACCCTGTAAAATACCTACAGTGTCTTCTGTGCCTAGATGTTTTGCTGTGCCTGTCAGTTCCTGTTGGGCTGTGCTAGCTGCTACAGTAGACCTGGTCCATTTGCAGCATGCTGTTACTGAGGTACCACGCAGTCTGAAGCCAATACTGCCCCTCTTTCCCTGGGGCGAGGGCTAGTCCCCGCTTCTTGCACCTTTGTCTGGGTATGCGTTACCAAGACACTCCTGGCTCAGCTGGAGAGCACAGCCCTGCAACCAGCTGGGAGTGTCCTGCTGAGATCTCTTCAGTTCAAAATGAAGATGGCTAATTTTATTTTTTTTTTTTTGTAGTCTGGCATGTGATAGGAGACTAGTTTTTGAGTGGGAGCTTTGGATAGTGTAGCCTTGTGCTTGTCTGCTGGGCGTGGACACAGCAGTTGCGTTTAGGAAGGGACAGCTGGTGCTTCTTCATGGTTGTTTGCCTGTCACTGGTCAGAGCCCCTCTGCACGTAAAAGTCCATAAGGCTGTTTATATTCCTCGTTGCGTTTGGGAGTGGTGAGAAATGTTGGCTTGAAACTTTAAAACTGTCATTTAGAAATGCTGCACTGTGTTCCCTGGGTGCAGCATCGTGGCTGACTGCATCTCCCACAGGGCGCCAGAAGTATCACTTGGGAGGAGGTTCCACCTCTGGGGGTAGTTACTGGGTTCCAGCACATGATGAGAATCATGCTCTGACCCCAGAGTCTAGTTGCCTCAGGCAGGGGGGAGTGTTTAAGGGGAGATGTTTAGAAACATCCACTTAGAACTTCAAGCTTGATTAAAACATGTTAAACCTTTTTTCTGGAGTTTCCACTGTAAAGGGGAAAAAAATTCCATTCTCTGTTTTTTGGTGATTTGGCTGGCTTCTTGGAGTTTCGTGTTTTTCTTTAGTTTGCTTCTTTTGGGAAAATTATTTTGAATTGAAAAATGATTCTGTTAATTATAAACAGTTATCTCTTCTATGAAAGCATTTCTTATTAAAAAATATATTATTGGAGCAATTAGGGATTGGATCCTTCTTTCACTTAGAGAAGACGGTTGTCATTGCTGCAGAAAGTGGCCCTCTTACCAACTCTTCAGTTTTATATACATTTTCGTTGGATCGTGATGGAGATGGTAGAGTTGCATTTGTATAGCATGCTTGATACGAAGGTTCTTCTTGTCCTGAATCACTGTGACTGCTCCGAGACTGCTGCTAGATTTAGATTGCAGAAAATGTTGTACTATGTGGAACAATAGGAAGTGAAAAACAAAGAGAGCGTTTCCTTCTCACGTGGCTGTATTTCTGTTGCTAGAAGTTGTGTACTCCAAGTCTTACTTCAGTGCATAGCTCCTCTGTGGGATGAAGTATAGATTTAAACATGAGACATGATGATATGTCACTTGAAACCATGATATTTCTTGTTTTCAATCCATTAAGCCTTTCACTATGAATTTTAAGAATATTTTTGAAGCCTGTTTCGGAAAGGGAAGCAGACCATAACAATCTGTCTCGCTGCAGGACATTAAAACAGAGGGCAATCCATCTTTCAATATCTGGTGTGATACAATTATGGCAACTTCACTCGTAACCGGTCTTTCTCAAAAAGTCATCTTACAGCACCCACTCTTAACATTATTTTTTTTCTTGTGTGCTTAACCATACTTATCTATGACAGTCTCAATATTTTGTTCTTTGTTGCTGTCCAAATAATATCTCTAAGAGTTATAATGGTGTATTTTAGATTAGTCTTAAAAGTAAGGGGGATTTACTAAGGTTAGTTTTTCATATGGACTCTGCTGCCATATAGAATTAGTTATACTGTAAATGTGTGTTGTATATAGAAATATGCATGCTACTGTCTTTATTACAAAATTTTTAAGGAAAGAAAAAGGGTAAATTTATCTCTTGTTCCCGACAGTTTTAAAGTCATTGTTGTTTAAGAAGTGAGTATTTTAAGAAACCATAATTTATAATGAAACTTGAGGAAATTAAAACTGTGATATATTCAAGTAGAGAAAGACTCATAAAGATTTTTTTTCTGTCTATTTTGTGTTAAGGAAGTGGGAGAAGTGAAGTACACTGTGAAAGGAAAATATATTATTTACCCTCCAAATTTCATTTTGGAACCGGATTTTATTGAGTGTGATGGGCAGTGCACAAATACAACATCAGACTGTGGATTTAACACAATAAATCTTAAAAATTTCCTGATTTTTTAACATCTCTTAAAACTTGGAAACAACACTTGTACAGCTCATGCAGAACGCCTTGCTGACCTTGTGTTGTACAAACACTTACTGGAGTTGGAAAACTGTGTTGAGCTGGTCTAGATGTGAATTAGTTGCCCATCTCCATTTACATGCAGTTTTGTTGTGGATTCCAGCCAAGTCTCATCTATCGTATTACCTTACTTAAGTGCTGTTATGATAATGCTAAAATAGACTGATATTACACAGTAGTGCTAACAAAAAAATAAACAGCATTGTAAAAACTCTGCATGACCATTTCTGGCATGAAATGGCAGGTTTTGTCCCTGGTGCAAATCTCAGACCTAATCTCATTTCCAGTGAGGCCAGAACACTGGCTTGGCTTAGAGTTAAGTGAGATCCTGCCCATAAATCTGGCCAGTCTCCATTGAGATAACATCTGGAAAGCTGTCATTTAAAAATATGTGGGAGAGCTTGGAATAGGGGTGTAAATAGTGGGTCAGAGCTTCTATCCAAAAGGAGAAGATCCAAAAGGAAGCTCTCAGATATCAGACATCCTTGCTCTAGGCATGTTTTTTGTTATGATCCATCTATCGTTCATCTGTTCCTGTTCTGTCAACATAATTTGGAGCTCAGTATCCTTTGTGAGGAACAAGAGGAGGTTGATGGGCAAAGAAGATGGGAATATGTGAACATGTAGCATGAGTTAATGGATGAATCCAGTAAAGTCTGCTAATAAAGAGAGAGATGGCTATCACTTGTATTTTGATTTAAGTTGTTCTCTGGCTGACACCTTTTGGATTACTACACACAGTGGATTTATACTAAGCATATTTGTTGACTTTGGTCTGTTTTCTTCGTTAATGATGTCCATGGAAACTTTGCCTGATTCTTCAGTGAGAACAGCTTTTGCCAAGATAGTCTGAGGAATGACTACTTACAAACTGAAACAAATTCTAAGCATCTTGGATTCCATGTAGGCAGAGGAAGATTGTTCATCTGTCTTTTTAATACTTCCATTCCTTACTGAAGCTGAGCCTTCAGCAAAGTCATAGCTCAGAACTTGTGGCTTCTTAATGGTAGGTGAAGCTGAAGATTCGAATGTCACAGAAACTGATTATTAGGAATATTTATTGTTTTGTTCAAAAATCACAGAAGATATGTGAAAACAGCACCATTGTGTTCCGTTTTTGATATGTGTAATGACCCTTTTCCATAGAAATCCTAAAGCAAACAAGACAAATGCACACAATTGGAAATTGAACTAGTTTATGTCACCTGAAACTATCTTGCTTTCAGGTTCCCAGAGTCCCTTCAGTCACTTACCTAAAGTTATTCAACAACTCAGTCTAGATTTTTGGGTTTTTTTGAACTGCAAGACAAATCCCACCTTTGTCTACCATACATTCCTCTCAAATGAAAAGTGCCGTAACAGATCCCATTTTGTTTTATCTAATTTTTTCTAAAGTTGACTGCACTTGATATTCTTTCTTCTCGAAGGAGCATTGCAGAAGCTCCTTCACAAACTACAGTCTACTATTTTCTGAATTCTAAATCCAAAATTCCTGTTGCTTTTTCCTTCAATTCAGGTAGACTGCTTCCAACTAGAAAAATATTTTTCTGTCGATGTTTCAATAGCTGACTTTAAAAATAGGATAAATGCAAACACTGTTTTGAGTACCTATCAGAATTTGCCAGTCTTCTCTTTATAAAAATAGCCATGGCTTTTTTCAGTACAAAAATATAATATTTTGTGAAACTTGTTTCTTTGGAAACAAGTTTATTGTGTTATTCCAAGTTGAGCGTAATTATTTTCTGGACATCTCTAAGGTTTCTTTAAAAGAAGCATATGATATTACAGGAAGAATGTTCCTCTTGTTTGCCAGAGAGCTGTACTATGTTTACTATAATAAGATTAAAGGAAATTTGAGAGTCAACGCTAGCTCAGTGGGAAACTGATAAACACACGTTGTACTTGCAGGAACACTCTGCCCAGTAGTATTAGGAAATTTATCACTATTTATTTAGCAGCTCAGACTCTGACAAACAGATTCGGTGTCCATATAAAAGTACACCAGACACTAAAAAAACTTAACAATGTGGATGTGATTTGTGGAATCTGAACTGTTATCCTGGCATAGCCATCTCATGTGGCTTAGGATTGGGAATCTCACAGCGTAGTCTCTCAAAATAAGGAGTCTGTATCTTATGGATCCTGTTGCTTTCCAAAGACTGTGGTTTGATTCCTGGCACTTCTGGTTAGGTCAGCTATTACAGCCACAGTCATAAACAGCAATTTTCAGAATTTGAGCAAGCTAGACAAGGGTGTAGCTCCTTGGAAAAGTTATTCTGGAAGAGGTAAAACCAGCAATATCTCTGGATCCATATCTGGCATTGGCAGACTTTACACTTGAGAAGCAATGGCTGTCCAGTCTCGTATTTACTAATGTTTATTTGTGCCTTGGCCAATGTTTCAACTAGAGAGTGAATTCTGGAGAAAGAAAAGGCCACAGGGATGACTTTTCATTCCTAAGGACGAGTTAAGAGCTCATTTTTACATGGTCACAAATGCTGCTTACTAATCAGTAAAACAGAATGAAGTAACTTTGCTATGAAATGTGTGCCGGAAAGCATTTTGGAAATATTAGGAGTAGAGGGGAAGGTATAATCACGCAGTAATACATAAGCTGCTATTGTAAATGTCTTCATCACCTCCAAAATGGCAGATCTCCTGCTGAAGTGGGCAGCTGCTCACTGTGTGCGTCTGAGCACCACGAAAGGCCAGTGGATTATTCCCACCGTGTGTTGGTAGTTAGGAACTGCAGGTTGAAGTCACTGTTGGTTATAGAAGCTACTACGATTAGCTGTTCATGCTGGGTGTGGTAATACATTTATTTGACAAATAGGTGATTAGGGAAGTTAGGTAATTGAAGCACTGCTCTCAACTACGAAATTTCTTAGAAAGAAGCCTAAAAAGCAAGGATCACTCTTTGTGTGAAATTTATGGATTTGCATGCTACCCATTAAGTCACCCCAAAATATTCATTCCTTTTCCTGGTGATGTAAAATCTGAATGTGAGCTCCTAACCTGCTTGAGATATTAAAGTCTAATGTAATTTGTTCAAGCTGTGGAGGAATAATCTCTTTTCTCTTGTGTTCCTCTCCCACCCCAAATGGTCTTTAAAGGTCTGTGGAATCAGTGGAGATCACCTTTCCATGCCAGCTAAGTTATCATTTCATTGAAGGCCATGCCTTACCATTGTAATCATGACTGTAGTACAGTCCAGCATGCTGGGGAGTCTTCAAGACTTCCAGGAACCATGGGAATTTTTATTCTGGTTTTAGGTGATCCGTTCAGGCTGTAGAACTGCAAATGCATGGGTGCAAAGCCACGTGAGCAAGGGTTTCCTGCCTCAAGGGAGACTGCTGTGTATCTAACTCCACTGGCAGTCCAGGCTTCAGGCCACAGCTGGGATTCTTCTGCACATCTGTCCTCGGCAAGTTCACCTGCAGATTGAGGAAATCTCTGTCTTGCTTTGTCATTAGGTAAACCAGAGCATTGCGTGTTTTGGCTCTTCTGCTTAGCTTTGTCCGCATAGGTAGATAGACGACAATCAGAGTGCTTGCAGTTTGCCCCATTTTATCCAAATTGTATCTCAAGGCTACGGCACGTTGCCAGTTCATCTCCCCACTTGGACGCCAGCTTCATTTACTCATATAAATAACTGGATAGCAGTCAAACATTATTGACTTAAGCTGTTACTTTATCTGAATGTGTAAAATATAGAGAGTTTGAGATGCTAATGCCATGCTCGTTGTTTGGGTTTTCTTCTTCCACACCGAAACTTAGATGTGTTTTTTAAGAACATTGAAACTTCTTGGTCATTATATTTATCATGGGTTTAGATTTATTGTCACTGTTTATAAACCCACCCCAAATCAGTTGTTTTTTATCGTTAAATTAGAATCTGCATGGTTAGGTTTATATTCATTAAAGGGAAGCTTATTTTCTATTATAAAAGTGAACTGCAATTTAGATTCTTTGGTTATGAAGTGCTCCAAATTAGATTTTTTCACCAGTATATTTATTTTTCCTTTAAAACATTTGAACACTGACTTACTTTCCTGTGATTAAGGCTGATGCCCTAATTTGAGCAACAGATACGCTTCGAACTTCTAGATGCACAATAACATATGTAGCAGTTAGTCACACAGCAGTGCTGATAGAATTTTTTCGGTGACAGTCATGCCTCAGGGCTTTTTTTTAAGTCCTGTCTTCATACTGGTTGTAAACCTCTCCTAAAGCTTCTGTGATGGCCTTTTGATTTCAATTCATGACCAGTGTTTTTTAGGTGACAGAATCTAATAATCTCTGAAGTCTGGATCGTGGTTTAGCCTTGTCTGGCTACTAAGCCCCACACAGCTGCTCACGCACTCCCTTGCGTGGTGGGATTGGGAGAGAGAATCGGAGGAGTAAAAGCGAGAAAACCTGTGGGTTGAGATAAAGACAGTTTAATAGGGAAAGCGAAAGCTGAACACACAAGCAAAGCAAAACAGGGAATTAGTTCACTCCTTCCCATGTGCAGGCAGGTGTTCAGCCATCCCCAGGAAAGCTCCACCATGTACAGTGGTGACTTGGCAAGACAAATGCCATCACTCTGAACAGCTCTCCTACCAGTTTGATATGCTGACCATGTCACCATACAGTCTTGAATATCCCTTGTGTGGTGGGGTCAGCTGTCATGGTTGTGTCTCCCCACTTCTTGTTCATCCCCAGCCTTCTTTCTAGCTGGGTCAGATCAGAAGCAGAAAAGGCCTTGATGCTGTGAAAGTGCTACTTGGCAATAGCTAAAATTTCCCTGTGTTATCAACACTGTCGTATCCAAAACAGCCCACCAGCTACTGTCAGGAAAATTGGCTCTATTAATTCTCCCTGACAAAAGCATCACAAAGTGTTAATGGTCTAGAGAATATCTGTGTTTTGTTCTTCTGCCTACAGCTCTGCCCATGTGATATCACTTTAGCTAGGCATAGGTCTAAACTTATAAACTGGAAGGTTCATCCTGCCCTTGGCTCTGCTTCTGGCCATTAGGCTGTGCCTTAATTCTGTTCTAGACTTTCTTTGTGCCCTCTGGCATGTCTGAAATGGTATACAATCAATACATATGGGAAACTGGCTCAGAAACTGCTGTAAATGTTGACATAAGTGTTCAAAACACTTTATATCCTCTAACTGACGAGGCTTGTAGGTGCAGACTCCTTGTCTTGAAAACCCTTTTAGTACTGAGTGGCCTAGGTGGTCTAGGTGGACAGGCTTAGTTGCTAAGTGTGGAACATCTTTGGATAAGATTGCTATTTAAGAGACAGCCCAGAGACCAGAATTCCCAAATCTTCTGAAATGATGTGGGCTAATGAGAGTGGTGAGACCCAGGAACAGCTTGCTCAGAGAAGCTGTGTATGTCTTATCACTGCAAATGTTCAGGACCAGGTTGGATGGGGTTTTGAGCAGCCTGGTCTGGTGGAATATGTCCTTGCCCATGGCAGGGGGATTGGACTGGCAGGTCTTTAAATTTCCCTTTTAACCCAGACCATTCTGTGGTTGTATAATGCTGTCATTGTTTGAACAGAACCTTATGGTTTACTTTATGAGCTATAAAAACTGTTATTGTCATTGAGCACTTAAAAAAAAAGTATGAAAGGCTAAAGTGTTTCTCTTATTAACTGCTTATTGCAGTGTGATACATGTACGTGTAAGCAAATATGAATAGTATCTGAAAGAGGTAGTTATAACCTCATGTGTAGATACAAAAAAATTAGGTGTTTTGTTTTTCTGCAAAGCCTATAAGGATGTGAATTCTAATGCAGATTTGCACACACTGGATTAAATTCCTTGCACAGAGAAGGAGAACAATGTATTACTTCAAGACAATGCAAATATACTTTCATACTTTAAAAACCTAACCCTTTTAACCATGCCTTCTGTACAGTGAGAATTTCACCCCAGTGCGTATTGCTATGCTATCTTCACTATTTAATGTTTCTAACCTGGGACATCCAAAATTTTTATTTATGGCTTGCACAAGGCCATCCATACCTGTAAAAAATGTTTACTGTAGTAAAAGAAAGAGGCAACAATTGCTGATTGTCCTTGCACTTTTATCTTTTGAAGCAGCATATCTAAACCCAAGTACTGTAAAGTAGGGAAGAGAGGATTTGCTTCTGATTGAATCGAGTTATTCCATACATAGATTGTTCTTGGACATTTCACTTATACCTTTTACTCTGTGTGATTTTCATGGGAGTTGTGAGTCAACATAATATTTAAATGGAAATTTTCAAAACAGCTTTGTACCTACTTAGGTTTTATGATAAAACTTGTATAATTTAATTCAGAAATTACTCAGCTTTTCCTGACTTGAATATATTATAAAGGTCAGAATTGATTTCAAATTTGAGTTAAACTAGCTTAGGTGCTTTGAGACATGGAGTTAACCTATCAAAGATATGTCCACTAAAGGGTTGACATTAACACTTCTGAACTTCATTCTTTAAGGGTCACCTTATTTATAGCAAGATAATTGCACTTTCAGCTCTACTTGCACAGGGTGGCAAAAGCATTCTTTGGGTAGCCTAAGTAATCTAAAATATATCTTATCTGGGAAACCTCAAAGGATCTATTTATTCAAGGAGTTAGGAAAATTTAAGGGATGTATACTTACAGCCTGGATTTCAGAATATACAACTGCTGCTTGCACATTTTAAGAGGACTGTTAATTTCTTTTAATTAAATAGAATGTTTTAAACATCATAAGCTATGTTTTCACAGAGTTTATAGGAGAGATATCGTGCCATGCTAGAAATTTATATAAGAACTTGAAAAGTACATTCAAGAAGAAAATCCAAACAGATTAATGCTTTTGTGTAAGTGAAAAAAAAGAAAAATGCAAATAGTGACAGAAATGAAAAGTGAGTTGAACTTTTCAGTGGTCTGAAGTTAAATTCTTGACTGTTTATGGCTTCACAGTGTGTGTGGGTTCAACAAGTGTTTTGGGCTTTTTTAAGCAGCTTTAGTATTTTTTTTTATTCATTGCAAACTATTTTGTTCGCACATTCACTGTTTTTTAAAGTATTTTTTACATGGAAATTTAACGTGATCCCTAAGAAATACTTACAAGATGCATCTTCAAGTACGATATCTGGCTGTAAAGTAACAATCTTTTAGGGTATAATCTTTTTCTAGGAGTGTATACATGCAGCTTGCTGTTTTTAAGGGTTTTTATGAGAAGTCCGGTGGGATTTATTCCTTCATAGGCTTCCTTGGTTAGCATATGTGAGGGAACTCATGTCTAACCACTAGTAGATTTTATGTTGTGTGACCTTTACAAGTATTCACTGCATGTTAACTCTTGACAGATAAAATTACTTATTCACTATTGACTTACCTTTGAAGGATGATTTTCTTTGTCACTCTTGAGTCATCTCCACGCAGTGTTGAGACAGCAGCCTCTCTCCAGATCATCTTGTGGCAGGCAACTGCTGCCCTGACACAGAGTTGTAGTTATAGGTCTGCGGCAGGAATGTGCAGGAGAAAAGGGAGAAAGACAAATGCTGGCTGAGTCTGCGCTGAGGACAACAGTCACTGGTGTCTGCAAGGAGAAGGGTTTCACATTTGGAGATTTTGCTTGCTCCTGTTCACAGGGAAGCTCTGCAGGGCGTAGTAGGGGCATGGGGAGGTAAAGGCTAAGTATTTAGTCATTTTTCCTTTCCCTCTTTTTGGGAAAAGGATTGTGTTACTTTGCCACACTAAAAAAATCAAGAGTCCAGAATCACCATGACGTTGCTGCTCTGTCTCGGTCACCTTCTCATATCAGCTTACCCTTTACTTAAAATATGCCTGTTAGCCCAACCTTGCATACATGTATGACTTGCAATAAAACCTTGATTCGTGCATAAGTTAATGAAAGGAGCATTTTGCTTTTATTCTGGAAATTTCAGCACAATCTCTGAGTAACTTAGGAAGAATCTAAATGTATCTGGCCCCTATGGTACTGCTTAGTTATGTGGCGGGTAAAAGTAGCCTTTGCCTTCTTTCCTCCCACCTATTTTCACTATGCAGAAGACTGGCCTGTTAAGAAGGTCAAAGGAATTCTACAAATAACAATGCCTAGAGTGCTAGTTTATGAACATGAAACCCCAAACTTTCTGCTGAGCAACTTCCTTTAACCTTTTTCTTAGAGTGCTTAAGTTTTCCTCTGCCTAACATTACAAAGGCTAAGAATTTTGCATGGCCCTTGCTCATACTGATGTGGAGCTGTGAAGATAGAGTAGCCTGACAGTCTGAATTTAATAAATGTTGCAGAGAAGCAGGAGTCTAACAGCTAAAGTAAACTGCTTTGTGGTCACCTGCCTCGGTGGCTTCCAGATGAAATGAAGTGCTCTGTAGACTGAGCTGCAAAGTATTATGGAAGTGCAAGTTGTGGTTTTTCAAAGCACCTGTTTTGAAAGTGAAACTGAGCAACCAGAATAACTCAGTAGAGGCATCACTGTCAGTCCTAAGGACTGTTGAAGAACACAAAAATCAGATGTCCAGTATCAGGAATCCCAGAGGTAGGGTAGACACCAGCACTCTGTGCTGCCAGCAGGGAGTTGGGGGATTAGGTTTAGTGTACATGAGTCAGTGTGCCAAAGTGGGAAATTATTAAACTTCAGATAATGCTGAAGAAATGAGTGTTTACAGAGCCCTGCATCTTAGGAGTGGAGGCTTCTGCAGAAGTGTTCAGAGAAAGAAGGTGGAAGAAAGATTAAGAAATGATGCAAGATGCTGCGTGATGCTCCAGTTTTTGGATGTGCCTGCTGAGATTTTCACTCTGTAAGGGAAAAGGTGCAGCTGCAGGCTGGGGAGGATCACCATGAGAGCTGAATGCATAGGTTAAATTACACTTTGGAACTAAAGGTGATAAGATCCTTAGAGCTATAAGAAGATGTAATTAGATCCACAGTACAGCTAGACACATTTTACCCCCTCCCCTTCACTGTCAAGCCCTCACATAAGGAATGGCCCCTGGTGCCAGTAGCCAGAATGTCACAGTTCAGAGCTGGTGAGCCTTTCAGGGACTGTGGGATTTCCCAGATGCTTTTAAGGATCACTGAACATGACTTTACTTCAAGATGAGGAAGTCCTATGTAACAACCAATTTTACAAGTCCAAAGTTCAGCTGGGAGCTGTGCACACAAAGGAATACAGATACTGAATTCTTCACTGATACTGTATTAGCCTTGCATGAGAAGAGATTAGGATCAGCCTTTCTTTGCTGAAATTATTTGCCTGGTACCGCCACCTGGCAGTAACTAGGTCCTTCCAGCCAGGAAACTACCAAACAAGACATTTGTGTTATGAAGCCAACAAGTAATGCAAACATTGTGGGAAAGTTACCATTAGCTTCAGAAAAACAGTTATGTGTCACCATTGATGAAACTGAACCTCATGACTTCAGATGATCTGGTGTCTCTGCTTTCTTCAGCTGGTCTGGTATCTCTGAAGTGAACCTTAACAAGTCTTAATTTAGTTCAAACCAGGGGTGTAAATCAATGGAGTACGGGGTGATTCCTGTTTTATTTATATATTTATTGCTTTAGAATTGCATAGCACTTGTGCCACAAAATACTCCTCTTCTTTCTCCCCACAAAATTTGTCTTACAGCTCTTTCTCCTTCTTCACTTGCTTCAATATTTTACCCACAATGGTCTCCGATTAGGTTATTACTAGATCCCTGTACCTAAGATCATGGAAAGAAAGAACATTAGTAGATAATTATTGTGGTGTGTTGATACTAAATTATTATGGGCTCAAACTTCTTAGAAATGCATTTAATGGGAGACTGAACCATTCTCAGATGTCCTAAGTGAGCCTGCTGGGCGGCTTCCCTGGCTTGCATAAGCAAGAAAAATGAGAAAGCAGAAAGTTTGGGTTACCTCTGGCTTGCAGAATTTCATTGGACTGGATGTCTTTAAAAGAGGGAACTTATCCAGTCTTACATGCGCTTTTGGGGGATACCTCTTTTAGCCATGTGTTAAGGAACCTTTAAAAATACTAGTGCTCTTGTAAAGCCAAGGGCAGCTCTAGCCTAGGTTAAGCCTAACTAGGCTAGATTTATTTGGTTTGTCACAGTAGGCAGGAAACATTAATCTTCAGCGTTTTCTTTTCCCTTGTCCATTTTTTCCTCTTTATAGCTAGATGAAAAATAATTAAAATTATAATACCATTCTAAATATAAAAAATAACTTAAGAAGTAGCATGATATTAAGTGCAAATGAAAAATAATTTGTATTGGAATTGCAAGATATTCTAAGAGCATAAATGTTGTTAATCTGTTGTTTTAAATTACTTCCTGGTAAACATTTTTTTGTGTCACTTTTATTCTTTTTTTTTCCATCCGTCAGCTGTCAAAATAACTTATCTGTAAGCATTTGCTGGCTACTTCAAACTGATCAAGTATTTTTAATGGCAGTACATTTTTGTGCTGCCTGAAATGTGTCAAATATCAGCAAGTCTACCTGAAGACAGATCATTGCCTGATCTAAATGACTGTATATTTTAAATCTCAAAGATTTTGTACTGGTATTTCCACAGAGGAAAATTATTGTCTCTATTGAACTAAAATATTACTTTTTCTATTCACTTTGATGAAGTCAGTATTTGTAAGATAAAGCCTCTGAAATATTTTTAAATACGTATTCACAAAGAATCTACTCATCTGCCATATTTTCCTTTCCTGAGCTTACTGAACACGGTGGGCAGGTGGGGAAATTTTTGTTGTTAGAAAGCATTGCAGTATTGCCTCGTGGATGAAGCATTTCAAGTTCTTCTCATCCTCTGCTGTACTGATCTGTTTAAGGATTCTGTCTTGTATTTGACTTCCCATTTGTTTCAGTCCTGCAGTAATTCCTTGGCAATGAGTGATGTACTTTTTGTTAGACTATGAACATATGTATATCCACTTGATCATTAGTTTCCACTGGGTTACAAGAGAGTGCAAATGTAGAATTTGTTTAAAAAACATACCTCCACAACTGGCTTCTCTCAGAAATAGCAGTATATTGGTTACTAAATAACAGTGAATAATAAGAACGTAATAGTAAAGAAATAACTGATATTGGTGTTGTAGGTTGCTCTTAGGTGAATGACTTTCCTGGCTTTAGGAAACCACACACTGCAATGTCACCCCACCTGTTTAAAGTAATCAGAAATACTGGACTGTGTCTAGGTAGGGATGCAGTTCCTCATGGGGGAAATGTTGAGGAGATGCCTTTACTTTCTTTATTAATTTTAGGGAACTAGCAAGAGTAATTAAATCAAATTTCAAAACTTGCATCAGTTTTGGAAGGATAAAAAAGGGGGATGGGAAACTTGAGTTCTATTCTAGTGTGTGTTCAGTTTCTGTTTGAGGGCGATTTCATTATCTTATTTGTTGTGCTCTGTGGGAAAGGGAGTGTTGGACAGTGGATACAGCTTCACGGAGCACTGCTGTGCTTGTAGGACAAATACCAAAGCTTTATGATAACAGCTGTTGACAAACTATTCCACACCTGTTAATTACAGGTATTACAAATAGAGAGGAATTTGGGTGTTTGCTGTCATGAGGACATTACAGATGTTTTCTTCTGTGCAAACCTCTGCAGTTGGCCTCAGATCTTGGAGGACGTGGTTGTTTGTAGGCCTGTTCTGTCATCCTGAGACCTCTGGATAAGAAGCCACTCAGCTGTCCCATTCAGTTTCTGGTTGTGGAATTTGGCAGCTCCATCCGCTGGTGTCGCAGCAGCAGTGCCGTTGCAGACCTTCTAGTTCAGTGCATCTGTCGCGGGCTCTGAAAGGACTGTAGGGAAGAAGTGTGCATGGCACAATTATTTCCATCTTCTCACCTACCCACTCTGGCTAATTAAGCAGTTTTGACTCCTCTGTCTTGAAGTCGGTCTTCAAAGATGGTTTAAAACTGTGCCCAAGTTAGCCTTATGTGGAAAATGGTGTCTGTGTGTTTTATGCATATTTAAATATGTTTTAGGAAACCTGACTTATTTTCTAACACTTTATAATAATTACATTCATCTTCTTAAAAAAAATAAACAAGGCAATGTTTCCTCTAAGTAACTGAAATTTTGGAAAAGCCCAGACAGTCTTCAGAGTTTTGAGTCTTGACATCTTTTGCCAACAGAGCAGCATTGCACAAAAGTTATGTATTCTGCCTGCAGCAAAAGAAGTCAAACTGAGTCTTTAATTCTGAAACCATCTGATAATATCTGCATTATAAACCTGGTAGGTTCACATTTAGCAGATTGCAGTGTGTTAAACATCAAGCTGGCTTTGAATAGTGGTTTGGTGACCCCATAGCAGAAAGAATGATGATTTATTTCTGTGATAGCTAGCACAAAACCTAAAAGCCTAGGAAGATGAGAGGAGAGATGACAAAACTAGTCCAAAAAACACCTCAAACCTATTAAAAAGATGGTTCTTGGGTGGATAATGATTGTTCTATGTAATATATATATACATATATATATATGTCTATTTCCTTAAAAGAGTATTAAAGGAACTTTGAGAAGTCATCTGGTTCTTCTCCTGCTTGTTAGGATTCACTTCATCTAACACAATTCACGGCAGATGCGATTTTTTTTTTCCTTTTGTGTCACTTTTTCCTTAATGATTCTGATGATGAGTCTACAAACTTAGACAAATCAATTCCAGTGCCTCACTATCTGTATCATGGTGCTTGCTAGTAGGGATATTGTCTGAAATCTTGCTAACATTACTGCATTCGAATCCACGAAGAGTAAAAACGTATCATTTCACTTTTTGTATTGCCTTTTACGCATTTAAAGGCTATTAACATCACTCCTCTGGACTTTGCTTCTTTGTATTAAAGATCACTGATTCCTGCAATCTTGCCACACTGAGTTGGTTTCTGTGAGTATAAATGTTCTTGTCTTTCTTTCTTGACTCCCGGGGAGAAGACTGCATGGCTTTCCTGAAGCGTGGTGCCCAGAACTAGTTCATAAGCTACTACTTTACATTCTGTATTTGTGCACCCATGTTTTCAGGGCCGAAAATAGACTCTTGATTTGTCCTTAACATCCTCAGCATACCATCAGTGAAGTGTGGTGGTCATAGATCTGAGATTAGCATATAAATTGGATTAACTTCTGCTTTTGGATATTTTTTTTTAATTTTCAGGTGCAGAGGGGTCTCTTGTCTGCTGTGGAACATGTTGGTACTAATGTGTTATTGTGATGACCATTGTGAGGGGCATCAATGCACACTGAAACAATATAAAATTGGGGGAGTGTATGGAAGCTGATTTAACAAAAAGCTGTCAGTGAAGTACAGAGCCTACAGCTTCTTTTAAGAAGAATAAGTATTGCTTTGAAATTGATTAAAAATAAGAACTATAGATTTAAGATGGCAGGCACCTTTCCCTGTTTAAATGCCACCTGATCCAAACTTCCAACTTATTCAACTGTTATATAATTTCTATCTTGTAATTTTAGTTACAGGTGGGTAGAGGGTGTGTTCCCTGGTGCTTATGACTTGCTGGTGTGCAGGGTACGTTATCACACTTTCCTTCTATGGTCTGGTAACTTTAACAGGGTTTTGGGCCTGAATGCAAGAAGCCAATTAAGTGTTTGCTTAACTTCTGCAGTGTTAGTTTAAAGCTGCCCTGTCTTAATCAGAGTCCTAATTACTAAAATGCTCCCATACCTGCATGAGAGCTTAGTCCTATCTGTTGACTGTTAATTATATTACATTTATTCTTGCATAAAAGCAGGTGTAGTTAAATGGAAAGCCTTAGCCCACGTGGCTCTCAGAATCACCCAGGCTTTTGGAGAATGAAGGTAGGTGCCTTTGTTCGGTAACAAGGGAGAAGCTTAATGAACAGGTTCTGTGCATAAGGCCTGTTCCCTTTGGCTGGTCACTGTGGTGTCTGTACCCTTTGGCTGGGTGGCAGACGTACAAGCTGGTGCTCCTTGGCATTGAAGCTGTCACCTGAGAAACAGTATGGGACCAAATGAACAGACTGTTTCAGCCTTCTGCTGAATGAATGCTCCTGAATGTTTGCCTTGCTTTTTTCTTACTGGTATTAGCAGCATCACTCCATTTCTTACCATGTCATATGAATGCACAACTTAGGCTTTCGCCTAAGGAGGGCAAAAATCCATGTGAATTCAATAGCAGAACGAGTGACCAACTCTTTTTACGGCTCTAGTGCTCTGTTCTGAAAGGGAGGTTGGGCAAATATTTGCATTCAAAATGTAGTATAACTTCTGATAGATTTCTTCTTTCAAGCTATAAACTAGCAGATTGTTTCTGACTCATAGGTATTCTGGTGTATCTGTTATCTGGAAAGAGAATGGAAAAGTGTTCCTTCCAACTTCTTTTTCTAAACCACACTACTTGTTTGTTTGTTTGTCCTTAATTCAGTTTTGTTTAGTTTTGCATTGCACTAATTGCATGGGTATGCAGCATCTTCACAAAAAGATAGAGCCACCTTGCCACCATCTTCCAGGCTAGATTCTGGATCAGGTATGGAGAATCCAGCAAGCATAAATGTTAGGACAGGGAGGGTGATAATTATAACGGAGAAAGAGAGAAGCAGAAGGCATCAGTGTTTCATATATCATGTAGATCATTTCTTTGCAGTGCAACCAGTGGTTGTGTTTAATCACTTAAAACCCTGATGTCTTGGCGGTAGAAACCTTTGCACTTAAAAGGCAAGACACTCCAAAGTCAAGACAGTAGGGTGGAGAAGTTAGATTACATTTTCATGCTTCTTTTTCCATGTTTAATATTTAGTTTTGCACTACAGTTGCAGAGCACATTTTCAAGATAAGATAAAAAATCCTCTTTTTAAGTACTCCATATCCATTGAGGACTTCAGATAAACAGCGCATACCTCTTTTGGAAATCTAGTCATAAGTCAGAGCTGTAGTGTTTAAGACACTTGCCATAATCAAGTTCTTGTGTCTTTACAGCAGAATGAGGTTCTGATGGAGAGCTGGCTGCCCTAGCACATATGGCTGTTCAGATATGGCACATCTCTCACCTGGCTTCCAGTGGCCACTGTAGAGGAGTATGCATCTCTCACAGGGTCTATCTTGGATGTGTCAGCCTAAACAAACATCTTTGTCGTGCTCTCGGGCATCTGAAATGGTACGACTCATCACATTCTATTCTATTCTATTATTATTGTTGTTGTTATTATTATTCCTTCTCACTGCAGTGGTACAGACTGTACTACTAACATCAAGCCATTTAGATACAAGGACCGTGCATCTCTTATAGGAAGCCAAAGCATGCAGTTTCATCTGTCAACGCCACCTTTATCAGCCACACCCTCCCAGTTGCATTAGCCTCCTCCGCCCTGAAACAGGTAAGTTGGGTGACAGCTTTCCCAGGCCCCAGTCTGGAAGGAGTATCAGGGTGTGGTGTGGCCACTGGTTGGAGGCAGCGTGCCTGTAGGCTGGCACTGGGAAGGCAGAGCAGCCCAGCACTGGCATGGGAGCCCAGCAGCACTACTGATCCTGCAGGCAAAACAGAAAAAACCAACCCTTTTTGGCTGGATCAGCAAACTTGTCTTGCTGACTGTGTGGCTGCACACTTGCCTGTGTCTTGTGTTGGGGGAAAGGTGAGATCAGGAGCAGAGTGACAGTGGCTCACAGTCTAAAGGACTCAAACTGCATCCTGGACTGGGTGACAGCATAACATGATTTAAGCTTTATCTCAGAGGGACATGGTTTGCAATCAGAAGTATATCCAGCTGATATTAATTGCTTTTTTTGTTATTTCCCAAGGTCAGATATAGGGTTTTCTATGTGCCATTACTCTTCCTGAAAAGGAAGTAGTACTGTCCAAAAATGGCTATGTATAATGGGAATGTATGTTTGAACCAATATGCTGCGGTATTCTAATCAGAATGTGAAATTGAGGGGAAAAGGCATAGGTTTTAATTTTTTTTGTCTGTGGTTAGTTTCATTTGGACTCAAAAATCTAGAACAATTGACCTTCTTAATCTGTCAGGGAGGATTATATAATTCAGGGATCTTAAATAAAGACCTCACCCTCCACACCTCAAAGCCTAATGACAGCAAAACAGTGTTGGATATGGTATTGTAGTTCCCTTCAGGTCTAGGAATTTTGTGTGTATTCCCTACCTAACAACCCAGCTTTAACTGTAAAACATGGGAAATGCCTATTTGTGCTTTCCATTTTCTCACTAGCCTTTTCTGCAATTTTTAGATTTTTTTTTTTTGACAATGAGAGGGGAATGTGGGTCAAAATATCTCCAGTTCATGTGTGTACTGAAACCATGAGCTTGCATTCATAAACAAGGAAGATGTTGTTGAAAGGCTTGTTACAAGAAAGATAAGTGGCGTCCCCCACTGGCTGCATTTTTGGATGACTGGTAGCAAGCAGTTTGTGCTGTTCATCTTCCACTCAGAGGTGGCTGTATGTGAACCGCACATGACAAATCAGGGCTGTTGGGGAGCTGCTGAGAGCTGCTGAGAGGCTCCCAAACCTCATCTGTCTTCTGTGTGAATGGCAGAAGACAGCATCACCACCTACCCAGCTGTATGTCTGGGCACCCTACAGGAACTCTAGCATACGGACACGTAAGCAATGTCACAGTCCAGAATGCAACTGGAGGCTTTGTAGGTGTGGGAACAGGTGTTTTCTGGATTGCTCACATTGATTCAAGTGATATGTATGTCCCTGTCACCTATTTCTAACGTGCCTCTAAATCTCATTTCTCTTAGATGCTTTGCCATGGATTTGGCAAGCAGCTTTAAACAAATAATATTTTGGTTTTTATGGAGGGTGGAGCATAGTCATAGAGAGGAACTTGTTAAAACTATACGTATCTAGAGGAGCTCTTTATGTCTGCTGTACAGTTATGCTGTAAATCCACTCAGTAGCTCACATTCTTTAGTCTGTTTCTATTAATTCAAAAGCACTTCTCTTGCTTATTTTTATGTTCAAGTTGCAGTGCCATTGCACATTCTGCTTGAACCATACAGTTTAATGATTTAATTCTCACTCCTTTTTTACTTTTTTTTTTTTTAGGTAAGCTTAAGAGTCCTCCCCTTCAAATTTATAACAAAGATGTAGATACAGAAGTGTGCACTTGCTTTGATGTAGCTTTTTGTGTCATTCATGTTGTAAAACAAAGTGTTTGATTTTGAGGGTGGGAAACAAGGAGAAGAAACCCCACAAATGTCCCTGTGCTTTTAATAAGCAGAGTTTTGCCAAGTAGCAATTAGTACTCTCCAGTTTTTGTGCTAATTAAGAGCTTCCTAGGATCCTCTGATAAGAAGGGGTTTTGGCAAGTTAGCAGATTTTCAGACAGGTGAGCTGCTTTTAGCTTGACCTTTGCTAGGTGCATTTTTTTGTAGTGTTTTACTAATTACTGTTCTGTTGCCCTGACATTCACCGTGTTCTTACGCTGCCCAAATCATTGATCTGATACGTATAAAGCTTCTCTCTTAATTTTCTGCTGGAGAAAAATTACGGAAGCTGAAATAATCACTCAAAGCAAAAGCTGTTGTTCTGAAACTAAGTAAGGGAAGAGAGGAAGCACAGTCTTGTTTTCCTAAGCCAAATTCTTTACTGAGCCTCCTTTCAAAATACAAGTGTAGGAAGTCCCATGGGGCTGTGGTTATCACTGACCCATTGAGGACCATCATACTGCAGGAATTGTGGTAAGTTCAGTTGAAACTTTTTTAGTCTCTTCACACAGTGGGAATGAAAGTTTCAGAACTGTTGATCAAAACTTTTTTTTTTTTTTTCAAAGATGCTTTTTCAAAGGAAGAGATGCAGACAATTTTGGACTGAAACCACCTGAAGGCCCTAGTTTGAACTGACATGCATTTTAGGGCTTTCCCATTACTGAGACAAAAACATGTTTCATGTTAACTCTCTGAAATGGCTTCTTGGCTTTTGAGGATTTAGTAATTTCACATTGAAAGTATCTTAAAACCAATTTTTGCTCATTTCACTTCCTTCTTGAAAAGAAAAATAATGGAAAATTCAGAATCTAATAATTTAGCTGATCTTAAGTGGGGACATAGGCCAGTGTTACTATTTCCTCCAATATCGAGGTGAGGCTTTCAATATGTCTAGTTCTCATAGTGTCAGAAAATATTTTCCCTCATTCCTTATTTTAGATTCCTGTCCTCTTTATGCCATATTACACGTAACTTCTTTGAAGAGTCTATTGTTTAGCCAAGACATAGGAAAGAAAAATTAAAAGAGTCTAGTTCATGAGTACATGAAGATTTTTGTACTTTTGGTTTGAATCACTCATAAATGAGTATGTGAGCTGTGTGGGTGATCACTCACTAGGAACCAGAGCAAACCTATGGAGCAGAGCATTTTCTCTGGGATGATCTTATTTGGCTATAATCAGCTACAGTGAGGCTTAGCTAGTGGCACAGATGGCATTTGGTTGCTGAGCCATTACAAGTACTTTCATCTGATTGAACAAAACCTTCATCTGATCGAGCTCCCTTGCTGCTTCAGTACGATACACATGATTGCTTGAGCCAGCACTAAGTGCTTAGGATTAGTAAAATGGTGTAAACTGTAATGCATATGTTCTCTGACTACTTTGTAATGAGAGAAAAGAAACCAAAGCAAACCCTGAATGGGCAGTCTTCCTGATCACTCCTCCCCCCTCTTCCCAGTCAGTCTTGCATTTACTGGTCACTTGTGGACCTGTTAGCCAGGATCTCCCACTGTAGTCATGGCAGAAGGGAAGCTCTTTACCACTTCACTTGGACCATTCATTACTCTCAATCCAATTAAGCACTGACATGTAATGGGGTCTTGGTACCTTTGTCCTTCTGTGTAGTAACTTGAGGTCACACAAGATTACCAGAAGTGTCATCTCTCTTCTCTAGATTCAAGGAAGAGCTGTCTGAGGTAGATATGGGGAAGCTTGAATAGACCTGGAAGAGAAATGGAGCTTGCAATCTCACACTGAAATTTATAGCTGGATGTTGGCTAGCTCTTTCCAAGATAACTTTACTGACCTTTCTGAGATTAGCTTTCCGAAAGAGCCAAAGAGGAGAATCTTTAGATTTCCTTTTACTTACTGTCTACTTCTACTGAGCTTGAAAGTGTCAATAATGGAAAAATACTCAAACCTTAACTGTGGTGACACAGTTTGAATGGCTTGTGGCCAAACACTGTAGAAAAACCAAGGTCAGAATAAGTTAATAAAGAGCCTCCAGGTGCAGTTTATCTTCTGCTTGTGTTTGAGTAAAGAATGTCCCCAGTTACTATGAGCCAAAAAAATAACCCCTCAGCCAGGAAGTCACCAAGCTGGAATCCTTCCTCTCTGATGCTGCAAAATTATAAATGCAGCGGAGGTTACAAGGATAGAAGTGGTCCTGAAACTGTCTGCAGAAGGGAAGCTCTGGCACTTTCCTGTGGATGTGTGAGCAGAAGGGGCTGGTGAGTGCCCCTGTCATGTTTCTCCTTTCTTCTTTTGTCTCAGGGGAAGATCTTCCCTGCTGTTATTAAAAAGTGTTTGAACTCATTCCACCCCACAGGGCACCTATATGATGTCTGATTTCTTGCCACTTTTCGTGCTGGGTTTTAAAACTGGATCTGCCCATACGGCTCAGAAGGCTGAATTTTCAAATCCAAGTATGTTCATCTGTTTATCGTGCATCGCTCCATTTCCCAAGTTCTGTGTTTGACTGACAGCTCAGTTCTGAGACTTCATCCAGCTCCTAAGTTTCAGTCATTGTCAAAACTGGTGAATGTAGGTGTTGCCTTCCAAATAGTGAGCATTTACTTCTTTAACTTCATCACTAGTTTTGCCTCTCGTTTACTAGTGCAGTGGCACACTACTGTTCTGTGAAGGGAGTCTGAAGAAATCATCTTGTGTATGTTTTTAATTACATGTTTGTTCAGCCCTCTGAGGATGTCAGGAGCTGTGAACAGCAAATGCCAAGTGATTGCCAGGAAGAAAGCTGCTGACTGCAGTCCATCATAGACAGAACCCTTCTGTGTAACTGCCACTGCCTTGCCATGCACATACCGACGATATCTGATTTTGATTATAGTCTCTCCTCTGATGATAGTGCTGTCTCGGGTTCTCCTGGAGACAAAGTCTTGGTCAAGTGAAAACATAAGCAATGGTGTAGTCAAGGACAAAGTCAGTCAGTCTCCCCCAGATTCCAGTCAGTCTCCCCCAGATTCCAGTCTATTGACTCTTCTTTCTTCCTCACTTGGAGTGAACGGAAAGGCTAACAATCTCCCTTTAAATGAGCATAACTTGCTGTATTATGTTAGTCTAGACAAAGGAAATCAAATTAATTAGCAGAAAGACTGCAAATGTGCTGTGGAGGAGGACCTGTCATTAGAGTACTTCATTCAGGCTCCTGTGGCTTGCTGTGTATTCAGAATGATAGCTCTGGTCTTTCTCTCAGCAGAAGAGAAATAGAATAATACTAGGCTTCAATTAGAGACAGAACTATAATTCAGTCATGGGCATGGAGAGGGGGAGGTGAGTAGGAAGACGGCTGCTCTGCAAAGCCTAAGTCATAAAACATAAAATCCCGGTTTACACATGGCAGCAGATCCTTCTGTGATTGAATTACAGCCTTTGTATTCAATAGTGGGTCAAGTCTGTAAACCAGAATACAGACAGCAAATATTTACATTCTGTGTGTAATGACAGAGAGAGAATCACTGATCTGAGCATGAATCGAAGCCACAAGAACATAGATGTGGGACAGCCACATTTTACCAGCAGTGTGAAGTGAGAGGGATGGAGTAAATTTCCAGTATTTGGATATTAAATTTCCTACAAACCGTCCTGCAGCATTAAATGAAAATTTATCTTTTATTTACTTTTAGTTGTGACACACACTGCCAATAACAGTGCATAAATGGCAGTGTGCCCCTGTGTGCTGTATGTTTTCTAATATTTCTAGAAAGCTTTTCTGAAGTGTATAGGTATTTAGCATTTTATGTTGACAGTGAATATATAATTAAAATTTTATTTGTATTCATGATTTCATAGCATCTCAAAAGTTCTATACTTTTGACAGCTGTTGAGCTGCTATGATTTATTTTGGTCTGTTTGACAGCTATGACAGTCAAAAAGGTTACTGTCAGTTTAGAAATATCAATAGACATGTAGCGAAATAATTTTTTCTTTTTTGTATTAGAAAACAACTTAAAACCAAAGATATTTCCAAACTCAAGAACTTGCATCAAGGCATCAACTGATGCATGGACTAGGGTAGCCAAGAAGCCATGTAACTGAAGGTTTTGAACTCCAAATGTCACCTGTGTTTATAGGCTTGCAAAACCACAGAAAAAACCCCATCAGAGCACGTGGTTGCTGCACTTTTCAACCCTTTTGCATTTGAATTGCATTTCAGTTGCATACATCAGGTTTTTCTTGCAGAGACCCTGAGTGAACACGGTTCCTTCCAGAGCAAAGCCCACAGCTGAGTTAAACATTTGAAACAAAACTAATTAAACAGGGATTGTGATGGGCCATTGGTTAACCCACAAAAAGTTACTGCAAAAGTAAGCAGGAGGCCTGGTGCTCTTAGGGAAAGAAGAAAACATGGTAATTCTCCAAGTAAGTTTGTGAACAAAAGGGGTTACAATCAGCCCAAGGATAATACCATGCATGGCGTGGCTTCCATCGACACAGATTCAAACAAGCTTTGCACTCGTGGCCCAGCTTACACCCTGGGTGAGAGAATGTACTAAAAACTTTGAGCTGACCCACTGCTGTTTCGAGGTGTCTTGTGTTACATGTGAACATTAGAGCTCATGACCTCTGATTTTCTATGGGTGTGTTCAGTGAGCCAGTCCACCACAGTAGCCCCTAAACATCCCCTTTACTACTCACACCTCCTGTTCTAAATTGTGATACCACTGACTTGTTCCCCCCATCCCCTTCCCTGAAATATTTTTCATGCCTCCCTGTGTACCCTAGGAGAAAACACACTTAGTGTAATGCAATAGAAGTTTCAAACCTGCCTTGCTGTCCAACCCATTTGAAATTTGGCAGAGGAAAAAAAATTAATTGTGAGGAAGTGTCAGATGTGTTGCTTAAAGGAAAAGGCAAAATAGGATGAGAGGATTCCTAAGACTTAGCCTCACTGAGGAGAGAAAGGGCTTTTCTGTGAAACTAATAATTCTAGTAAGGCACTGAGTTACATGTTTGTGTGGCACAGACCTGGTTGCAGCTAACAGGCTGAATAGGGTCAATACTCGTTTTATTTGCTCATTAGCATAGATCTTCTGCACTCTGTCCCCAGAACTGCTGTAAGTTATAGTCAGGAGGACTGATACTTTGTCAGGCAAATTTAAGCAGAGATAAGTGTGAATGAAAAATGCTCAAAGCTATAAATCTATTCCATTTTTAAGACAACTGTATGAAAATACAGCTGGAATGGTTTTTATAAGTGACATATTGGAAAGCAGTGGGATATACAGCTGAAATTTTGTTTGTATGGGAATTTGCATACTATTTAATAGAAAGATTAGCCTGTGGGATATTGTGATAAGAGCAATTCTTATTTGAACCATCTGTGTTTCAGCTCTATAAATAGGATACTGCCTTACAGAAATTCATAGTATAAAGACTAGACCATCAATAACATTTTAGATTTTTCAAACCAGAACACAACCACTTCAGAGTCATAGTGTCGTAACTGAGGATAGCATCTTGATAGAGACCCTCAAAGAATAAAACTATCTGAATCTACCAGAAAATCTGGAAAATTTAAATGTTACTTCTCTGCTGGTTAATTTTGTGTTTCTAATATAAAAGATTACATGCCACCTGTTGATTTTTAGAAGTACTTGCATTTTTCTGATCATTAAGAGAAGCAAGCACTTCTTTTGAGCACTTTTATGATGCTTTAGAGACCTCAGTTTTCTCCTAGAAACGAATTCATTCAAATGCCCTCTTTTTAGAATGGTGAAAGTACAGTAAGGAACATATATTGAAGATTAGTGGTCGTCTCCCTTATTGTGGGCTAGAAAATGAGCTGTGCGTTCTAGAAGTAGTGTGTTGTTTGAAGCTACAAAGAAGTGAAGCTCCTAACTCCACCCCTGTTCTATCAAAACTCAGGGAAACTATATTGGAAATTTTCATACAAAACAATTTTCATTTACAAGACTATAATGTTTTTTAAAGAAAAACTTGCCTAAGGGTAACAAATCTGTATTTCTTTGCAAAAAGAAGAGTATTGGTGCCATGCGGTGCAATTGAAAGATGTTGGAAACAGTCCATTCTCAGTTAATTTCTGACTTCCAGTAACTCACTTCCCCTCTGAGCTCAGTTCTGGTCCCGCCATATGTTGGTCACCAAGTCAGTCTACAAACATTTGAAGTTGTGTCACTTAGGCATTGGTCTTGGATGAGACTTCTATGTTCTGTTGTAATGCAAACAACAAAAATATAATGGAGACTGTTCGTTGCAAAATAGTCTTTTGTAGCATCGATTCTCCAGTGAGGAAGCAACGAAATGAGCTATTGTATTTAAATGCTGAACTTTCCCCATTCTTGTGTTGACTGTCTTCCTTTCCAACAGGCTGAGGGATGGTCACAAATGAAGACATTAGCTCAAGTCACTGCTTCCCTTCAGATTTAGTTTTTAGTTTCCCAAGGGCAGAAATCTGCTGTTTTCTCCTGAATGAAAAGCTGCCAGATGGGAGTGTAACAGCTGTGTTCAACACAGAAGAATAAAGTTAAATGTAGGCTGTTTTTACTTGCTGGACAAAATGTTCGTATGCAAACAGAACTGACTTGCCTCTTTGGGGCTTTTTGTGCTGAAAAGCTGAGAAACACTGAGAAGGAGACCAAGTATCTTTTCAACTTAGCTCACTCTTGCAGAGAGAAATATTTTAGACTCATAGGAGAATTATCGGTCCTTTCCAAAAAAGCTATTCTTCTTGTATCCATTCCTTCCACCCCCTGACTGTAGCATTCTTCAAAACCAGGTTGGGAGAAAGAAAATCAGCCTCATAGACAGCTAGCAGAAATCTGGTTTTATTTTGTGGGTTTTTTCCTCCTCCCACTCCCCCTTTTTTCCCCAGTGTTGCATATGCTGCCAGCACTGATGACTACCCAGACACTTCTGAGTAGGACATCTCACTCTGCTTGGGACAGTTCACATGTGCTCACCAGGCAGACATTTGTCTGTGGTTGGTTCTAAAACCACAAGTTCCTGAAGCTGAAATAGCAACAAAATTTAGGACTTTTAATCACAATGATACAAAAAACCCCTTTGTCCAGTTACCTGCTAGTATTCAGTCAGAGTTATGTGTTCCTAATCCCCTAAAAAAGGCATTACTGCGTTACCAGAGGTCCTATAGGATGAATTTGCTTTTACATTTCTTGCAGCTTTTGTTCTTTCTCTTTATTTCACTTTGCGTGTTTTAAAATGATAAACGCTGACACAATTGTTGAATCAAAATCTTGGCTACTGATAAATACAGGGTCGTATGAAGTTGATAGTGTCTTCCTTCACTATATTACCTGGCTAACATTTAGCCTTAAAAAGAACCCAAACCAACAAAACTTGCAGCACTGTTTTCTTCTAGTTGGGACCTTAGTAATTGCATCTATTATATGTGTGTGTCTTTTTTGGGAAACACTGGTATGTATCATGGACATAATCATAGAGGACAAGTAAGGTTAGAAGGAACCACAGTGGGGCATCTGGTCCAACCTTCCTGCTCAAGCAGGGTCATCCTAGAGCACATTGCACAGAATTGCATCCAGACAATTCTTGAGTATCTCCAGTGAGGGAAACTCCACCACCTCTCTGGGCAATCTGCTCCACTGCACGGTCATCCACACAATGAAGAAGTTCTTCTTCATATTCAGATGAAACTTGCCGTGCATCAGTTTCTATCTGTTGCCTCTTGTCCTATTGCTTGGCACCACTGAGAAGAGCCTGGATTCATCCTCTTGGCACCCTCTCTTCAGAATCTTTCAGGCATTGATGGGGTCCCTTCTCAGTCATTGCTTCTTGCGGCTGAACAGGCCCGACTCCCTCAGCCTTTCCTCGTAAGAGAGATCCCTCAGTCCCTTAATAATCTTTGTTGTACTGAGGATCCCAGGACTGGATACAGCACTCCAGATGTGGCCTCACCAGGGCTGAGCAGAGGGGCAGAATCAGCTCCCTTGATCTGCTGGCAATGCTCTTCCTAGTGCATCCCAGGCCTTTTTGGCCACAAGGGCACTGCTGGCTCTTAGACAGCTTGTTGTCCACCAGGATCCCCAGGCCCTTCTCCACAGAGCTGCTTTCCATCAGCTCAGCCCCCAGCCTGGGGGGTGCTGGTGCAGGGTTATTCCTCCCCAGGTGCAGGAGCCTGCACGTGCCTTAGCTGAATTTCAGTCAGTTCTTTGTCCGTCTCTCCAACTTGTCGAGGTCATTCTGAAGGGCTGCACAGCCCTCTGGGGTATTGGCCCCTCCTCCCTGCTTTGTGTTGTCAGTGAACCTGCTGAGGAGGCACCTACCCCTTCATCTGAGTCACTGATGAACAAGGTAGACAACACTGGGCCCAGTGCTGAACCTTGGGGGACACCACAAGCAGTGGGCCTCCAACTTGGCCGTGTGCCACTGGGTACGACCCTCTGGGATCTGCCATTCAGCCAGTTCTGAATCCACCTCACCGTCCACTCATCCAGCCCACACTTCCTGACTATGCCTGTGAGGATGCCGTGAGAGACAGTGTTGAAAGCCTGGCTGAAGTCGAGGTAGACAATATCCACTGCTCTCCACCAGTTCTTTCAGCACTCATGGATGCAGCCTGTCAAGGCCTATGGACTTGTGGATGTCAAATTTGCTTAGGTGTTCTCTAAACCAGTCCTCCTTTCTTCCAGGGTCCTTTACCCTGGTCTCCTGGGTCAGAGAGTCCTAAGAGAGGATCGTGTCAGACCAGTGCAAAGAAGATGCTCAGTAACTCTGTGTCCTCTGTTACCAGCGTCTCCACACCATTTAGTAATGCATCCACATTATCCTTAGTTTTCCTTTAGCTACAGATATATTTGAAGAAGCCTTTCTTGTTCTTATTGACGTACTTGGCTAGATTTAATTCCAGATTGCTTCAACCTTCCTTGTCTCATTTCTACTTCTCTGACAACCTCTCTATATTCATTCCAAGTGGCCTAACCCTACTTCCACCTCCTTAATGATAAAAGTATGTCAAAATACCAGGACTGACTTCATCAATATTTTCCTTCTCCTCTCTCCAGTCTTCTGGAGCTGTAGTTTACCATCCAGGTTCTGTGACTCTCCTCACAAACTCCTGGTCCTGGCTTTATAAAATGAAAAACTTCTCTCTATTCCCCCAGTACTAATACTACTTTAAAAAAAAAAATTAAACACAGATTTTAAAGATGTGCAAGATAAGAAAGATTCAGCTTAGGAAAAGCCTAATACTGTAGATCAGTCATACAATATTTAGGTCAATATACCTCATGGCAGGATGACAGTGTGAAGAAGAACTGCTGGAGTAGTGTGATTCTTTAACACTGATGAAGTGACCAGCTGCATTTAAACAGGTTTTAAATGAGCTTGTCTGAAGTTCCTGAAAGAAAGAATAGTTCAGTGGTTATAAACATGCATTTCTATTGGCAGTAAAGGCAGATAAGACAGAGAGGACAAGATGAGAAGAAAAAACCCAGCGTTCAAGCCCCAGTTAGTTTTTGCATCAAGGGTTAGTTTACCTTCAAGTTTTCTTCATTATTCCTCCTGTCCTAAAAATAACGCATAACACATTGTTGAAAGAGGAATAATTGGCTGAGTTGTTGGTTCCTCTTATATTTTTGTGCATGGATCAAGAATTCTTCTAAACTCCCAGCCTTTTAGGAGAAAATTCAAGATAAAGCTCTTGGTAGTAGAAAGTCTTTTCAGTGAGAGCTGAATTAGCATAATGCAACATCCTTTCAGCTAGCATAGACTGTTTCTACCAGTGTCTTTGTTCTACATACTTCCATTTTGTTGATGATTGACTTTATTTTTCAATACTTTAAATTCATTGTCTTCAGGAGCTGTCTTGACAAGGAGAACTTCTGAGTTCTGGCATTACTGGGGAAATGCTGTCCTGTTCTGAGGAATGCAGGCTGGCATTGTTGAAACCTAACTTCATCTCCCCCTTTCAAAAAACAAAGCAAGAGCCCACACAGTAGAGTGTGGCTTCTGAGACATCCAGTCTGCAGGAAAACCTTTCCTGGTTCCTTCAAAGCTTTGTTACGTTCCCTGTAGGCAGTCTTGACTCTGGGGGAGAGATGTTGGTGCAAGAGTAAAGGGTGGATCTCCCTGGTGGAAGGGAGCAAGAAGGATGGAGAGGTGGAAGGATCTCCATCCAAGCAAGCCAGTGAGGGTACTAGGAATTTATTCAGTCTGAAAGAAATGTTTTCTCCCCCAACCATCTACTATTAGGGCTGTGATGCAACAAAATAGCTTTCTTTCAAATCACTATAGAAGGTTCTTAGAGGGCAAAAATGGAAAAATTTCTGCCTGTAAATTTCTGTAATGGCATTAATTATTCTTATTTAAATAATTACTGCCTTTGGTGTTTTGTGCAGTGGTTTTGAAAAGTGATGCTTAGTACTCCTAGAACGTGGTAACTACTGCTATAATTCAGACCTGAATAGCTGAATCCTAGCTGCAGTATTGTGTTTTCTACTTTTTTTAAAGTTTGGTCTGCCCTGCCTCCTGCATGTTTTGTTGTTGTGGCTGGCCTCAGTCTTGGCAATTTAATAATGGGAATCTATTAATGATGGAATGATTTAATAAGACGCCCATGTCTCTGCAACAGGAGATACAGTACAATGTTCCGTTATTGCTAATGCTGTTGGGACATGGGAGAAGTAGTTTCCAAAGGATAGTTAAAAGAGAAAAGTTAGCATCAAATACCTCCCTTGCACAAAGATGCCTGATTAGTCTTTATTGTAGCCTTTATGAGAACACTGTACCATTAGAATCATGCCTGACTATTAATAAATTAAATAAATAGCACTTTTGGCTTCCTGGTAGAGAATATGATATTTCCTGGCTTTCCACATCTGTTGCTAAAGCCAAGTTGTAGTTCTTTGAAAAGCTTTTGCCTGGCTTGTCTTCAAGGAACACTTTTTGTGTCCCATCTTAAATGTGAGAACTAACCATGTACATCGTGTTCTTACATTATTATACATCTGACTGCTTTATGCAGATTCTTTTTCTGACAAGGTCTAATATGAAAGTAAGTGGAGACTAGAAAAAATTTTGGTAACAGGTTTTCCCATACTCAGCCCCGCTCAAGTGATCCCTAAGGAGAGCTCTCATGTCTCTGAAGTTTGCAGGATGGAAACTAGAAACGAACAATACAGGTGCTCAAATGTGGCCATCTGTGTACTGTACTACGTAATGGGACCTGATTTAATCTAGTCTGTAATGCCTGCCTTTTGCTGATAGTTGCAGAGAAATGTTTGTCCAAGGGAAGATCTTCAGCTTGTGATTACAAGCTGTTAATTAAACTTAAATTTTTCAAAAAGTAAAAAACCTCTGAATTTGTGTATCATCTTCTCATCCACTGGTTCTTACAGTAGTTGAGACTGTACTTTTGATGGGTGTATGATAGGTTTATAGTACTAAATCTTCTTTGTGAACCCATACTGTGATTAAGCTGAATAGGTAGAGTCTTAAGTTCCATGGTAAGACATATTTTGCAGGTTTGGATTTTTTGGTGGTTGTGGGTTGGGGTTTTTTTGTTGGCTTTGTTTTTGGGGTTTTTTTTTTTTGCTTTGTTATGTTTTGTTTTGTTTTATTTTAAATTGCCTATGAATTTTATTTCTGAATTCCCTCCAGAAAGGCCCGGTGAAGAGATGATTGTGTCATACCTGTATCAGAGAGTTGGATGCTTTCAGGAATGCTGATAATGCTGAGTGTTTTGTAGGTGTGAATGCTAAAGCAAACAAATGGGTCTCGCACCTCCTGATTTCCTGAGCAGCTAAGAAAATATCACAGTGATCTTCCGGTTACATCCCTCTTTCTTTCTGTTCACTTGCAGCCCAGAAGTAGGCTAATCTACAAAACAGGAATTCAAAGTCAGAATCTGCATCCTGAGCTGAGAGACTGGTCATGACTTTGAAAACTAGAGGAAACATCGGAGCAGTCACTCAGTACAGATGGGCACTGGTGTTACCTCCTGCCCTGCGTTTCAGACCATAGCACCCATTTCTTCACTGGGGGACTTCTCCAAAAACGATGACTTTGAGTTTTGAAATCAAATCCAGTGCTCCAATTCAGAGAGAATTTCCCTAAGCAGAAAACTATAAGCTATTTTAGGGGTTACATTACTGCCTGTCCTGCTCTGGAGCTGGATTACTTTCAAGAATGCGTGAGTTATAGGGCCAGAAGGTTGGTATGCAAAAGGGAGCCTGCCTTGGTAGGTACTTTGTTACACAGTAATTGGATACAAAGAAGAAATAAAGCTAAGGGCAGACACAGTGATCCCGGGTCTTCCCCTCCTAGCACAGTGACCTCTGAATGACAGAGCTGGATTTTGGCATTCTTGCTTCCATGGACAAGGATTTTTTACACTCCTGGGCCTGATAGTCCAGCTCCAGCATGTTGGGTTTGACGAGTTTATGAACTCATACTTGATGCTGATTTCGTTATCTCAAGGAGAAAAAAACTTGCCGTGTGATGTGTAAATGCAGCCAGGCCTCGTTGGGTGTCGTGTCGAAGGTTAAGTTATTCTCAGCTCACACATTGGAAAAAAGGCGTGGAGGGAACTGGCAGCAGCTGGCAACGATGCTTGAAGAAGTTGAAAACTGTCACAAAGGAGCTGCCACTGTCTGCTATGGGGACCCCCAGTGCAGCAGGAATGGGGGGCCCAGGCTGGCATTGGTGCAAGTTATGGAGGCGTTGGTCTCTTGAGGCAGTTCTCACTTGCATGGTCTCAGCCACATGCTGTTCCATTCTGTTCCATCTAAGTAGGGCAGAACTGCCCTGTCCTTGCCAAAAGCCAGATTCTTCTCCAGTAAGTTTTGTGTTTCTTCTCATCCCGCTCTGTCTGCAGACAGACAGCATTCACCATGTTGCTTTGCATTCAGATTGAGTTTGCCAAAATGTTCTCTTTCTCTGGGAATCCTGAAGTTTCTCTTCTCTTTGCATGTGAGCACTGAAAATATATGTAGTCCTTGGCAAGTTGCTGGCACCGTGTGACCTTGTTTGCACCCTTACTTGCTTGAATAGGGGATTTGTGTGCCAGGGCTTAGAAAAGAGTGATTTGCAGGCTAGTGAGGGGTAACGCTGTGATTAGAAATTCCACAATCTGACAGAATGCACATTTGACCTGCTAGTGTAAAATAGATTATTATTCCATTATGTAAATATTTTAAGGTTCAAGTTTTATAAGGATCAATGACAGAAATAAGTGGTGCCTTCCTACCTGTCTGTAGAAATACTTGCTAACATGTATTGCAGTGTTGGTTTATAACTGCACAATAGTGGCTTTGATTAATAATGCTTTATTAGTTATAAACACAGACTTACTGAATAAATCCTACTTACTCTATTGAATGGCTCTCCATGCCTACATAAAACCATTTAAGTAATTAGAATACTGCTATACTATTTCTCTATATTGTAGACTTGGAGTTGTTAGTTCTCTGTCAGCTTTCCTGAATTCCTGCATTGGATTTCTACTTGACCACCACTCTTGACACAAAAAGGAACATGTCCTTCCAAGTTGCATTTTATGAAGAGAAAGGGTAGGCGTGGTAACACAGGGTTTCATAGAATTTGAGAGTCATGAAAGTTGGAAAAAACCTTAAAGATCATCCCAAGAAAAGAGGAGGGGGTGGGGGAAAGGGTGTGTCTCTCCTTCTGACCTTTGCTGCCCTCTTCTGTGCCAGGATCAGAGAAATGAGACTGGAGAGGCAATAGTCCCTGAGTTCCAAAAGAGTAGAAGAGTATGCCTGAGGAATGTGGCATAAGGCATCTTGTGGAGAGCTCACCTCTGTCTTTTTCTAGAAGATATAGGTTTGTAAATCTGGTTTCTTTTCCTCCCCTTTCTATATCAAACGCAAAGCACTGGGAACCAGTTGTTTTATCAACTACTGAAATGCAGCCATCAGTGCAAAACAACATGAGAACAATTTGAAAGGAAGCATGGAACACTATATTCAACTGAAACTAATTACCTGATTAGGTTTTGGCCTGCCTGTGTGGGTTGACATCCAATGGACTTGGCGACAATACCTGCCAGCAAAGCCAAGTGTAGTCTTGCTTCATTTAAAGACTCTGGACAGAACTTCTGGACTTGCATGCTGAATGCTAAGCAGTGTGAAAATAGGCCACTGATTTAAAGTACCCATGGCTACAGTGAGTGTTCAGTGGGGAGATGGCATGGTTGCAGATGAATGAACTTTTTTGTGGTTTAGAAATATCAGTTGCCATTAGAAGGTGGTTCTGTTTCAAGCATACAGTCTGGTGAAATTTAACTCTGCATCAGAACATCCTCTGTTTACAGCTATACGATTAGCACTTTTGTTTCCTTCAGCACTTCAGGCTTCTCCCTTTAGAAACTTCGTCCAAGTCTGACACTGAGATCTTACAGACTTAGAAAATAACCTTAAGGGATGTTATCTCACCTAGTCTGCTAGAGTAGTTCCTTTATCTCCACAGAAGTTAACCACGTTAGGTCTGCTTTATTAGGTGAGAAGCATTTGTTACTGCTATTCTTGTCTTCTCTTGCACATTTACTGCAAACACTTTGATCTTTTGGTGTCATTGTTTGGAAAATGACATGATTTCCAAATGGGAGTACCTATGCAACATCTGAAGTGTCTGTAGTGTTAGACATTATAATTACCAGTGTGATGGTAGTTTTTTTGTCTTAGCATCTCTCTAAAGGAAAAAAATTAAAATCATTACTTGGAAGGGTTTGAAGCTTTACTGGGAAGAGAGGCATAAGTCTGTGTTTTGTACACTATTATAAAAATATCCATTAAGAATAAAGGTGAACAGAGTGCTTTAGAAAGACTTGGAAGTGTTCTAGTCTCCAAATGGGAAGCTTCCGTTCACCCACTTCTGGCACTGCAGAGACCTTCTGTTTGTTCTCCTTTCCCATGGAGAGTGATATGAAATGAACTGTCAAATGAACAGTTCACTAGTGAGCATTGACTTTATAAGGAAATTTAGTACACCTGCTCTGATACTCTGGAAGCACATCGAGACACATTAGTAAAATAAACTGCACAAGAGCTGGTAAGAGATGCTCCACAGAACAAGTATATGTAATAGACAACCATAGGAAAAAATATTTTTGCCATCTGGCAGACTATTTTAACTTAGCAACAAGCTTATACTCTAACCTATTCCTTAACATCTAAAATAAATATTGAATCCTCTCTGTTTACAAACCTTTTTAAACCATTTGCCCAAGACGCCTTGCAATTGTGAAGTCGTCAAAGTTGAGTTTAAGCATTTCCTCTTAGTGCAAAAATAAATCCATCAAGGTTTTGGCCTCACACAAAGACAACAAATACAAGCCTGAAAGTACCATAAAAGCCCTAAGAAACTTCAGAAGCAATTTAAAATAATAAAAATAGTCTTTTGGACACCCCTTGCTACTTCTGTGTGGAAGGGGGCTGGGCCAGGACTTGGGGGCTGAAGAGACAGGGGAGTTCACTTTGTGTAACCTGGTATTCCCTTCCCCCCTGCCCTGCCATCCCCAAATCAGCGCTCACCATCTTGGCAGGAGTCGCTGGAGCCTTTGCTAGCCAGGAGTTTGCCCAGCTGTTTGGCCCAGGATTTCACAGAGAAGGAGGAAATGTTTCTGGCTGAAGCTTCTGTAAAACCACCACTTCAGCCATCAAAGCATTAGTGTCCCTGTGGGGGAAAAAGCAAGTAGTTGGAGAGTTTGGGGAGGCGTGAGGGGAAGCGGTGTGACTTTCCAAAGGGCCTGGCCTCTTCATGATAAGTAATCACCCTAGAATAGAGCTAATCTAGGAACAGTGATGGGATTTTAAAGACGATAAGATCTCCACTTCTTCTAAAAGCATGCGTGAAGTACCAATTCCATTCCAATTTTGTGGTTTGAAAATGCTCTCCTAACGGTGCCTTGTGTTGCCCTTGCAGGATGATTTGGAAATTTGCCTTGTCCGTTTTTCTGATGGCAGCGCTGGTTCGAGTGACGGACACCAGGAAAAACCGGCCTGCAGGTGCCATTCCCTCCCCGTACAAAGGCAGCAGCAGCAACCACTCGGAGCGCAGGCAGCAGCTGAACAAGGAGGTGTTGGCCTCCAGCCAGGAGGCCCTCGTGGTCACCGAGAGGAAGTACCTCAAGAGCGACTGGTGCAAGACGCAGCCGCTGCGGCAGACTGTGAGCGAGGAGGGCTGCATCAGCCGCACCATCATCAACCGCTTCTGCTATGGGCAGTGCAACTCCTTCTACATCCCACGGCACGTGAAGAAGGAGGAGGAGTCCTTCCAGTCCTGTGCTTTCTGCAAGCCACACAAGGTCACCTCTTCGACCGTGCAGCTGGAGTGCCCTGAGCTGGACCCACCGTTCCGACTCAAGAAAATTCAGAAAGTCAAGCAGTGCCGGTGCATGTCTGTGAATCTAAACAGCTCAGGCAAACTGTGAGAACAGGGATGTAGCTGCTGCTTGGTGTTGCCTCCATCAGCTTTACTGCTGCCTTTCCTCTCCCACTGAGCAGACTGTCCATTTTGTTGGTTTGTTTCTTCTTTTCCTTTTTTTTTTTGGTGTTTTGTTTTCTTTCAGGAGGCATCTCTCCAGCAAGGAAAGGCTCCTTGTCACTTGCCTACTGGAATAATGCTTTTTAACAGGCTGTGCTAGGCACTTCACCATAAAGTTGCATTGTATTTTAAATATCATCTGGCAGTTGAATCTTCTGGAGTGGAGCAGGCTCCCAGAAGTTGGGATTGATCATCTAAGTGACCAGTTGGCTGAATCCAGCATTAAATGTTTCCACTGTGTGGAGTAAAGCCCTCTGCCCTACACTCCAGTTCCCTCCACAAGTTGAGAATGCCTTTCCCGTGCTTTGGTCCGGAGCTTGCTTCTCTCACTTGGAAGTGCTGGGGTGCTGCCCAGGACTGGGGGACACAGATGAGGGAGAGTAATGAGGAGTAATGTGTGAAAAGCAAGAGAGACTCTCCGACGAGGCTCCTCTCCTTAAGATGACTTCAGTTGTGCAATGACAAATGGTTCTGGGCTTGTTGTCTGAACGGCAGATCAGAAGCAAGGGGAATAGGGTGAGGCGCTGGGTCAGCCACGGTGACCACAGAGCAGACTGAGGGTGGGTTCTGATGCTGTTGTGGTTAGAGTATATTGAACACATGGCCTCTGCAGCAGTGTTTATTTTGTAACCTAGCTATAGTAAACAGCTGTTTAAAGTATTATAGACCTAGCCATGTGTATTTTTCTTGTGGCAGAGTATGCCGGCGATTAAAATATGTTAAAGAGACTCGGTTGCTACGTCAGCTGCCTGGCTTAAATGGACATGGTTTTACTATGCTTTTGGTAGGCTTTTGTATGTTAGATAAGCGTGTGTGTTTCTTACTCCAAAAAGGACAACATCTGTTTATGACCTTATATTTATGCCTGCTCAGACCAGGGAAGGTGGGAGGGTAGCGGGAGAGAACACTTAAGGGAATGATGTGTCCCCAAAGGTATAAAAGCACTGTCACACAAAGGACAAAATTTGGTCATTGCTGGACTGAATACAAAAGCTACATAAGTGTCATCAAGTTTTGGGAGTGGTGTCTCTCCCATGATTGGAAACCATGTTAATGTGTTAGTGTTAAAGGACAAACACCTCAGTCAGTGCTGCTGGAATGGGTCACAGCTGTGGGAGCAGGGAGAGAGTAAGTCGTAATTGCTACACTATTGGTGGTCCACTCAGTTTCTGAGACCTGCTCAATAAGTGTTGGTGAACACTTCCAGTTCATTTTAAATCATACTATGTTGTTATTCAGTTGATGGAATTTAACATGTCCTGTATATCCCATTTGTTACAGTTCTGATCTGTATTAGTCCCAGCTGCATTAAAATCCTGTCTCAAACCAGCCCCTTCCCCCAAACCAAAGCCAGCGCGCACTCAGTTGTCTGAAGCTTACAAATTAAAAATGACACGCCGACTCCCTGTGCATGTCTCACAGTTCAGCATCTGCAGCGAGTGAAACCAGCCTGCTGCCGGAGCCCCTCCCCGCCAGCCTCCTCGCATGCGGCCACTTCAAGGGGTTAATGTGTTCAGCACTGTCGCCAGCTGGGGCTTCAGAGCCACGGGTCTCCATTATGACACAGGCCTCCCTAAGAGGCTTTCGGGACTGATCTGCACAAGAGCTCACCAAGCGGTTTACAGGGACTGGCGTGGTCAGGGTGAGGCTGGTCGGGTCTGGCAGCCCTGTGTTACGTGAACAGACGTCGCTTTTCTGCTGTGACCTTTCTGCCTGTCAGAAGTGCACAGGGAGACTCCTCGTGCAGGGAATGCTTTAGGGGCTGCTGCTGCTGCCCTGTGGCATCCTGCCAGCCGCGGGATGGGCACAATTCAGTGTCGTCTTGAGAGTGTGGGTGTGGGTGGAGTGCAGGGGGGGAAGGTGGCAATATAGTCTACTAAGACTCTGGGGATCTCAGTCTCCACTTGAAAGGAATGAACTGAAAGTCAGACATTGTGGACCAGAGAGAGAAAAGCACCCTAGTAAATTCACTTAAGAAAAACGTGCAAGAATCTTTACCTTTAAGCTATGCCCTGCCTGGGTTTTTCACCAGTTTGCAATATGAATATGCTGCAGCTTAAAGCTCCTTCTAGGAGCTGTGTTTATGTAAAAACTGAGTTGAGCTTGTAATGGTTAAAACTGTATTTAATTCTTGTTTTATAAATGAAAACAAAAAATGAAGAAATGCTTTAAGTATAATGTAATAATTTTATAGGTCAACTATTAAATTATAGATTGAATAATAAAGCTACTCTAGGGTTACATGGCATCCAGGTGTTTTGCTTCAATAGCTTGTGTCCAACTGCTCTATAATCAGTATATTCTCCAGCTTCCTTTTCACCCTCCCAAATACAGGTCAATGATGGCTCACCCTGACAGCTTGGGAAAACCTAACTACTACTTCTCTTGTCTCCCACTCACTTCAGAAGTACCTGGAAGTCAAGAGGGAAAAATAAAATGCACTAATCTTAGATTCTGGAGTTGATTCTTCATGCACTTATTCTGGGTTTTTTGGTCAACTGACAAGCAAAGCTCCACCACTGGCTGAAACACTGCCATCATTTGCCATAAGAAAAGTAACTGACCTAAATAATTTTGCTTAAAATATATATAGATCCTTATGTAACAGGCACCAAGCTATTCATAAGGGGGAAGAAATGTTATAGCCTCAGATATAGGTGAGCTGTAGTGGTTGCTATCAGCTCTTAAATAGGTACACCATATGGCACTCCAAACATAGGGTAGTAGTTTGTGGTTTGTGGGTTTTTTTCCCTTTCCAACACTGAGATAATGCAGTTTCTCAAATGAAAATTTCTCTGTGGGAAGGGAGTTGTCAACATTGATTGATGAGCCTCAACATGACCAGAAGAGATGCCTGTGATGGGTCTTGAAAGAAGCAGGAGAACCTAGACCACAGCTAGCAAGGGAGGGCTATGTCCTTTAAGGCAGTGCAGTTGCAGGAGCCCTTTGCTGTCTTCCCTTCCATGCCTCTTGCCCAAATCTTCTCACAGTTCAGTGTTTGGAGAATTTTTTT
>VXBT01010378.1:838328-904914 GCA_013400235.1 Oriolus oriolus
GTTTTGCTTTGCCTTAGCTGCCCTGGTGTGGTCAGGCTCCCTGCTCAGAACTCCTGAGCACCTCCTGTCACTTGGCTCAACAGGAGCTCAGCACTCACCTCCTTGAATGCCCCTCTCTCATTTCCACCCATCTCTTGGCCAGTTTCCTGCTTTGCAGGTAATGCATTGCCCAGCACCCACCTGAACCTCCTCTGCTTGAAGCACAGCTCAGACTCCAGCTCCAGTTCTCTCAGTCTCTTGCTGCCTGGCTGTTGAACCATTGTACCCGAGGCATGTGCTGTGATCCAGAAATCTTGCCCTTGTGGAAGCAACCCAAGAACACGGCGAGTCTCTCCGAGTAGAGGAGAAAGCTGTAGGTCAGACAGATGCGGTTACTTCTTAAAGTGGAGAGGTGCTACAGGACGGGCAAAGGGAGGAGGACAGTGAATGTGAAGCTCAACCACAACGGGACTACCATGCTGGCAGGGCCCCAGTTTGGGGTGGGTGGCAAGTGAAATTTCTAAGAGCTTAAATTTAAGCAGCAGCTGGGAATAAATGAGATAACAGTGCTGACGCAATAGGGACCTTTTGTCTTCAGAAAGACACCATTTTTTTGAGGCAATCGACTTACCGTTGGATGCTTCTACAAATAGGTTGGATGAGTACGAGATACGAGAACAGATGGGTCTGTCATAAGTAAGAGAATAGCTCAGAAAACCTGTTCTGTAATGAGAATCCTCTTGATGGGTGGCAGACATGAATGGTGTGGGGCATGGTTTTCTCTTTTCTCCCTTTGCTGACTTGTTTACACTATCTTCAGAAAAACTCAACTTCACCAGTTCTCACTCTGTCCATAGCAGTTTAAAATTTGTCTAACTGAAGTAATTGGTGTAGTGGATTTGTCACAAATTTGGCTTTGCTTTTAATCTAGAGTCCGCAACAAAATAATTGCAATGCAGTGACTTGTTATATGTTTCAATAATATGAAATTAATATTTTCTTCCAACTTTGTGAGCTGATCACTGAAAAAACAGGCAAGAAAAAAAGTCAGTCTGTGGAAGATGCCTCTAATTATTATTCCCACTGCCACAGTTGGTTAATAAGTTTTGGAAGTGTTTTGGGGTGATGAAAGGTGCTTCAAAAAAAGCTAACCACTACAGTGTCATGACATGACAAAGTATCATGGTTCTGAAAGGCTTTAATTTGCAAGAAAAACAGCATGAATACTCTTAGCTCCTCATAAAAAACCCAGATTGCTCTTGTCAGCAAGTCACATCTGCTGCTCAGGTATGAAAATCCTTCTTTTGCTGCTGCATTTAAGTAACAGTGAGTGATATGTGGTGTTGGTGATCAACAAAGGCTCAGAATTTTGTCTGTAAGAACTCTTGTCAAATTAGGGCCAATTTAAAGTGTAGAGTGCTTGATGCTGCAGTAAAGTGGGGGAGTACAGTAAAGTGGAGGAGTGCAGTAAATGAGGGGAGAGGGGACCTGTGGGGTGTTCAACCTCTTTGAAACACACCCAACCAACCAACCAAATGTTGGTCCAGAATTCTATAAAAAGTTGAGTGTGCTGCTAAAAAAAGAACAGAAGTGAAACTTGTGTTTGGAGTCCCCGTTGATGTTCTGTGGGTCAGCTGTGGCGCTGCACATAGTGGGCTACCTTGCATGGAAGCTTGAGACAGGTTGGAGAGATGCTATATAAAAGAGAGACATGCTCAACCAAATAGGTTAGGTCTGAGTAAAATGAAAGAAAAATCTATGTAGCAGCACATGTCTTAAGATCATACTACGGTTCTGTCAGCTGCAGTCAAACCTTTGACACTTCTTCAGAGAGAGAGAAGCTTGAAATAACTTCTAGCATCCATGCTGCAGATCCTGTAGAAAGGGTATATATGTATGTGACAGAGTTAGCAGGTTTCTGGACAAAACACATGTATATATATAAAAGGATTATAATATGCAGATACTACTTTTCAATGCATATTTTTGCCCTAACAGCAATTTCTTGAGATTGCTAGTTCAGCAGAGTTAGTAGGGCCAGGTTAGAAACCTGAGGCAAATGCAAGACTGGGAGGCATGCATGAGCTGGAGAAGTGAGTTTTACATAGTCTCATTAACAACCCAACACTGAAGCTCTCACTACCACCACCTCGGATAAAGGAAGTATATGCATATAACTGGGAGTTACTGTCACTATCCTTCCAAAAGGCAAGCAAAGAGAAGCCTTGTTTCCTCTGATCTCTTCACAAAGGCTCTTCCTTGATCACAGGAGCCAGAATGGGATGTGGTGCTTAGGGAGCAAACAGTTTGTAGCACACTACTGTATAGCCAGAGAGTGACAAGAGAAGGCTGTTATTTCATTATTATTCCTTTTATTTTCATATAAATTAACATTCTAAAAAAATTGGAATAGAAACACTAAATACAGTATTGCACATAGTGATCTTTGTTAGATGATCTATTATTTCATTTAGTATAGTAATATACATACTGTAGGTACTGAAGAGAACAGGAAGGCTACAAATGAAAACATGCTACCGTATCCTTGCACTTAGGAGCAAAGTTAGGAGGAAAAGACTACTGTTTACATAAATACAAACATGGATTTGAATCAGTGCCATTAAAATAGCTTTATTCTTTAAAGACTTCTTTTCCATAAGTAAGTCGTAACAGCAAATAATCTCCTATTTTCTCTTCCCCAAATAGTAATGTTACTCCCATCAACACAAAATTTTAGAATTCCATTCTTGGTAATTTATATCCCTGCCAGAAATTAGTAGTACAGATTTTCACACAGGTTTATCAGCAACAGGAGACTTGCTTTTCACACAGTGAAAAAAAACATCTTTTCTAGTGCTTGGTGTATGTGAAGAATAACAGATTCCTGAGGTCATACTTTGCACTTCCTTTTGTGACACCCTGTAGAGTGTATTAGCCTCTGAACAGCTCGGAATGTCTCTTGATGTGCTAGATTAGACAGGGAATAACACAACCCAGCAGGTTAGAGCTCATTTGCCTTACCCCGGTGTCTTTCAGGCTCTAAAGCACGTGCATCCAACTGAGTTGCACACCCAGTTTGCTTTCAGGAAAAATTAGCTTTGAAAGAAAAACGTTATCAATCAAGCTGGTTGGCTTGGGGCTCCTAAATAAGGACTGGACGAAGGGATTGCTATCAGTTGAGCAGTCCAAAACTGATACAGCAAATTCTGGATTGCAAATAGGAATTAAGCACGTGGTCTAAAATGGAAGCCCTAAGTCATATATTTCAATCATTAACTCCTAGTCAGGGACACAAAGCCTGGAGGAAATGTCTGTAATTCTGTTAAGTGTGAAATTGATGTCAGTGAGTTGGTAGTCTCTGTTCTGTCACTAGAATTGGCTACTGTTTTCCATAAATGTCGTCTCCATGTGCATCTTTTAATGGCTCTCTAAAGGAGTTTTAAATTAACTGTAAAGCTAATTCCAGAAGGGAAGTCATGTACATGTGGCCAGAAGCCTCTCTGACTTAAGTGATCAGCAGTTAAAACTATACTATACCTTCTAAAGTTCATGTAAAAGTATTAGCTGCTTTATATATTAACAAACTATAATAGCCAAATCTCTCATACTCTCTATCATACTTCTGTGCTTTTCTGTATTTTCCTGTTTTTCACTTTTTTCCTTTTTTTTTTNNNNTTTTTTTTTTTTTTTTTTTTTTTTAATGCTGGATTTCTGACCCCCATACCACCTGGCATTCACTATCTGGCAAAAGATGAAGTAAAAGTATGCTGCCTTATCGATTTTAAAGATAGTTACAGTAAACATCTTGTTCCACAAATATTTAGTCATGGAGGGCAACCAAACAAGTTGGGAAAGCATTGATTATACTGTATAAACAGCACTTAACGATTCAAAATACAAACTACAAATGCCAACATGAAACGGATACAAACAATTCACTAGGAGTAACATTTCTTTCCCTAATCTAAGTGCAGTGCCATGAAGTACTTGTGTTAGATGTTGCCAGTAGGAATGGAAATGTTTTACTGTACCAAGTAGCATTCTTATGAAGTTCAACTTAATGCAATTTTCAGCATGTTCAGAACTGATGCAGACGCTGCTTTTTATGCATGCTGACTTGTCCTATTTGTAATATACCATACACTTTACAAAATACCATTTTTGCGTGGCAAAGAAGATACAGAGTACAGGGAAGGTGTTTCAAGTCCATACCTAGTCTATTTCTGGGCACTCCATTAAAGTGATTACATTCGTGAATGAATGTACAATAGCACATCAGTTGGTGGAAAACTCTAGAGAACAAAACGCAAATTTTAAAAGGTCAAGGAAGCAAATGATCAGAATGATGGAGTTTCCTTCCCTCTCACTCCCCACCCACAGGCATGTTGAGTTTTGGTAACCAGGTAACAATGGCTTTTGAATTTCTTCTCTCAGATTTTCATACTTATCTTTGCTTTCTGAAAAATAAAATAAATTTTTAAAATAAGGACAAAATTTGAGTGTACACAAAACCTCACACAAATATGACAAGCACAGAAATAAATAGGCAAATGTTTGATTATATTTACTGTAGAACTGATTTCACAAACTGAAGCTAGAGCTGAAGTAGACTACAGCTATACACTGCTTGTGAAACATTTTTGTTTCCTTTTCACTCATCAAATTTTCATTAAGACTGAAGGTCCCTGTTTCAGTACAAATAAGAACTATACAGGAACAATTAAATAATCATTTCTTAAAAGAAATCTCTGTGTCTTTATATACAGCAGGATATAATTTAGATGGAGAAATCCAAAACAGTGTTAATTTTGGGGTTTTATTTGAAATAACAGTTTGATCTTGTTTTAAATAAAATTGATAAAATATAGTTTATAATTCCTCACCAAGCTAGTACTCCATTTACATTTCTTGTGGCACTAACTACAGTCAGTTCTCACTGATCATTCAAAATAAGAAACAATAAATGCAATATCATTGCTTCCTGTGTTAGATTATGTTAGTTAGAATACCGTAAATTACCACATGCTTCATCTACAAGATGTGTCACAGATAATATGACTACACAGCCATGACTACAAAGCACAAAATAATTAAGTCATGTCTTGGGGTTGGGGGGGGAGGGGCAGGACAGAGGATACAGATAGGGACACAGACATATGAAAAAATCTTCTAATATTTTACAAACATAAATGATGACCAGTTGCTACAGCTGTGATTTAAATGTGAGGTACCACAAGAATTTTTCTGTAAAATCAGTTGTGATCCCCCCAATGGTTAGGCAATCACAGGGGAAAAGTTTCATTGAATGACCAGAATTACTCCTCTATTATCACTGAAGTTACTTGTTTTCAAAAGAATGGTGAAAGCATGGTATTATCTTTTTCTAGTGTTTCTATTCCAAACAAATTCATACGAGTGGATCAGAAACCACTGTATTTGATACAGTGATCCAGCTTGAAAAATGTATTACTATCAAAATTCTTCCTCACATTCTGTATCTGTAGAAAAGAGAGTGAATACAGACTGAATAAGCTGGAAGACCAGAACTGCCTTTCTGCCTTCTGTGTGCATCCCACACCAAGACTGAGAAGAACACAGATTGGCATGGTGGGGCAACAATAAACTGTTCTTGCTTGTGCTACATCTATTTTGAGGAGTACTGTTCATAAGCAGATTTCAAGCATGTTAATCTAACAACTTTAAGGAAAATGTTAAACATAAAAAAAAAATAAAAACAAAAAAACAACCCAGAACAAAAACATACATCAAAAATAACCTGCCTATAAAATCCAAAGGGTAAAAGGTAGAATAAATGATAGAAGTATTGCTGCAATTTTTACTCACAATTCCAGAGTCGTGTTTTGGTCTTATATTGTATAACGACTTCCCCTTTTTCTGCCTGCATACTTCCTCTGCTTCTTTGACTCTGAAGAGAGACAAAATCTATAAATACTCTGTACACCAACAACATTTACAAAGACAATGCATTATATAACTTTCAAGTTAAGGCCTGAGGACACAAGTGGATAACTTTATTCTCCATATATTCATTAGCATGCTCCACAAAATAGTACTTGCACTCCAGGGCTGCTGTAGCCATACCCAGCACTTATATGGACAGGCATAATCAATTGCATAATCAATTCTAGTTACAAAAGCAATCGGTACTTTCTGTAGCTGAAGATTCAAATGTATGAGGGTTTAAAATACACTGGATGACATGAAGTTTACATTTCAGAGCATTCATGCAAACATTGCTAAGAAAACTCCTGTTCTTTTTATCACTGTTTAAAATAATTCTTCACCCATTCCAACCCTCAGTACTTGTTTAAACAAAGTTTGTCACCAAGCTACGTTCCCTTCCACCCATTTTTGTTTGTATTTAAAATGGAAAAACAGCTTAACCTAAATTTCCAGCCTTTACTCTCTAACTTAAAAAACAAAAAATGGAAAATTTCCATGGAACATGATGTTCAAACCAAGGTGATGCATGTCACTGCACTCATCTCTTTTATTCCAAAGCTGAGGAACCTCCGGGCTTTCATGACCACCGGGGATGAATGCACTTGGGCTGCTTGGATGTAAAGAGAGGAGCAGGTTCTAAAAGTAAGGGTCCACTTCTTAGTGCTTCTTGACTTGGCAAACAGTACCAAATTAGGACCTTGTGAAATGCCACCACATTTTTGGTGAGACAAATGTCCTTTTTAGTCGTGCACATAGGAAACTGTGAAAGGCAGAGGACTACACTCAGACTGGGAACCTGCCAGAATCAAGCTGATGGGTTCAAGGTCACACTGTAAAATGTTTCTTTACCATTTTCACTCCTATGACAGATCAACCTTGTAAACACACACAGTTGCTGAAACACTGATAATACAGATTTATGCTGTGAATTCTCTGAGCTTCAAAGACTTACATAAACACTTTCTATACGAGAACATTAAATCATGTGAGATCTGTCGTTTTTTTAATGAGCGATGATAATTTTATTGATAAATAAGAAAGTAGAAACCAAAAATTTATATCCTATATTGACTTAATCTTGCCAAAAAAATGGACTTGAGATGGCAGTTAGTCTGACTTCTCACCATTATCCAAGAGTGAAAAAAAGAAACAACAGTTAAATGATATTAAGAAATCGTATATCCTTGGCTGGTTCCTTGCAGTTCATCTCCAGACCACTTGCATGTCTGTTATTTCACTGAGGCTACACAGGGGCAATGTGAGAATCAGACTCTGTGTTAGTATTATTTTTGAATATTTTTACATGTGTGGTAAGGGCCAAGATTTTGAAAATAAAACTCCAGCTGAGTCTGCTGAGCACATTATAAAAACCACCTTCACATTCATCTCTCTGCTATTCAGCTTCACCAGACACACCTTGTTCTTTTCTTTAGTTTCAGTCTTATACTTTCAAAAATTAATTTAAATGTCAGTTCTTTTCCAGCACACCCACAAGCTGTCCTCTTCATTTGATGGCCTTGTATGCTGTCAGTGTAGGGAGACCTTCATGTGCACAGGTAAGGGGGAAAAAAAGCTTTGAAACCTGGTATTTTCAAGCTGTAATGCTTTCTCTCTGACTTCAAATCAGACAGACTCCTGCAGCATAATCCAGAACAAAAATCTCAAGCAACCAAGTAATTCACCTTTAAAATGTATTTAAATAGATTCAGTAAAAGTGGCAGCCAAAATTTGGTGATATCTTCAAATAGAAACTTACGGGAATGATGCAGAATGAAACAAAATTCAAAGACATTTTCTTTTTCCTACAACGATTTTTTTTGCTGCTTCATGTCTACTTTCCTCCAAAGGAGGAAAAACATCTGTGACATTGATCTCCCCATTATCTTTTCCAAATATTCAGACACGCTCCAACCTATCGAAAGCCACTTTACAGAGTCAGGTATAAAATAGCACAACTATAATATAATTTCCTTTTTTTTCAAATACAAGTATAGCTGGCTCCCTTCACTAGTGGACATCATTTAACTAACAAAATGAAATCTTACTTGGGAGTAGATTAGTATCAAGTCCCAGGGACTGTACAAGTACTACTGAGCTTATTCAAATGACGGTTTTATCGAAGCAGTGTAATATATGCAGGTATTCCCACTACTCAACATACAAAAATATTAACCAAACCAGTTCACACAGATCCAGATGTTCTTCTTGAGAAATGACAGGGAATCTTCAGTTCCAGTCTTTGTCCCACCTAAATATTCCCCTTCCAGGATGGATTACCCACTGCTTGCTAACATACCAGGTCACGAGACAACACAGCTCCCTGTGGGTCTCTTGTTACTTCAAAACAAAAATCCTCACACAGTAAGGAACCCTTGATAACGCAGTTATTTTCTAAGGAGCAGGTCCCACTAAGTGTCACAGTCAGTGTAATATCTCTACATATTCTGCTTCAATTAGAGAAACAGCTGTTTGGAGAAAGTCTGTCTCTGCTTGAAACAGCAAGATGTTAGTAACACGCCACTCTGTGAAGGAGGAAGTCAGAACTTCTGTGTCCCTTAGATAGCTCTTCAAACAATGATCCCCAACCTCCAGACTGATAAGTGACAACCTTAAGCTTGTGTTGCGCAAATTTCCAGGATTATGTAAGAGGTGCTGGTCTCAATAGTATGGTTGTGGTCCTCAAGGTTTTGGGAGCTTTTATGAAATTCCTTGGAGTTTGAGCCTGTTTATTCATACCAAGGGAAATACAGAAGAGGAGAAGCATTACTCCCTAATGCACTTAAAGCTGAGAGCTAGCAACCACTCAGTTCCAGTTCCAACCATATCACTGACTCACTGTGTGGGTTTGGGACAGTTCACAGCCTCCTGGCTTGCATCCTGCTCTCTGTGCAGGAAGATTCAAGCGGTTGGATAGAGCCTCAGTGAAGCCCCTGTGACCCATACATATGCTTCTTCAGCAAGAAATGCCCTGAGAAATGTAAAGGTAGCACACCAAAGGTTCGTATCAAGGAGGCTTAGTTTGTGACCATCTGGAAGCATGGAGAATGGTATAAATCTACAGCTGTAGATTTTCTAAAAAAGAAAAGCCAGCAGACTGGTGAAAAAGAGGCAAAGGTAACCATTAGCCTTCCACAGGGATAAATCATAAACCAGTGAAAGCAGTTATCAATTTCTACACTGTGCAAGTGTATTTTGTGAAGGCTCATCATTCAGCTTAATTAAGATTTTATTAAACGTATAATTAAAATAACTTCTGGAAGAGGAAAAGGATGTGTTTTGGTAGGAGCATCCACACTGTTTAAACTGTGTGATGTAGAAAAGCAGATAAAAGGTTACCTTTAAAGTAAGGGCAATAGTCTTAGTTCAGCTGGAAAATAACTGCCACTGGCAAGTTTTTGTCATCTTAGGTTTTCTCTGTTGGCCATGAATGTTTCTTCATCTTTCCATGAAACTAAAAAGATTTAGGCAAAACCACATTGCTTCTGTCAGCTCATGCCTGGTTCAAGTCATATTTCTCACAGTGGCAAGCAAACCCTTGTGTACCTTCCACTTGCTCAGGCTTTTCCTGCAGTACTTCCCACTGACTTCAGCGAGACCCTGATCAGCATGGAGGTGCGAGATATTTTAAGAAAAAAAGGTGCAAAAATTTAATGAACACTACTGATTATGGGTTAACTCAATTCAAGACTGGGTTAACTCGGCTGTGGTGAGTTGATAGAGCTTTATGAAGAAACAAATGGATCTAATTCAATAATGGGAGGAGGAAAAAGGATGTTTGGAGAAAACAACACAAGTCACAACAGTCACAAAAGGAGAAGCAATAGCATACAACAACATGTTTCCAAGCTCCAGGCCAAAATGACACTACCACTGTGCCAATGCAGAGCTCAAAGAGCAAAAAAACAGTTAAAAAGACATTCCTAGGAAAGGGGTGGGTATTCAATTGTCAGGCCCTGTGTGGAAAGATAGGCTGCCACTGGGGTGACTGCGGAAGAAAAGTCTGAGGAAGGTGAGTGTTCCCCAGTTCCTGAGAATTATGACTCTTAGGCAAAGGCAGGCGTGTGATAGATTGATTTATTGTTCTGAAGATCTGTTTTTACTTAAGCTATTTAGTTCTATGATACTGATGCTTTTTGTTAGAGAGGCTGTGCGGTCTGCTTATAGAGCCATCAATGGCAACCAAATCCTCAGAAGCAGGACAGATCTTCAAGGCATGATCTGAGAGTGGGAGAAGAAGATGGAGGTGGAAAGGATATGGTGTGCTTGGTCACTTGTAAGTGTGATGGGAATGCTTTGCAAGCTTCAGGTGTGCTAAGCTTCTTTGCTAAACGGGTGCTCAAACTCTCCCACTTCATACTTTTCAACTGCTTCTCAAACTCACTTTCTTTCATCAAACTGACTTTGGTTCATTTACTATCAACCCCTGGCCCGTCTTATGCCGATTCTGGCTCAAAAGTGAGCATACCAGTTTGGCAGAAAAGATAACATTAGCTGCGTTACCTTTAGCAACTTCTGCCTCTTACTCCTTTCCCAAGTAATTTCCTGATTTTGTCTTAGTGAGAACTTAATCCTACAAAAACTAGTCTTCCCAGCCTAGACAACCAGAGAGTTGATTAACTCTAACTTTAGTAATCTGAAGAGCAGAGTTATTCAGGCTCAGGGCAGTTTCTATAAATACTTGTTAAGAGTGTTCTTCACTTGAATCTCCTTAAATATTAAATTTAGCTAAAGCATTTCCTGCATTATTTCGGAAAGAATATACTTCCAAACAGCCCCAACAGTAAGAAAACATGTAGGGAACATAGAACATTGCACAATCCATGGATCAACTGAAAAAAAAAAAATTAAACAAAAAATCTACAAGGGAATGAACAGACAGTCACCTACAGAGCCTAAGAATTACACTCCTGAAATCTGCTACTTAATAAGATTGAGTCTATCAACTGTCACCTGTAACAAAAGCAGTAGTTTCTTATTTCCATCATAATAAAAACTTTTCTCCAGGACTATCACCTCCTCATACCTCATATTTATTGTGAGGCAAAGGTATAAAAATTATGATTAAGTTGAAAGACAGCCTGTAAGATGAATAAGCAAGTTACACTTTGGCATGCGCACAGGAAAAAGAAACCAGACATGCTTAAAAACCCAAAAGACAGAGTATTTTTATCTACCTTCTAGACCAAAAGCCAGCCTGGCCACAACCTTATCAAGGCTTAGAGACTTTCTGTCATCATTCAGTCTACTGAAGGGGTAGCCACTTCCCTGCCACTAAACATTAATAATTTTGTCTGAAGTATCTGTGGCAGACAGATTCATTTCCTACTGGCTCCATCTAGGCTTGGTCGCCTTACACTTCACTAGTGAGCACTATGACATGACAAATGTAATCACAGCGAGAGGACTGGAAAGTTATGCCTTAGATCGTAGAGCTGCTCACAAAAACTTCCATGATAAACTGACAGATGTTACTTTTACAGCTGACAGTATAGTTCATGAAACCCAAAAGACATTTTTCTGCAGATACTCTGTATTTTTTAACACAAAACAAGGCTGAGGCCAATACTCTTTATACTACTAAGTGCTTATTATCAGTTAAATAAAAGGAATGTTGCCAAAATATTTTATGTAGCTTTGTCTGGGTTGAAGACTGAGTTAAACTTGTTTATAACAATAGTACCTTTACATTTAAAAACAAATAAAAAATCCTCCACTAAATTATCAAGTACCAGACGTCTTTCGGATTTCAGGGGCAGAAAACTTAAAAACTCTCTCCTTAAATTCTGCCAGGGTGATGTTCCTATATTTTATTCGTTGACTAAAATATTTTTTGCTAAGGGAGAAACTGAACCATAAAACCTAGAATGGAAAATTACAATTCTCAACATTAAAGTGGAGTAAAAAAATTTAGACCTTTCACTTTCATGCCAATAGGGTTGAAGTTATGACACAGATATGATTCAGTAACTGACTGAAAAGACTTTATACAGATAAGAAGTACATTGTACTGTACCTGGACCCCTCAAACAAACTGATGAAACCTTACCTCTGCCTACCAACAGAGAGATAATGCATTAGACTATCCTGACAGTCCTGCCAGCTCCTTGCATGGTTAATTCAAGGACCATGAGGCACACAGTGGCTGTTGGAAACACACAGTGATTAATCATAATTTCACTCAGAGGACCACAGACAAATAGATTAAAATGTTTTAATCTGGCTACTTAACAAAAAAAACCAACCTGTAGCAGGACCCTGAATAAGATACCTCCTCTGTCAACACTGTAGACTGTGGGGAATACATTTCAGATTTTTTTAGTGTGCATCATGTAAAATGGGCCTAAAATAAAGCTTTGAGGCCAACTGAAACGAAAGTTAGACTGTCCCATTTACAGAGTCTCACTGCAGCTCACCAAACACTTAAAAATATTCTCGAAGTATTCCAAGAAATACTTCTGTATTTAGCTTCACTTGGTTCTCTCTGACAATCATACTCTTGGTGATCTAGGGGTTCTGCTCTTATCTGTGTAGACATATACAGACGTGAAGAAATATAAAAAAAAAGAATACTGTGCAAAACATGATTTAAAGATCATAATTTTAACATTAAAGAGGATTTCACCTTGAAAATGTGATGAAATAAAATTTAACTGTTTAGGATGGCTATGTTTCTAATAAAATGCAAACATACATATACCGGCTTAAATACATTTAATTAGGTTTGTAATCAGATTGTCAAAGTGTGCAGTATTTCAGGCTGTACCTGGCTATCTCCAGGCAAGATGGAAATCACTTTTCTACAGACTTTACATATCAAGATTGAAATTAATCTAAGAAAAGATAGTCATCACCTTCCACTGTTTTTCTTGGAACTGAAGCCAGGTTGCTCTCAGAGAAGCTGGCTACAGTTGGGCTATTTCACTAGGAAATTCAACAAGAAATGATAAGGGAAGGGAAGAAGACTAGAGGTGAGGTAAAACTGGTAACGTAATCAGCAAGCAGAAGAAAAGAAACTCATGAGTGAACAGAAGTGTGAAACTCTGTGCTAGCTGTAAAACACTTTTAAGCAGCAGACGGGGTAAATGAAGGCAAAAAAACCAATGTGTAGAAAAGGATGAGAAAAGTCTCTGTAAACAGACTACATGGAAAAGAAGACTCTTAAGAGAATATGGAAACATACCCTAGACAGAAGAGTTTCTACACTGGGTATGCTGGGGATATTACCTTGGATAATTGGCAGCTATAAGATTGGTAGTACAAGCAAATATGAGAATTGAGTGAATAGAAGAGATTAGTGAAGAGAAAATTTTAAAAAATAAGTCAGCTGGAGAGCCACGACATTAGATCTACAGGGAAGGAGATGGGAAAGAGGCCTTGAACTTTGCTGCATGGGGTAAAAAGTGCCCATCCATCATTATGTAATGACTCAAAAATGACTGCAGACACAGTAAGGTTCTTCTCAAATATGTAATGAAACCCCCTGATGTTAGACTATTCCCTATACCGATACCATAAAACATGCCCAGAGCCATGCACTTACACTTAATGGATGTTGCCATTATGCCAACTCCATGCACTGGTTTAGCAAACTGCTGGTGAGCAAGAAAGTTCACATCTTCAGTAGTTCAGGGTCAGTCTGGGTTACAGTAGATTTGAAGCCTTTGTGAGCATCTCAAACTTTTGGGGACTAGTATTTAATGACGAATGCTGCTCATTTGTAAAGAATTACAATGCTTTATTGCACCTCAAATGCTGAAGCAATCATTTTGCCTGGGAATGAAAACACTAACAAGTATGAAAAGTGACAGAAGTTCTGTTTAAAATTTTTAATGATGTAATTATTTTCACCAATATGCAAGTATCTTCTGAATATGTTGGCCCTGTTTTTATCATAGGCAAATGTAATTCTTTATCCAAGAGGTGGTGAAGAGGAAAACGTTAAAAAAAGATTGAAAAGATCACTACATGGTAGGAATGATGGTATCCTATATCACTATAGCTTTAACTATCACACCCAGTCTGACACTACAGCCATGAAAACAGTCTGTAAACTTCATTATGAAATGATGTTTGGTATCTACCTTCTTTTATGCAAAACATACATACTAGGATGCAACATAATATGCCAGTGTGATACAACACCATCACCAGATAGATACTACTGAAGAGCCCTTCGGCTGTTTATGTGGGGGCCATTCTGGAATCCAACCTCACAAAAGTCACAAAAATTAGGAAATATTGCACATTTGGAACTAGTTTTTTACTAGATCCTTCACTTTGTTTAATATTTTTAAGCACCAGCTGGCTCATAGCTGCAAATGGAAATATTTCTCCTGTCTTATAAAACATAGAATTGCTTAAAAACGTTAGACTAAAGGATTTCCACCAAAGATCCAGATTGAGAAACCTATCTCCAAATGCTGCTTTTGTTCCACAAACTTTTCCCTCAAAAGCAGTGCTAAGAAATGAAAGTTCTGTTCTTCACCTCTCCCTAACCAAAATACTGTGGTGTATTCACTAAAAGAAAAAAAAAAAAAAAAAGACTAATTGCCAAAAATGCACAAGGAAGAAGAAAACAAGCCATACTAAAATGTTAAGCCACCTCTTTTATCTGGACAGCAAATGGTCTTTTTGTGAGGTAGTGCCTCACAGGACTGTTTCTAGCTGCTGAATCTTTGGTGTGTTCAGGCTTTTTAAAGTAGCTCTTCCAGGGCCCATAACAGTATATTCTGATCAGAAAGCTATTAAAGTTAACAATTTTGAAATACTCCCAAAAACTGAAGATCCATTTAATTATTCAATTCAATGTCATGTAAAACTGTCTTCTGTTCTGAAATGTCATTATGAGTTGTGAACCCAAGCCTACCAGCATGCAGCTCAGTTGGTTAGAGTGTAATAAGCACATTGGGATTAAAGCTCCCAACTCAGCAAATATATCTACCCATGGCTACTCACTAACATAACACTTGGAGCTTTTAGTGGGCATTACAGGACCATGCCAAGCAAAATGTGACCCCACTAAACATACTCCACATGTTCATCATTTCCCTCTCATGTTGCAACTCCATATACATTTTTCTTCTCTTTTCTTCCATCTCTGCATTTCTTTGCAAGTACCTATTCCCATGTCCCTCGATTTCTCACTCTCAAGTCTGACTCACTGGTTCATATTACAAGTGTTAACAAAATATCCCTTAAATTGCTCTGAGAGGACATTGCTTGTGCGATGGGATTTAATGCCCTCCTCTGCAAGCAGAAGTGGCAGCTTACCAATATGCTCCTCACTGTGCAACGTACAGATATCCCATGCCAGACTTTAAATTGCTCAACAGCAAGTTTTAAATCATCCTGCCGAGGAGTCTGTAGGGAGACATACCAGTCTTTCTGCAGAGGGAGATCAATGAGCTGTGGAGACATGCTGGCCAGGAATCTCCCTTTCATCTAGATATACACAGTGTGACACACCAGGTGCCAGCTTAACTGCTATTCTTACGGGAACGGGCAACTTCTGCATTTGAGAGACGAGTGCATTTTTCTGAGTGTATAGATTATTTTTGATGTGTCAAAGATTTATCGTGGGAGTTAAAGGGTTGAATAAAGTCAGCCAAAAAAAATTCTCAAGCTTAGTGTGATGCAAGATATCAGGGACTTACAGAATTTTACCATCGTGTTGATCCTGCTTATGAACTCTCCTCTGCTGGCATTCCTGACACAGCCTCTGTTCAGCAACACGACTCTTAGTAAAGGCAAGGGCCACACTGAGCTTATGAGCATTGTATAACTTACACACACATTTACAGGACACATTTATCTGCCCTTTGCTCTTTCCTCCTCCAGCTCTCCCATCTAGAAACACAACTAACACAAGGTAAATCTTTGCCGAGTTGCACAGGCCCTCTAGAATAGCAAACAGTCTGAAGAGAGGGAAACACATCCAGAGCTGGAGAGGACCAACAAGTGTAAGCACCTCACTCATACCCAGAAAAGGGAAGATGGAACTGCGGCCCTGCATACGAGTTTCTGCCATATCATTGATCTGTTTCTAGTAAGGTGTGAACTGGTATCTATGACCTGATCATATTGGTACTAACCTTTGACAGCAATGGAACTTTGAAACATACAATTTCCTAAAGGACTGACTGCTTTTTGCAACTGTAATCAGCCAGGGTGTATTTCATGGCCATAAAGAAAAGGCGTAGTCCTAAAGATGAGCCATTGTTGTCCGTAGCAATGAGATTTTCTGAAAAATAACTGCTTTTTTATAAAGGATTCCCATATTTTATATTTGATTACCATGACCAGCAGTTGCTTAACCTTTTTAACTTTTCATACCGTTTCAAGACTTCCAACTTGGGCTATGTATTAGGTGTTGCCTCCTGAGCTCTTTTTCTCTTTCATTCCTAGGACAAGACGTCTTTTCCTGGTTGCTAGGAAAATGGTAGGGTCTGGGCAATTGTTCTGCAGGCATTTTCTGGATGTCAAGAAAAATAAAAATACTTGCTCTCACAGAAGTGCTAGACTGGAATAGTGCACTTAAGATTGACTACATCTAACTCAGAAATGTAAAGAAACATTTTTAGAAGCAAAAGAAAGAGAGTAATGAGAAAAGGGTTGATGCATTTATAGGTCAGTTTGTAAAAGACTTTTTTTCAAAACAGGAGGGAAAAAAAAAAGCATTTGTAGATTGGTGGCATGAGCACCCAAGAGTTTTCCTAAGAAGAGGAGACTTGCAGAGCTCCTACTCTCACTATGTATTCAGAGAGCAACATGCATCTGCGGGCATGCAACACCTGAAATTTACGTATAGATAATAAGAGTGCTGAACAGGAAGCTTGCGAAGTTCAACATTATACTCCCTCTTTTCAAATACCATTGAAAAAATATTAGGGAAAACATGTCAGCTCTTCCAGTCTTTTGTGCTGGTTAAGCACAAAATGCAGGCTATACTGACAGTAAACCTTCCAAGAGTTTGCAAAGTATGAATGAAAATCATAGACTATGACTGACAAATTGAAAATATATTTAAAGGACAACGATAACAACATAACAACTGTAAAAAGTCAAAACATGCCTCATTAAGTTTAAATATGGCTTTCCCTTTTTTTGGTGGGCTTTTTTTTGGTGGGCTTTTTGTTTGTTTTGTTTTTTTAAACTTGCTTAATCAGAAAGAAGTAATATTTGAAAATTTTCACTTAAAAGGATATATATTTGTAATCAGAAATTTCAATCTCCACAAAAAATTTTCAAAAACCTTATAAATAACCCAAGATCAATTTCTAATGGAATGTTCTACTTAGCCTTAAGTGCAGTGTGACGGCAAAAAATAGTACTGCTCAGAAAGCCTCTTGGCTGACCCATGCTTTTACTGTAATTCTCATGTGCATTTTTCTGTTTTGCTGCTACTGTATTTAAAAGTTTATCATACATAATTTTCTCTACAGATGGTATTTTCCAGATCTGCTTTACTTCAAGTGAGGGAAGAGTGAAAGCAGTAGAAAACTTCACAAAAATTAATTGATTGAACTTTGCACCATTTTTCTTTTCTCATCTTCTTGTAAGGAAATACAGTCTGACACTTCAGTGTTTATCTTTTGCATATAAATGCCTGGCAAACCAATATGCAAGCTGAAATGCCAAGTAAAAAGTGTTTAAAATAAGAACTGTCTGACTGCTTTCTTTAGAACATACACGTTTAATCTATCAGTAACAAAAAGTAGTACCACCTTTGGAAATACCATCTATGAAAATCCTTTGGGTAAATTATTGTAAAACAGTATGACACATATTTGCAGAGACTAAATAAGGAACAGCCTCTATTAGCAGTCTATATGGAAAGTGGGATACAAAATATTCTAGAAACATTGCCCACAGCACAAAAGTTTGTTAAACTAAACACTGAAATAAAGGAAGAGGGGAAAAAAAAATCCCAAACCAACCAGGGGCTGATAAAGATGATCAAACTAAAAAAGAAAAGGGAATAAAGTTATACATTTTATAAAGAATTATTGTAAATAAAATATGTTTCATGAGGCAGAAACCTGGTTAGCAGCTCACCAAGGTGGCATACCACAGTCTTTGAAAAAGTCTCACCGTATCTGTCCCTGTCACTTGATTTTGCTGCCAATGAACAATTACAGAAAGTTTCTCTCACCATTAAAGTTTCAGCCTGCTCTTTAATTATCAGCAGAAAAATTTTCAAGAACATCACCTAAAGGGGAAAATCTACTTTCTTTAAATAGTTATTTGTATTTCAACGCAATAGGCAGATTTCAGATTTTTGTCACCCACAGATCACTTGATCTAGGCTGAGATTCTGAAAACCATCATGTTGTACATTCTTACACCTCTGGGCAACATGTATTTTTCCATCGAGATTTTTCTCCTCTGAATTCTCAACACTGAGACATCTTCATAGCACAGCATCTTGTCTTTTATTAAGTGAGACAGAAACGTGAAATCAAGAAAAAAATCCTAAAAGACAACTTCAGGATATCAGGTTGAACTATGATTGGAGACGAAGTATTTCCTGTGCAAAGGCTTTGGTAAGACAGTTGTTTAACCAAAGAAATTCTTAATTTTCAGGAAAATGATATGCCTTACTTGAAAAACTGTTGCTGCTTATTTGGCCAAAGTAGTCTAATCCTTAAAATGCAATAAAGAGAGCTTAACTTTTCCAGACCTGAAACAGCACGGTGCCAAACATCTCTGAGAGGTGAGTACAACCAAGACATCAAAGGTCCCCTAAGTCTAAGCCCTGCCTCACTTGAACAAATGAAATAGAGCAGAAGATTTAAACTTGACAAGGCAAGTAAAAGTTAAAACTCAAAACAAAAAATCTTCTTGTGATTTTCAGGATGTATCATTTTCAGTCTTAATCTGAGTGACTTCCAGGACTGAAGTTACACAGTCCTGTCTGTCCCCCTGGGACAGCCTCCTTCAAACCACCAGTTCCAAGTCTGGATTTGGATCTCCCTGCTGTTCTTCCAAGGGATGGCCCAGTTTCTTTTCCTACTGTAGGTCCTTCTCACTGTCCTTTCCCTTCCCTGTCACACCTTGCACCTGCAGCCATTTTGTAGGTTATACCTGCTCAGTGCCTTTCAGGCCAAAAACACCCTTGCCCTAGAAGGGACAAGCTGGCAGACACCTTTTGGTCTCTGCTGCTTCAACACATCCTCTTAGTATACACATACATTGAACTCAAAGAGGGTCAAATGATCGTATCTCAATCCCGTTCTTCTCTTAAGCTTTAGATGTTTAAGAAAAATAGGAGGAAGAAGTTTTGTGCTAATTTAATTAATGTCTTTTAAAGAAAACTATTTTGCAGTGAGAACCCTCTGGAGGATTTTTGGGTTAAGAAAAACAGCTTAGTATTTTGAAATAAAAAGGACATTTTTCTTAAATCCTTTTCTATAAAATACACAAGACTAAATTAACTTGTATTAACTAGGCAGCTAAATCCCTGCACAGCAAACCAAAGATATTATTTAACAGTCAAATCTGTTTCAAAGAGATAGACCTAATTACATAAAATTAATCCAGTCAGTCAGTAATATGAAATGGATCCCCAGAGATCTGCTGTACTGTGTTAACATTTGCATCATGCTCTTGCTATGGTAGCAGAATCCAGCTTTTTTCACTGTGAGACTGCTTCCAAAATGTACCCACTTACAGCAAATATATATGGTATACACAACATTGACTATATAGGTGCCTCAGGAAAGTTTTCAGTAACTTTCTAAACCAGTAGTCAGATGTCTGTGACAATTACATAGGATGAGTATATTTGAAAAAAGGGCCTGTTCTTGTCAATTTACCTAATAGGCTGAAGTCAATAATTTAATGAATCTAAAGCTTCAATCCCATCAACGTTTAGGCTCAGATGCAGCTTCAACTCAAGTTGCTAACAGTTATAGGATTATATAATAGTGCTTAGAATTTACATGTTTGCACTTGTTTGATTTTTCCTTATATGACATTTATTAATTTTTAAACAACTGATCAATTATTGGCATAATTTTTCTAAACAAAGGGTGGCCACAATGCATGCAGATGAGTACAGACTTTATAACTCTTTTAAACCATGGACCAGACACCACATCTGATTTTTCAAAGCTACTGTGTCATTTCTTCATGCCATATATACCAAACTTACTCTTGTGTACTCCGTCACTTGGGCTGTGATTTGCAACACAATTCAGTTTTAGTCTTTTTTTAGCGCAGGGTCAGTTGACTTACTCCTTCTGTCTTCCTTTTACCCAACATCGTAATACAAATATTTACAGTATGCCATGTCTTAATGCCTTGACTTTCTTTGACTAACTATGCTAATGGAGAATCTTTAATCAACTTTCAGGCCTAAAACAAGTCTGCCATTTCTCGGATTCATAGTAGCATAGTAGTTACACGCTCTGCCAAAACCACTGGACCCAAAAAACTTTAGCACAAACTAGTATTAAAATTCCATTGAGAAATCAGGATGACTAGGGGGTTGGGGGTGGTGGGGGTGGGTGTCATAATCTGGTAAAAAAACAAAACCTGAGAAAACTCCAAAGGGCATTCAATAGGCTGTGTGCTAATGAAGTGCGGCTGACTGGTTTCTGTGCGATTCCTCCCAATAACATTCTTTGAGAAAAGCCTTTGAACAAACAAACAAATGTACCTTTCTTGAAGAATAAGTTTGTTTTCCTTCTTCCAGAAGTCTTTGAAGTCAGAACTGAATTCATGCCAAATACTGAAGAAAGAATGTGGGGACACCTCCTTCTCGCCCATTTTTGGTTTCATACAGAAATAGGCTGTAGTTTCCAAAAAGCTGACAAAGAAAGCAGAAATAGCAAATGCTTCAGTACCCACTGATATATTTTTTTTTACTTGACACTGACATAGTATTTAATTATTATTGGTAGCAGATCTAAAATAAAAGAATATAAAAATTTAACAGTTCTGAGCTCTTCATATACAAGTAGGTACACAATGTAAGATGATTCTTCAGTAAAGTTGGGATCTGGGATTTATCAGTTTCTAGTTTTGACCAAAGTATTTTCCATTTCAAAAGCTAAAATGAACACACTGTCCGCAGCCCTGCAAATCCAGATATCCACACCCATCCATATACTGCTTTTCTGTTGTGTTTAAAGCTGTTTTCAAAACACAGAGTCAAAGCCCATGAAAGACTGTAAATAAACTTCTTCAAGTTCTGTTAGATCTGTGCTACAACACAATAGTTTAGGCTGGAGACTACGCAGAAATATTAAAACTTAAACCTGCTTTGTGCTAAACAAGAAATGATGCAACAGGAAACTTGGCCAGGAGCAGCTGTGCTAGAAAACAGGTGCCCATCGTGACTCTACCAGAACAATCCAACAATCCCTTCTGAGCACAGCAAAAGTGAAGCTCGTGTAGCAAACGCATAAGCTACTCCTCAAGTAAAAACTACTCCTGAAATGCAAAAGTCATATTTCCCACACTGAATGAGGACTGTGACCGCAACTAAAATTTAATGTATTTCTGAGTTTGAATGGCTTCTATTTTATTTCAGGAATGTTACAAGAAGGTACAGAATAATTACTTTAAAAAATATTGCTTGATTAACTATTATTCCATTTTGTTTTTTCACTTTACATTTGTAAATACTGGAGATTTTAAGAATGTTTTCCTGATCTGAAGCTCAACATAGAAGCCACTGGAGAACAACTTATTTTATGAAAATTTCAATAGAAAACTCTTTCTTGAAATATAATTGTAGGTGCTTTGCTCACTGATCTATTACTATTCATTGACTCCTATAATTTTCTCAGAAGCATACATCACAGTTTTAATCACTTTAATTACAGGGAAAAATCCAGTTCCAGTTAAATGGATGGAAATGTAATTTTAGTCACAGAAGGTATATCTTCATTCATGGATTATGATGGTGACAATAACGTACAAAGATTCAACCATTCAGAAGGGTCAGTCTCACAAATTCTCCAAGAAAATGTCTATCCTAGTTATCAAACCTGAACATTCCAGTTGTTTTCCCCAACCTGAAAAATAAGCATCTACTTGTACTATCATATTGCTGAATAAAAAAGCCTATGTCTTAAAAATTTAACATCAATTTACCAATCAAATTTTACACCAAATTTTATATCACATTTTTTCTCTTAATTTTCAATTTACTTTTCCATCTGCTGAGGCAAACTAAAGCTGTTGAGCAACAAAGATGTAGCACATAAAAATATAGAAGAGAAAAATATCCTCATTTTTTTAACCCATGACATTGATACTCAAATGCCACCTTACCTGATTGTGCCACTTTTTCAGCTCTCTCAGTTTGCCTACCGTGGCACTCTGTTCTGTAATTCAGTGCTTGATCAATAAACAGAATGCCTTTTTTTTTTTTGGTTCTGTGGTGGGTTTGGCTTGTTGGTTTTTTTTTTCAAATGATTTATTAATGAGTAATACTGCTGATTAAAATATTCCATTTTACTTATTCACATTTTCCCCACAGTTTTATACTGGGGAAGATATTTATCATCTATCCTCTGATTCCACAGAATCACTCAAAAAGATTATCCCTGACACTGCAGTCAGCTGCACTATGTTTTAAACTTCATCCTATTGTCACATATTTTCAACTTTTTGCAAGACTGCAAATGTATCAGGGAGATATTTTTTCTCCCAGTCTCTTCTACCAACTTACAGCTCTGTAGCTGGCAGGTGGGGAAGTCATATCAATGGCTCATTTGAATTTTCAGAATGAACTGACAGTATTTTTGGAGGAATGTGAAGAATAAAGAACAAGAAAGAAATCTGGAGGCGTCAGCTGAGTCAATGACTTATTTTTGAAGAAGCTCTTTGGAGCTTAATGGAATGAAATCCATTAATGATTTGCAAAACAGAGAAAGACAAAATTTCAAATAAGAAGCCTTGTTTTGAGAAATGTGTCGTCATAACGTTTTGCAAATGACAATGATGAGAAACGAATTTGACAGTGAATGGCTCATCCTAAGTAATGCTTTTATATTTGAGATAATGAATTCCATAACACAGAAACATCCCAAGAAACAGGAAGTCAATCAAAATGAAATTCATACTGTATATGAGAATGCTCAATTAAAAAAACAATAGATAAAGAGCTCTAATGTCTATTAAAGATGCAAAGACTTCCATTACTCTTCAATTATTCCAACCATCCTCTGAGAGCAGGAGGACATAAGCAGTGGTGCTTTCTCTGGTGACTGAAAATCTCCCTGAGGACCACTTGTATAACCAGTGCAACCTTACACATTCATACAGCTGTGTCTAACAGCTGTAACATAATTACTAGGTTTATAGAGAGCAGAGAAATGCTCATACAGGTTGCTTGACTCCCTAGCAGCTAGTTTGGGGGGTAAGGAAAATTAGCTGTCTGTGAAATGTGAAACAGCAGCAGCATAGCAGGTTGTCATTGTTTGTATGTCACACCTTTCTCATGCCCAGTAACAATGCACAAGACATCAGCTGCAACACAATAATACTTCAGGGCACAAATCTCTATGAATCAATTTTTTTTTTCCGTACATGCAGATCAAACAGTCAAGACAGTTACCATATTTTTTCCAACCAGAGAGGTCTACCCTTATTTAGCATCAAAGTCTCTTAGAGTGCATTTAGAAGACATATGGAAACCTGCTTGCTATACATTTGATGCTGTCATTTTTGTAGCACAAGACAAAATGGCATAATTCACACACAAAAGACAAAGCAAATAAAGCCAATCCAAATGCATCAAATAACAAAACATGGACAGCAATAAATCCTCTCTGTTACCATGGTCTTTAAATACCTGATTTGGAAATGTTTACATATGTCAAACTAGACATATCTCAAGGCTAATTCCAGGAGGGGACATGCATTTTAAATACAAAGAGAAATTTGGATGACATTGCCATAGCCCCAAGACTAGATACAATCCTTTCAGACTTCAGCGAGGCAGTAAATATCTTAAATATCTCTGGTTTTCTCTGAGGCAAGCCATTCAAATTTTCCTGTTAATTCTTCAGCAGATTTTGAAACACTGTATCTGCAAATACCATTGTCACTATTCCTAACTGCGCATCACATAGACATTTTGGATCAAATAAAAGACTAGAGTTCAAAAGCCTTTTGTGCCTATACTCAAATTAATTTCTGCATCATACAACCTTGGGAAACTCATCTGACCTCTTTGAATTTCATTTAACCTATCTGCAAAATTAAACATTTATTTTGAAACAAGTATTGCAAAGCTTGTTTAGTGTCCATTTCTCAAGTGAAAACATTCATACTTATCCATACTCTTTCCGAGAGTCTTAAAAAGAAAAGAATGTGCATTGGAGAAGATTTTTGAGTCATGGAATAGGGAAGCAAGGGCATGCAACTTAGTTTCAGGGATTAAAATAGGTAAAGGAGGTCATTGCCTTTGCTTCAAACAGCCTGACTTTTCAAGCATGACTAAAAATAAGACAGTGACGTTCACACTATGTCTTATCCTGACAAGGCAAAAGCCAGAATTCTTTAAACAGGTTTCAGGCTGGGTTTCATATCTCTCATGCTGGCCCTGAAGGAGAATTAAATAACATCAACTTTCTCAGAACAATGGAAGAGTTGCTTATCTCTGAAAAGTAAGGAAGGAAATAATAAAGATGGTTAGTTCCTTTTCTTCCTTTCTTGTCTTCTAATGTCTTTGGTTCAAGTGTTTGTGTAATTCAGAAAAATCACTTCAGACTAATGTCTAAATTCACTTCATACTCAAATGTGGAAATTTGATGAATGAATCACTGTACTTTTATGTGTGCTCCCTTGAGTACAACTATGAGTCTATGAAAGTGATTTTTCTATTTGGAGGGAAGAAAGGAATGGATGTACTAAAAGCCAAACCAAATTTAATCACATGAGAAAGAAAGGAAGCTATTCACATAGCAAATGGCTCATTGACAGCAATACTAGCTAATAGATCTGATCCATTAGGAATATTTTAAGAGCAGCTATGGATTATTCAGCTTTTTTCTCCATTCCATTCTGAGAACAGCTAGCAAAAAGTTGCAGACAATAATTCAGATTCAAACCTGCTGTCTGGGATGCATTGGCTGGTTTGTAGATATGTACAAAAGCAAATCAACAATACTAAGCAATAGACAGCAGTAGTTTCATCTCAGCATTGTTCAATCAGGCTTCCTTGGCCCAACAAATACTGAAGTAAGCATAGGTACAGACGTGCCCTGGCTGGCCTTCCTGGGAAATGGTGAACACACGCACAAACACACTTGCATCTGGCTTCCCCATGCAGCAAACTAAATCACCTGAGAGGGCAAAGATTTGCTTCAATGTGGATTTAAAAGCAGAAAAAAGTGTTTGTGTTCTGCACTGTTCACCAGACTACGTATTTTGGTTGAAGTTCCACCATGGATATTCTTTACTATTTTGGCTTTACAAATCCCCAAGCATCACTTATGAACATTAGTGATTAAGAACAGTTGGTGTAAATGGTGGCACTCTGTTATTTTTGTGAAGCAGTTGTGTTTCAGAAGCAGCTCTAAATCAGGCTGAAACTACTAAAGTACCTTTTCGTTCAATTAAACTCACAAATAAAATTTAGAACTAAGCATAGTCTACCAAAACAAAGAAGGTAAAAGGGAAAGAAAAGCTTATATAAAGCTTTAATTTGACATGAGTCTTATTTAAAGCCAAACTGAGTTGAGGGGCCTGTAAGCCTGTTCAGAGTGTTGATTCTGCATTGTTGACTACATATGAAAGATGAGTACAATATATAAGTAACAGTATTTGCTTCCTGGATGCTAATAACTTGAATAATCACATTAGTATTTGTTTTGTTTTATGAAGACTCCAAGGCTTTGCATGTATTTTCTAAGCGTATTCAACATCTGAAAGCAACAACAAGAGTTAATCTTCAGACAGAATACCAATCAGTTCAACAAGGTCACACAAAATCATGTAAAATGAAAGAGAACCAGCGTCCTGGTTATTGAGATAGCACAAGACTGTTAGGAAATTTTATATGCACAGCATCCTATGAAGGCTGTAATTTTCTGCTGACGTATTTTGCTGAGGGTCCTTCTTTGCACAATAACTTTACATCCCTTTCTTCACCTTTTCTTTTCTTATTTAAAAAAAGAGTAAAATTGCCTCTCCTCAGTGCTTCCTCTGGTTCTGCATAATTATAAGTGAGAAAAATAAAAAATAAATATAGGTTCATTCAAGGTAACTAGTACTTAAATGCTGGTAGTAAATTTCTTCTTGTCCTTTTATTTTTCCCCCCTTTTTATAAAGGAAGAAAAGTAACTTTCTTACATTAAAAAGAAAGTTGAGATAATATGCCATCTTAAATTAGCTGCCAGAATCATTAATCTCTTCTTTCATTTGCCAATTTATATTGTGTAACTATGTATTTTGTAATATTGTTCCTTAGAAAACAAAAGTCTCAAGAGACTTTTCCTCCCCTCTAAAAAAAACCTGCCAAACATTTGCAATGTTTTGTATCCTAAGTCATCTCCCTCATGTCTAGTCCCTTGCCTCTTACAAATTCATATTAAACAAAAAAGTGTTTTATTGCTCCAACCATATGAAAATTAGCAGCTTCAGCAACAGCAAAAAAATCCCTCTGCCTTTGAAGTACCATTTTTTTTCTCCCAATACAAGCTAAACAGAAAGCGTCCAATACAAAGAACAGAAAATTATGTTTTGACAGGCCAGTCTGTCTTGCTCATGAAAATTTTAACACGCTCCCTCCCAATACTAGGAATGCTTTACAACTTTAACGTTCATCTGCAATGATCAATATTATTAGCTGTACGTAACGATTAGAAACACAAATGCAGAACTTCTGTATTTTATACTAATGGCAGCAGACCCTGTAACTGAATACTGTTACATGGCACAGAACATACAACACAGACTGTTAAATTCAGTAGGTATTAGGACTATATCTTTGCACTTAAACATTTTGGGAAAAATAAAATTTTAGGAAGACTGATGATCTCATGGTGTTAACGTGGAACAAACCCTTCACATATCAGATTGCCATTTCAACCTCACATTAAACTGTTATTCCAGACCCTTCTATTTACTTCACTCAATGGAAGAGTACTAGTTTAGCCCTGTCTTTCAAGAACAAAGTGCCTCCTAACAGAAGGTTGCAAAACAGCAAAAAAAAATGGCCATAACTAAATTAAATTATACTTTTGTTGAAAGGTAAATTTGAGCTCTGAGACTATCAAAATCTCTATTTTAGACAATAATTTTAACAGGTCCAGAATAAGATATATTGGTTGGTTATGATGAAATTTGCCTAATCAATTCTTGTTCCTAATATCTTCTGGAAACAGCAGGCTATCAGGGATCACAGTTAATACAACATTTAAAAAGCATTCTGCAAGATTTCCCTTCACTCGTTTAATTATTTTTTTCTTTTTATTTTTATTCTCTTTCTCTCTTAAACAATAGGCTACAGCCTGGTCCCTCTGTATGGTTGGGTTGAGTTTGGGTTGAGTCTGGGTTTTTTTTCATTACTCTGATGTGAACCAATGCTCCACTGATATAACAATGCCATCTTTTATCCAAGGTGGCATAGGATTAGGCACTAAATTTCATTAGGAGGGAACTATCTTGGCAAACAGAACTTTTCTGATGACAAAAAAAATTAAAGTGCTGTAAAAGCCATTCTGCTTTTCTGAGTCAGCTTCCAGCCATTTGAAAATCAAAGGTCAGGAAATGTAGGTTAGAGGTATTTTTGCTACCTTCACTATATCACATGCAAAGCATATCAACTACATCTCACCCAGTAACTGGGGTTTATGTGAACCTAAATTCTGCTGTGCATATTTAAAGGTTATGTCTCTATTCAAGAATATTATCCAGAATAAAATATGAATTGAGATAATACATTAGAAACAGAACTAACTTTGTGTCTTTTTTTTGTCTCTGACATTTGTATTCTAACAGGCCACTCTGAAGAAAAAAAAGGAAATAAATCAAGCATTTTTTAGCGTGACTCCTCAAATGCATTTTTAAGTTGCATATGCTTTTTCCATTTCATTTTAAAATGACAATTTTAAATCAGTTCAAACTTTCTCCCAAAATCTTGGCTTGAGGTAGCTAAAGTTCTCTAGATGCACTGGTGTTAGCTGCAATCCACTGTTATCTGAATACTTTGCATAAATGTATAGGCTCTCTATCTTGGACTTTAATGCTTTTAATTTCATGTTAGAGTGGATATCATGCCCGTGCCTGCCAGCTAAGTTGCTCCAGACATATGGATAGCTCTGTGCTAAACTAGACATAGGCAATATGGGCATGTGTAAAACAATACCGTGTAATTTTGTGCACTGGAAAGTCAGGCCCAGTAACATATCCAAGAGAAAACTATTTTTCTCTCTTAAAAAGACAAACATGTGAGCTTCAAACATATTAAATAACCCTTGGCTGGTTGAACTTGAAGAAATAATAAGGTGCCATTAGACACAGAATACAGTGGTAGAATGAACTTCAACAGCAGTGGTCTGACACAAAAGCTGCTGGCCTCAGTGCTGTAAGAAACAGCTAAAAGCCTCATGTGAAAGCCTATCTTGGCTTCAGATCTTTCTATTAACACACCTCATCTTCACTGGAGGTCTTCTGAGCAACCAGTATTACTTAAAGAGGTTATAATTACATATGGAAGTAGTGCAGAACTGTTGTGCACTAAATACTGTGTTAAAAGCCTGTTATGTTTTTTCAATTTATTGGTGACAGCGTCAGCCTTGTAATCTGCCTGTTCCCATGGTGTGGCTCACTTTTTTAACTAAAATTCACGAAGAGGCAAGGTCAGGGTTATCTAAAAAAATAATAACAATTATATAATGAAATAATAATTTTTCTTAAATCTAGAGCAGATTATTTAGGTATCTAGATGGAAACCACATGCACGCTTCACCAAATTTCATGTACACATAAGATTACTCATGCTCTAAGAATATAATTCAGCATAGATTAAATTTGATATATGTGCATTGACAAAAATATGCTCTAAATACAGCACATGAAATGAATGTACAGGGGGTTTTTTTGGCATAATCATAATAATTTCTATTTTGGTGCTCAAGTCAAACTTAGGTTTCAGTTTCTATTCTTCGAAATCGTATTCTTTATAGAATAAAAATGTTTTTATTCTTTATAGAACAAAAATGGTCTGAAGTACTTGGGCGTTAGAGAACATCCTAGCATTTTAAATGTCTGTTGACGCAGTTTCACCTTAACCCTTTGTGGTTGCTCTGGAGAGCATTCTTACTTAATTCAGTGTGCAAGAGCTCTCTCCTTAACATGCATCCACTAATATCATCATAGGCCAGCACAACTGTGAATAGAAGAAATCCATCCTTTGCTGAAAACAGAGCTGTTCATGGGGGCTTTCATATTCTTAGAGTCAATTATGACAAAATCCCATGAAAGGAAATTGAAAGACTTAAAAATCTGCCTTGATGAACTGCCAGGTTGGAAAGGTCTTTACTCGCATCTTTCAAACGTTAAGCACTTAAGATTCAACTCTCAAGTTATCCCAATATATCCTCTTCATAGAAGTGATGGAATCTTTGTGTAGATGAGTAGAGAAAATGGGTGGCATTTTCTACAAGGATTAAGCCTAGATGAAAAGGTGGCAGCCACTGGAATTAATAGAAATATTGTATTACATAAACACATCACTCTGGATTTTTGAATCATCAATATTCACACATCCAAGCCAACCTAGAAAAACCATACTCCTTTGGCCTAAGAAAACTATCTCACATCTGGAGGAGTTGTTCCTATCCCTCCCAAGGGTTACATGAAGGCTTCACGGTGTTTCTGGTCTGGGGTGACCACGCCCTAATTGTTTTCTTTAGGGTGAAGCAGGAAGTTTTACGTCCTCCACAGACTGATTAAGGTAGAACTATCTTTCAGACAGCAGCTGAGAAAGAAGTGGGTGAAGTTATCTCAAGAGAAGTCCTCATTTAAGACATAGTTCAGAAGGGATCTGGCCCAGTAAAGCTGTTTCCGAACCAGCTTGTTAAAGAAGTCAAGAAACAAGGCAATGAGGCTGGGGAACAAGCCAAGGAATAGCAGAGAGACAATGCTTTTTTTTTCCTAGTCACCTAATCTCCATATATGAGAAGCACAGTGGAGTTTCAGCAGTAGGCTGATGCAAGCCGTGTGTCGTGGAGGGGCTTGTGGATGGCAGCCTTCCATCAGCTGGAAATTGTTATGGAAGGAATGACCTATATTGTGCAGATTATTACTGGATAGTTCCCAGATGATTTAATACAGCAGTTGTGACCTAATTAAATCCCATCCCTGACGTTCTGCTTTTCCATTTGCATACACATGACAACAGCAACGTAATATTGTAATACTTGAAGTAAATCTGAACATACGGCAAGGAAGAAAGCAACAACCCTAGCGGCAAATCAGCACGAGAGAGCAAAAGAGACACATTATCCACATTTAAGTCACAGTCCTTGCAAATCTGAACACTGTACTATGAAGGTCTTAGGAAACAATCTAACCAAACGGCTCAGGTAGACAATATGATGAAAGAAAAGTCCTGCTGAACATAATCAGAAGCCGATGCACAATGGAGAGGCACTGGAGCTAATCACACATACACGCACAAAGGCGTTTTCCTTCAGCTGCAACAGCTCAAGAGGAATATCTTGAATTTTTGAGGGCTACTCAGTGAAACCACCTGCTGGACATATACTGGAAGCCAAAAAAAAATACGACACATTGAAAGACTTTAATTTATGTATTTTTTTCCCACTAATTTTATTAGCTACATGATTCCTCTATTCTTTTCTCTTTTTTTAATCCTCAGTTTGACGCCATAGTATTAATTTTGGGTTGGTCAGACACAAGTTATTTTAACTATATTGTTATCAGGGTGTTAGCTGTATTTGTTACCAATGCTATTTAGCAGTGTAACTGTAGTTGCACCTTAAACTAATGTCCTTTATCTTTTACTGTAAGATCTAAGAATAAATCCTCTACATAAACTTCAGAATAAGTTGCATAAAAATCAGTTTACACTGCAGAATATTAGATCTCTGAATTGTACCCCAGACTGTCAGAAGTTGTATTCCCATTTGTTCATACTAGCAATGAATGCCACTGATAGCAAACTACTTTCAAACCAATAAAATAAAATTATTTTCAAAGCAAGTAAGCCAAAATCTTTGAAAGAAAATATAATGGTCTTGCAGGCAAAAATCAATCATCTAAATGGTTAAGGACTTGTGTCATTTGGCATATATCTTCAGAAAAGGACAAGGACTTCATCTTTCAGGATAAGACCAATTACCCATATTTCAGAAGAGACTTTCTGACATAACTAAACTGCTGGCTAAGTTTCCATTACTGCATATCTACTGGTCCTGATATTTTGTCAGAGACAGGATACTAAACTAGAATGATCCAAACTGTTTAACAGTCTGTAAGCTTCTTCTATACACATTTCCTCTGCTCAGCAAGTATTTACTTTTTGCTGATCCAACTAATGTATACCTACGGTCTGAAATGTATTACCCTTAGCAATTCCAGCCTGCATGCTGGGAGCCACACAGCGAGAAAAGAGACATAACAGTGAAGGAACCAACAACAGATGAATGGCCAGAGAGTAGTGAAAGACAGAGTCCCATAGCATATTCTTGCCTTTCAGTTAAAAGTTTTCTTCTGTTTTTGTTTTGTTTTTTTTTGGTGGGTTTTTTTTTTCTTTTAACTACATACCTCTTCCATTCTAAGCTTTTCACCAATTTATTTCAACCATTAACTCAATTTTCACTTTAACTTTACAGTTCACTTTTGGAAACAATCCAAAACATTGTGTGGAGGGTATTGAGGTGGGAGGATCATATAATGTTTTAAAGGATTACCAGACTTAGGTGCTACATTTCGAGGTGTTGCTTTTCAGCAGTGCCATTGTACCATACTGTCTGCTATTTCTCTAAATGTCATCAACTTGTCAGCTCGTAAGCAGGTGTAAACCTTTGTTCCTCCACAAGTCTCATGTTCAGTGAACTCAATGGAAGTCTGCAAAGACTGTTGTGTCAGGAATACTTCTCTTTTTTTGCAGGCAATTTAAAGGTAAACATTTCTCTTCAAAATTAATTTAGTTTTGTTGCTACAGCAAAAGAAAGCAACAACACATTTCTAAATGGATTATTAAAAGTCCTAAAAACAGAAGAGGTGCCTGGGAGGCTGTACTCAAAAAGCACTTAAAAGCCCAAAAATCACTGGAATGTGCAAGTAATGGAAGCAAATTATAAAATAAACCAAATAAAAATATCCCGACGTGGAAAGATGAGCATTTCATACCAAGCCACACACATCCTAAATTCCCCAGCTGATACTTACGTCAAAACGCAAAAAGGCCTCTGTTTGACTTTTTATAAAACAAATACATATTCTCATAATGCTTTGAGATCTACTAAAGAAAAAATTAAGTTCTAGGATTTTTTTTAAATTAGTGATGTACAGAAAGCCAGGACAAGTGGCATTTCTGTCTTTTCAGCTCTTGTTGGGCATCAACAGGAAAAACAGGTGAAAGGTTTTGAACCACCAGTGTATGGGACTGTTGGCTTAGTGACTTATCACTTCAAGCAGGGTTAAAAATACTAAAAAAAAGTACTAAAGATCCTAAATACTAAAAATACTAAAAAACCCCCCAAATACTAAAAAAAACCCCAAAACAAACACCCCAAACTGTAGTATTCTCAAACATTTCTAGCACACATTGTCTCTTACAGGAGTGGAATATGAGTTAATTACATGAAATATGAGTAACTGAACAATTTTCAGTGCTGCTGAACTGAATTGAGAATCAAATGCTTCTGAGCAAATGTTAGACTGAGAGGCAGCAGGAAAAATTGAAGATCATCTGACTCTATCTTGGATATAAAAACCAAACATCTCCAATTAAATTTTTGAGTAATTCCCAAGCTGCTGTTCCAAGAAGACACAAATGTTTGCAGGTAAAGGGGAAGGAAAACACCATCTTAACTATTTCAGTGGAGGAGAGATCAGTGTTACAAGTCTGGATTTATTTGGTTTTTAAAGAGACGTGAATCTGGAAGCCTTCTAAGGAGATGAGAACTTAATACTGGGTGAGGTATTACAAGAAAGTAATAAAGTTACATGCTACTCCTCTAGAGCTATTCAGCTGCTGAGATAGCAAGACAGAGAATTAGGACTTTCAACTTCACTGAATGCTGTTTCTAGTAATTTCAGTCAGGTTGTTTAGTTATTGGTTCTTCAGAAATGAAGTGCAAGAAGAGGAGTAACCAACTCATTTCTGATTATAAGTCTGCAAAATGGTATTTCTGCTGTTTCTATTACCTTTCATCCTAGCATGGCAAACAAGGTATCACTTGCCATATTATCTGGACAATAATTTTGTTGCAGTCTTGGTTCCTACTTGCTGTGGATACTATGATAAAAGTCTGTCTCATTCTGAAATTGTATTAAGCATACCTGGAAACAATAATACTTCCTTTTTTTTTCTTGCTGCTTAAGTAAAATCACATCTGAAAAGATGAAAGGTATTTAACACTAAGTAAACAAAAATACAGAAAAGAGAACATATATATAATACAAGTCTTGGGACAGGTGATGTTATTTCAAATTAAAAAAAAAAAAAAAAAGAAAAAAAAGGGGGGCCGAATTGAGGACTCCTAAAATACAGAAGCATCTCTTTCCCCTCTTCCTTCTCTCTCTTTTCTGTTTTACTTATTTCACCTCCCCCCAAGCGAGTGTTTTTTGCTTTAACTTGACAAGTATTTCACAGTTCCTCAAGCATTTAGCAATGAGGATCTAATTGGAAAGTGCCAGGTTCTTTCTTATTACACTTTATCAATATTGTTAAGGGAATGATGTCATTGTTTGGGGTTTGGTGAAGACATTCCATGTCACTTCAGTGTTAATACCAGGCTGGAGCCTTCCTTGTCTGCCTGCGTAAGCTAGATAAACATAGACCTGTGTGCTTTCTTCTCATCTCAGGATACTTACTCAGAGAGATCTTGGAACATATGCCTATTGCGAGCTAAACATTTCACTTTTCATTTTATCCATGTGCCAGAAATCCATTCCTTGGATAAACACTTTACATACTGACACTCTTAAAGTCACTAAACACGATAAATAAAGAGAGAATACATCATTTCAAAACTGATTAAACATTTTCTCACTTGTGACAAATGAACAGCTATACACTGTATGGAGTCCCTGGAGCAGACATTCCATTTTCTTTGTCTTCATTTTGTGTGTAAGATTAACTTTCCATTTCAGCCCATCTATTGCACAACTGAGCTTTTTTAAAATACACATTGCTGCATTTTCCCCAAATCATTATTCATTTCAGAAACATTTTTCTTATTGCTACAAGAGCTTTTCTTTTGGACTTTTGTATTCTAATGGAGACAAACTAACAAAGAAAATAATAATAATAATAAAAAAAAATTGTAGTTTTTAATGAAAGCTAAAGAAACGCTTCCATGCAGTAGACCTGAACTTATACGTGGGCTGAAGTCATCCACTTCAACAAGGAAAATCCAAGCAGATTAATCACATTAACTTTGCTCCATCTAATCCATCACTTTTCTTTGCACCACTTGCTTGTCCCGTCATCCTATGCACTGCTATCTACCTATGATTAGTCAAATGCAACTAATCTTTTATTTAGCTTCTTAAGCTCCCATCTTCCTTTTCACCCAAACCTGACAAAAAGGATCCCAAGCATTTTATTTCCAAGCTAAATTAAAAATCTTAGTGAAATAATTACACATAACACTGAAACTACAGATGAAGTTGTCTTCAATGTTTTAACAAATACCACTAATCTGATCAAGAATTTCAGTGGGAAGGTGGAGGGAAGGAAGAAAATAATAGCTAGTTACCTAGATACTAGTAAATGTGGTCCTAGCATAATTCCTTATGTGCTCCACGAAAGATTGTGCCTGTGAATATCCTTGCTAGATATTCACAGTAAGGAGAAGCAGTGAAGCAGAATTTTCCTCTTTGACAAACTGTGTAAAAGGAGCTGCTACACTCAGCATAGGGGGAGAAGAAATAATTAGGACAAGTCAGAAGAAGCAGACGAAGTTGAATGGAGAATCCAGAGAGCAGTTTGCTTTCTTCCCCCTTTATGCTAATTAAACCAATAGGAAGTTTTTGTTATGATGGTTCCAGTCTTGTCAGGGAAAAAGATTAGAATGGAAAGTGAATTAGACACCAAAAGATAGTGATAAATCACAAGATTTCTGAACAGATTGCAGATTCCACTGTCATTAGATTTCTGTCACCTTTGGAGTCGTATTCTAATCCATTTTCCACAGGACAAACATTTTCCTTAAAAGAGCAGTCAGAGATCACAAAAATCTCCTAATAGCACCATCTTCTCTCAAAGTTTTAGCATGAAGGAAAATTTTAAAGATAAGAATTATGTAACTGAGCAGCTAAACAAACCTAAGAAACGTCAGGAACGCCTTTTGTGTACTTGAGCAAGAGGTATGATACCAAGGCACAGCAATACCCTGATATTAGCTCAGCTGGTTAGAGCATGGTGCTAAGAGCACCAAGGTTGTGGGTTTGATCCCTGTACGGGCCATTCATTTAAGAGTTGGACTCGAGGATCCTTGCGGGTCCCCTCCAACTCAGAATATTCTGTAATTTTGTAGTGAAACCTAAGGGAATCTACTCAAAGCAACTGTCTGTGATTCTCTTATACTTCCTTTGTTGCATTTTTTCCACTATGATTCCACATCACTGATGTGCCACTCAAAGAGCTACCACCTCCATACAACTTAGAAGGGAGGTTCTTGTGGCACTCACTTCTGTTGGCTTCTTTTTCAGGTACTATCTCTAGTACATTGTCCAAGAGGATAGAGAGAAAATGCAGTGGTGTACCAGGAGAGACATCAACCATGCTGTGGCATTACTGTAGGTACCAAATTCGGGCACTGAGGCCATAGAATGGCTAACAAACCATAGTAAAAACTAGTAGAAAAAAACCATAGTAGAAACTTTTACAGTGATATCTTTTACAAGAATCCTATTGAGAGACTTCATAATTCTGGGAATATATAATGGATATATTCATTAGTATGTATTAGGTGATAGTTGTAGCTAGTTCAAAAAGAAAATGCTATTTTTAGTAAAGGATAAACAAATGCAGACTGTGAGTTTTGCTAAATCTGGGCTATAAATGCTGTGCACCATATTTCGATCCCTTGCTGGGACAGATAAAAATCTGTCCCATTTAAACACTGCTGCTGGAGAACTCTTCCAAAAAATCAGAACAAACCACATGTGGTGCAGTGCAGTGAGGTTCCCAGTTTGGGAAATTGTCTCAACTGCACACATCTGTAATGAAATTTAATGAGGTATTTTGCTTTTTGCCACAAAAAGGATTTGAAGATCTATTAGCAATTCTACAAAGGAAGTCACATTTAATTATATGTATCATTAGTTTATTTAAAAAAAGGTTTTAATTCCTTGTTATAAAATAGACATTTTATAAGCAGAGGAAATGGTACCTAATGAATTATATTTGTTTGGGGAATGCTAAATATCTCTCAAAACACCATGATTCTGGTGCAGAATGAACAGTTTTCTCTCAGTCAAAAGGTATATTCTGAATTTATTTTTACATAAGGTAATGCAATTTCTGAAAGATAGGAGGAATGTACAATATTTCTTTAAAAAATTTCAATCTTTCTTCATTGTTGAATTAAAATTGACAATAACTAAATATCACTTTGTTTTCTGAGTGCATTTCTATCAATATTCAAGAATGAAGTAATGCTGGTTACCAATACAGCAACTGCTACAAAACCCTATTTTTCAAAGAAAGGTCTGAGTGCATTGCACTTTCTTACCTTTTATGTGCTTCTGTCAGTGACTTCTCTTCATTTTCTTGGTCTATTTTGGCTGTAAAAATACAATCAAAGAATTAGCAACAAGTTGAAAGACAATGATGTTTCAGGATAATTTTAATTTTAAATATGTCATGTGTAAAATATATTGAAACCACCTGAGGATATACTCATGTAGACCAATTCTGAAAGAAAAACACCAACCAACACCCCGATTCAACAATCACGAAAACAAAACTACACAAATTTGGATAACCCTATTAAAAAGAAATCCAAAACCACAACCACAAAAAGAAACCAACCCAAAACTCAAAGCCTTGGAAAAAAAAAATCTTGCAGTAATATAAACAACAACCAAGTCATGAAATTGACTTAAAACCAGATCTTAAATAATGATTGAAAAACTTAAATAATATGGGAACTTGTCTACCAAGAGGAGGAAAAGCTGAGTAAAGAGCAGGAAGGATCCAGCCTTACAACTTTTCTACAAGTTGCTTGACAATTACAAATGGAAACTCTTCTGTCTCCCTGTACACACATCCATTAGTGAAGTGCTAGAGCTGCAGCAGGCACATATTGAAAACATGACTTGTTTTATATGAAAGGTATTATCATTTGGTGATCATATGAAGGAAATTACAAATAAGAATCTGTCATTCCCACACACTGGTGAAAAAAATTCTCTCTTTGCCACATGTTCTCTCATAATTTTTTTGTGCACATTTGACTTAACTAAGATCACTGAAAGAACACTTGACAAAAAATCTACAAGAACGTGCACATTAACTTAAGGCATCACCAATGTGCAAAGCAATTGTCGATCCGCTCTGTGCATTTGCTTAGGTGAAATTTATATTTATGCAGTCATTCAGGTAGCACAACTTAAATCTCATTTAAGATCTGCATGCTTTAGCAGAAAGCTCTTTTAAGCTGGTACTTGATTCCCTTTTCAGTCTGCTAGACTTCTGGCCTGTTAAGCTGCGCATAGAATTTTAAGATTCCCTAAAGGCTCTGAACTGCCCTGGTAACAAATGTCAGTGGCATAAAATTCATGTAGAAATGTAAAAAGGAAGAAACCTTTAAGCTATTTTTAATTCCACTTTCCCTACATGGCTCTACAATAATAATTCCTTAAAATTATTTTTCTACATCATAGATACAGTGCCTTTAAAAAAGGAAATGCTCATTTTAAATTTGTTGAAAAAGAGCAAACCAATGGCATAATTAGGATACAAAGATAATTGCTGTTTTTCTGTTACAATGCTTCAATCAACAGCAATTTATAAACATACACTCAAATAGGTGCATGAAATCTGTAGCAAAGACATACAAATGGAATTTCCTTATACTTTCCCCAGTCACAACAATGATCAGAGCTTTGTCTAGTGCTGCAAATGCTTTTTATTAGTAGCAATGTAGTCTGCTGAGTAGGGTGACCAGTGCCTGGATATTTGCAGCAGAAAACATTGTATTTAGTAATCATTACTTAAAGACTTGGGCTCCACCATTGTTATCCTGAACTCAAAAAAAAAAATCCCAGAAAACCACAGAAAACTCGAGGGAGAGATGGGTAAATGTTCTCAAGGAAATTGAAGAGCACGTGAATCCTGCCTGATTACAGGTTTCAATGCTGACTTGAAACACGGCCCAGATTCTTCAAAAGGTTTGCGAGGGCTCACAACCCTTTTGAGTGAAGTTGAGCCCAGTGCTGAGTGAATTTGGGCTGACTTAGAGTTTTTCTTGAAAGCCTTGCACCACTTTGGATAAGAAACCAGGTGAAATGTTGCAGCTTTTACACAATTTCATTAATATTTTTTTTTTCTTCATACTTCAATCCTGAAAGTCAAGGTATGACCAGTAAAAACATATTATTCAAAAGAGAAGAAGCTGTGCACAAACACTCTGGATGAAACAAAACCAAGCATCTAATTCTGCATTAACACAATCATTAAGTATCTGTGGATACAACTCCTAAAATAAATAATCCTATTACTGAAAAATGCAATTTTTTCTTCTTTCACTTAAGCAGTGCTTAGAAATAGAGGCTAGCATGTTCCATCCTATGACAGTCTTGTATATATGTCATATGTATATATATATACATATTTCACATTCTTAGGATTTAAATTTTTTTATCATTTCCAGGACTGAGGGGATGGAATATCATTAGAGCTGCCTTGTTTTATCTCCTTTCTTCTTTATTCAACTGTTCTCCACATGTTTACAAATGACTATTTACACACCAATAATGGAACAAATATTCCACAATTTTTTTTTCGAAAGAGTGTAAGCATAACATATTATCCTAAGCTTATCAAAGCATGTCAGAATATCCCCATTCTGGCACAAGTTTCCTTTCAATTAAAAAAATAAAGTTATTGTGGTCCAGAGAAGAAGACAAACAAAATAAAGCAAAACAAAACCAAGTTATTTCTGGTACATATACTTGTAACAAATCCCTAGAGAATTAGTATCACACAATGAAAAGAAACTCCAGAAACCCTGAATGGTAGAGGTGCATGTAATAGCACCTTTTTTTAAAAGTAGTAAGTACATATGCATAAAGCAGCTACTATACCCACAGAGAGAGATTTCATCCTGCATCAAATCACCTCTTGGTATTAAAGAGAGTCTTGCAAGGCAAAGAATTTTCTCTGAAGAAAAATTTCCTTGTAGTTTATTCCAAATGATATTTTTTAAACCTTTCACATGCTATCAAAAATATTATTCAGGTGAAAACCTAATTTTCAATTCTTTTGTATTATCATTTTTCTAGACAGAAAAAGTTAAAGACATTATGAAAACAATTCTGCTTCCTCAAGACAACAGGTGGCATCAGTGAAAGAGGAAATATGGTGTATACACTCAGAGATCTGTCCCTGTCTAAAGAAAATTATCAGATGACTGCTTTTGCACTAGTATACAGTAAACATCCAAGAGCTGTGGAAAATGGCTAGTCAAAGACATCCAGTGAAATTTAATCAGACAGGGAAGAAAGCCTCCTGTTATAGAAATGACAGAATTCTTATCATCACTTGGATGCAATGGAATAACTAGTACACGGTGAAGCAGCTGGAGACTGTTATAACTTCTGGAATGGGCCACTAATATGATCACCTGATATTAGTGATTATCGGTACTTTGTACTAATCACCCCATTGGTAAACTGCTTCCAATTTAGTTTTCCTCTTTGAGTAGGGAAAGAAAAATATGTAGTTATGATGGATCCAGTTGAAGTGTCCTAGAATGCATTATACTTTATCATTTCACTCAATATAATGCATCTTTATTATCAATTCTTCCTCCAAAGTAGTTCATCACAGGTATAAAAAGAGTGCATGGAAGGCACCAATTTGGCTTCTTCATTCTTGGCATATATCCATTAAGTGCCAAATGCCAGCTAAAAGGTGTCCACCTTTGGAGAACATTCAGGGGAGAAAAGCGTAAATGTTACAAAATATTACAAAAATGTTCCTGTTGCAAAAAAGAACACCTACAACAGGTGAAATAATAATAAAAAAAGAATATCCATACCCACTCCACAGTGATCATAACATGTCAATGGCCAATATTAGAAAAATTAGATAAATCCAGGGATGCTAAGACAGCTGACCATATCTGAGCACTCTCTTCTGCCACTGCAATTACTCTCTATCTTCAAGAAATAAGATTATTTCAGAAATATTATGATTTGATTTCCTTTGAAAAACATTAAAAGAAATCTTGTAGTCATGCAGTATCCATGTCTGCTTTCATACATATTTGAAATCCACTAGCTAACACAGTGGTAACTGCTTGCAGGTTTTCTGATAGATATAGGAATTTCTGCTCTTGCGTTAGTATTGTTTCCCAAATATTCCATATTTTATTGGCTCATCATATTTTCTAAGATCCCCAGCTAAGAACTTTTCTTGATTCTTGACACCAGTTTGCTAAAGTATCTCCAAATACACTGTTCCAAATCTATCAAAGACTGTATCATACCATGAAATACTAGCCCCTGTATTTCGTGTAATGCATCACTAAGCAAAGGTAACATTTAGTTTTATATGTCAGCCTTCATACACTCTGTATATTGCAGGGCTTTACATGCAGCTTTCATAATCCTGAAGGCATATATATTCTGAAAAATCTACTTCAAATAATATAGTTGCAAAATAACCTTAGGTCATATTGAAAAACATGGCCATTTCAAAACCGACAGCATTTCAGAGTGACCTCTCACAGAGTGAAGCTACCTTATCAATAATTTACAACATGTACTGATATCGTTCTATTTTCCCTTTTTAATTTGAAAGCATCTTTAATGACTTCTTGTTGGATGACATTCCAGTGTTTGCCTGCTTTTTCCATTAAGATACCTTCAGATTATTTAAAGTTGTCTCCTTTTAGAGCAAGGTCTATACTTCCTAAACACTTTATATATTTGGTCAAAATTCAAGTACATTCCTTCCTCCCTACGTCATTGCTTACCAAGCGTGAGGACTGTACTATATCCAAGGCTCTTATATCAATTCTTTTAACTACAGGACATATGTATTTCTTCAAAAATTACACATTAGATGTTCTAATTTCTATTTTATCACTTTTTTTTTTAAATTTACTGCTTGATGTTTTATAATTGGGGCATAAAACTTGATTTTATGCAGCTCAAAATGAGCTTTCAAACAAGACCTCACAAATTAAGTCTAATTAACTGAATTCTCAAGTTTTCTGTCCTTATCAGCATATACCCACATTCCAGAATGATACATGCCATTGTTTCATGTGTTTGCTCTTCCAATTCTTTTTGATTAGAGTCTTGCAAATGTTACATATAAACTTCTACAAAGGCACGTATGTGAATGGTCATACTAAAGTGACCTCTGCATTTATGAAAATCTGACATATCTCACCAAACTGAATGCAAGAAATAGACACAGGAATTTTACAAAATGCTGGTCTTCAGCAGAACAGCATAATTCACTTTTCTGTAAATAGTCTTTTTTTTTTAAGAAGCCTAGAAGATGAAATTAAATTAAAAGGGGTTCAAAGGCAAGGATATAAACCATTGATTGACCACAAATTGTCCCCTCTGACCTCAGTGGATCATTTTGGATGTGTTATGCTAAGTTCTCTGAGGAAATCAAGCCATGCTGTGAGCAAAGACAACTGCCAATCCTATCATTTTCAGTCCAGTAATCTCTACTAGTCTCCTCCAAATGTAACCACTATACCTTGTGCATTAAATCTGACTTTTAGAAAAGCTAGTAACATGAATATATCTACTTTCTATATGTACAGACTATTTTCTGTGTGGACAGATATTGCAAGTAACAACTGTTGTCTCTACTATCAGTTGTTGCAATTTCTTGTTTGAAAGTGTGATATTTCACTCTATCATATTTTCCACAGGATTAAAAAAAATCTAAAGATAAATATTTCACTTACAACTAACTGGGAACTCAAAGACATACAACAACTGTTTTAGACTGGGATTATTGTGTTCCCCTGACTGGAAAAAAAAAAGAAAACATATAATAATATTTTTAAAAACTCTTGTTGCAGATTTACCAGGATCTTTAAAGAGGACATATTTTCTCTCACACTGGTAATGAGCAAATAGTAGCTAGGGCTTTGAAAATATACCAAGTATTTCCACTGGCAAAGCCACAATTTCAAAACAAGTCCCAAAAAAACTAAACTAAAAACAAAATTGAGGGAAAAACATTCTTAAAAAGTGTATGGAACGCCAGACAGTTCACCTGTCACTTCTCACCTAGCTCCATTACAGCCTGAGGACCTGAGGTGCCTGAAAAAGGCCACAAGGATACCTTCTGTAGGTATCTCAAGCATGTGACTAGGACAGAAAGAAAATGGATACAGAGAAAATACTGGATGCACTACCACCACAAGCAAGGGCATGCAGTTACTCTGCTATTATTAGGGTCTAAGGTGCAAGTTTACAAGAGCTCTGTCAGTGCTTCTGAGAAAATTCCCCTATTTTCCTTGGTGGTATATATTTTTTTAAATACCCTCAGAAAACACAAAAATAATGCTTAGAGAAATTTTTTTTTGGTAGTTAGCATACTGTTCAAGACTGTGTTTTGAAAAACCTTGAAACACCAAAGCAGAATAGCAAATACACCAGAATCAAGAGAAAGCTCTTGAGGAAAATATTTTTCTCCTCCTCCCCATTCCCCCTTTATTTCCACTCCATTTTAGATTTTTGAATTTGTTTTGCCTCAGTTTTCGGATTTTTTTGTTGTTTGTTCTCTTTGCATGTTTTATTTGATAGGATTAATGTGGTTGGGGGCATAAGCGGCACTAGGAAGAACCAAGCCATTTTAGATGGACACTATGAAAAAGGAAATGGCTTTTGGGCAAGACTGTAAAGAAAAGTTAGATGATCATTAGTTTTTAAATGATGACAGGGGCTTGTGCTTAGTGGCTTTGTAAAAAAAAACCAAACCCCATAAAACTCAAGCTTAGAATTGAATATGAAGTATGCAAAAGATTTGATGAGAAAAATAGACTCAAATCTAGCAACTAATAAGAATTATCAATGTCCTTTCTGTGTAAATGTACTAGGATAAGCACAGCCACAAAACAAGTTGACCCATTGGTGCAGATTCAGAACACATTCCAAGTAGACCTTGTAAGTCTACTCAAACTGCATTCAAACACCCTGCCAGAGCTTTTGTTCCACCAGAACTTTTTGTTGTTGGTTCGTGGTATGATCTTGACCCAGTGATTACTGTCTGTAGTCACCATCTGGCCCCAATCCCTGTTGCAGTTTAAGCTATTTCTGCTGAACCAGTTTCAAAGGGCTATGAGTAAGGAGATGCACGAAACTGCCATCTCTTCTGATCTCCTGAACTCTCTTAAGGGAATATCACATCTTCTCAGGTAATTGAATACAGGAATGCATCTGAGTAATCTCAGATGGAAGGCAACAAGGATCCTTTCATCTGCTTGTCTATGTCCTAAATATTTTTGCTTTTTTCCTCTCTTTTTATTTAAAGTGTTAACTAGTATTTGTTTGTAATTAGCTTTGAATGTGCTTTCCAGTAACTTTCAAGTGGAGCCAGTTGTTTTTTTCTTTTTTTTCGACAGATACAAAGCTTTTTCAATGACTCATTAGAGCTGTGTTGCTATAGTTTTGAGAATTTCTATTTACACTGAACAAAGATGCAAGTACATTTAGATGGCTTGTTATTGGGTACCTTCATGCTAAGAAAGCTTTACAAGAGAATGAAGCAGGAATTCTTCTGGGAATAGAACATTTAAATTTAAAAATTCAGACCCCAGTTTCTTGAAGATAACTTAGGATAGAGCATCCAGTATGCTGAACATTTTCCTAATTATATTGTTCCTTTTTTTTTCAAAACTATGATCAGTTAAACACATAAACGTTTATATTGATTCCAGCCAATTATACTTCCTTATGACTAAATTCTCACACAACAGGAATGCAAAATATGTACTATCTCCATAGATTATGAGCAAGATTTATGGAAGCACAGCTTAAAACCTCAATGAATATGCAAGGACAGAAACTTGAACTTCCTTAAAAGTTAAAAAAAATTTAAACTTAAGGAGACTCTATAAAAGGAGATTTACTTTTCAGATTAATACTGTATTAATAATAAAACAAAAAAAACCTCATCTCAAGTTCTATCTGAGACATGTCTCAAGATGTAAACTTCCTCCACATTTTGCTCTTTGTGTTCTCGTTTAATCCATCAGGCAACAGTTTGGTAACAAGATAGTTATTTTTGCCTCACTATTCATCAGCAAGTGGTCCATCCACACTGCCAAAGTTCCAGAAGGCAAAGGAAAGAACTAAGAGAATGAAGAAGGAGAAGATTGGGTTTGAGACTAACTAAGGAACCTGAAAGTACTTAAATTCATGGGACGTGACAAGATTCATCCATGTCAGAGGAAGTGGCGAAGCCACCATCAATCATATTTGAGAAACGGTGTCACATTCACAGAAGTAAAATGCGTTGTATTTCGTGTGCAGCTTTGAGCTCCTCACTCGATGTTGCCTGCTACTGATCTTAAATCCTACACTGCTGAAAGGTCTCAGTCAGGCCAGGACTAGGCAGGAAACAGATGTGAAGTTAGACAGCATACCTAGGACTAAATATATGTTTTTGGGTACAGTAAAGATACAGCAAGAGAATTTAGGCCTGATTTAAAAGGAAGGCTGTTCATCTGTAAGCCTGGACTCCACAGCACTGAAGAAAACGTGTCATTGTGATTAGGGCTTATGAAGGACCTAAGTGCTCTTTTAATTTCCTCTTATTTTTCATTCCCCATCCCAAGAACTATGTCATAAAAGAAATCTTATTTGATTACATTTTTACTACAGAAGAAAGAGAATTAAAATGAGAATGATTTTCTGCCCTCCCCAACTGTCCCCAAGGTTTTGGGTAATTTTTTTCAGAAGGCATTTTTTTCAGAGTATTTTGAGTTGGATGACTTGTATCGTGCTATTGTGATACTCATACATTGATCTGTTTTCATGTGATGACAAAATATGTTTTTTAACTCTACCACACCTGAGCTGTCTGAAACCACTGTGATGCCTACAGAAACTATGAGATCCTGTGCCAAAGGCACAAAACAGCTGACAGCCCCAGTCTAAAAGTTTGGTCTTTCATGGACTTTGAAGCAAGGTGAGGCTAATTCAGTGAAGCCTGTCTAGTGCTGGAAATGCAACACAATCTGAATTAGGATTATTATGTAAAAATGCACACCAGTGGAGGTGCTGACATCTGAAGTAGGGACAAGTTTATATCACACTGACGTTAAACTATTTATCAGCATTAAGATGTCAGTGTGAGATTAAAAAATATTTTCAGGACTCAAAGAACAAGTTTTAAAAGCTCCTTCAATAATTCAACAAAAAGAATACTAACAGAAAAATGTAAACATTCATTAAATTAAATTGCTTAAGTTGAATTCCTGCATCTTTTGTTCTAGTGAGTTTATGTCGCTTGCCCTTCATATTCCTCCAACATTTTCTTCTCAAAGGAAAAAAAATATTTTTTAAGTCTTAGCAATGAGTATATTTTGGCAATCATAATAATATTTAAAGTCAGTGTCTCCACATAAATTACTAATATCCAACCTCTTAATGTACTGTTCAATTTTTCCAAATAAAAACAAAAAACATTTATTCATATATCTTCCTAATCATGTTTCAGTCATATTTTCCTCAAATTATTTTTAGAAAAATTATGAAGTACTGCTATGTTCTCCCTTATATTAATCAAATTATAAAAGCAATATTTAAAGAAAATGGAATCTGGAAAATCAATCATTCTGGGTTAGAAAATGCCAGAATTAAGATTACCCTAGCAGCACTCATTCTGCAATCATCTACAGTACTTCTGGAGCCAGGAACTTAACCCAGACATCCAAGATTGAGTCTGATGCTTTAGTCTCATTCACAATCCATCATTTGCTGATGCACAGCCTTTTGCTGCTTGACCTAAAAGTACCAGTCATGACCAACTATCTGGTTGCAGCTACAGCGATAAATAGAACTCACTGTGATTTATACATTCATTTACTAACAGTTTGGAAACAGGGCTCCTGAATGCTCTTCCAGGCAAAAGAAGGAGATGGTTACTGACAGTTTAACCAACAGGACAATTTTAGCATCTTTATTCTGTAAGATCATAAGGATGTGACAAGAATTTAGGTCTGGAGAAGAGTCTATATTCTTGGGTGCAGCAGAACAAAACCTGGCGCTGGTATTCACTTATGACAGCAAAATGGCAGAATTTTTCAAAATAAGACTAGAAGGAACCAAAGATTGAATGGTTACCCTGTGGTCCCAAACTTAAAATTATACTGGAATAATTCTCATTGCTTTTAGATGAACTAGAATCAGAAATTTTTGGTTTTACATCTGCGAACAATGCTTGTATTTCTCCCATGGCATAATGTTTTTTCAAAAGTCTAAAACTAATTATATTGGCTTGGCTTCTGAATATGATGTCAGATGATTTGCTCAGATTTGAAGTCCGCAACATTTTCACAATTTATAGAATCTCAGTAGAAAAGCTGTGATTTCAACATACTGAATCTTCCCACTTCCCAAACAAGACTTACTATTCTGAGGGAGTGATGATTGCTGCCTCCTGCCATAAGTTTCCTGCTTTATCAAGCTGACAAGAATGTACAGCCTAGACAGCATCCCAACAGCAAACACCCAGAGACTGCTTTTCAGTGCAAAGTTAACCACAGTTAAAACCTGGGGACTACGAATCATCTGTGGTTCATGCACACGCAATTCTTTCAGCATGAGCTGGCTAACCTACCCAGTGGGGACAAGGTTAAAGGATTACTAACTGCTAATGAAATTCCTCTACAAACTGCATGATAATTAGCACCCCCAGCATTTCCCCACTGTGTCTCATATCAGACTCATTTCCACCAGGAAAAGAAGTGATTTCTGAAGATTTCTAAACTGGTGGATGTGATCTCTCAGGTATTTGTATCCCCATCTATCCACAACTACATATGGAACTATGGAGACAAGGTTCCCAAATAGAGCTTTGCTTTCAGTCGCTCTCCAAACTGTGGTAACTTGTGGGGAATAACCCAAAGACAGAAAATGTGATTATATATGCTATACTGGGGACATGCAAATTTTACATCTCTACGGTTTGGTATGAATAGACACTTAGAGAAATGGTTATAACAAACTAAATAATAAACAATATAATTCTGTAAAAAATTTTGAAAATTTTTGTATTTTCTGACAATTTTTCTTCAATCTTATTTTTTCAAGTAGATTTTCTTTTTCTTTTTTTTTTTATTTTTCTATTTTTAAACCCTATGGCTATGGAGAAGTTCAGGAAAAAAAATAGCTTTTGTAAGAACAACAGAACCACATGATACATTTGGTGATTTGATGTGATTGCAGTATGTGGACTCAAAAAGAGGACATGAAAAGAAAACAATGAGGAAAAAACATGGAAAAAACCAAAAGAACCTGGAAGAACAGAGAGGATTTTGTTGGAGGTTTTGAGGCACATAGACCCTCAAAAATACAATGCATAGCATAAATCATGCGTGCCAATATCCACTAAGCCAATGTAGAAAGGAGAGCACAGGTAATTTAATCTCATTAAGTATAATGATCATTTTAAGAATGACATGAAGTCCCTCAAGAAAGGACTGGTATCCTGTCGCTAATTTGTGTACTTTAGTGTACATGCTGATTGTTTAGGCTACTGATTTGGATAGCAAGGCAAAAACTGAACAGCCTTAATCAACAAACCACTAGCACTTTCATCTAAAAACTTCATGATTCTGAACACATTCTTGCCTCTTCCCTTTCTTTAGCTTTCAAATGAAATCATCTACAAGCAAGCTAGTGATGTATAAACTTTGTTTGTCTTTGAGGAATCTGATAAAAGTGTTAACATTAAAAAAGATTTTTTTTTTTAATGAGTACATCATTAGTGACAATCAGCTAGATGAGTTGCAGTAACATAACTCAAAGCTATCTGTGTGTGACAGTATCTATTCTTATAAAGCATAGCCTTTCTAACCCCCTCCCAAGGATATTTAATTTGGTGTGCAAGTTTTCTTGCTTATGGGAAAACCATTTTCCATTTTAGCTGCTAGCAACATGTATAAGTGAATATGCTGTAAGTAACTAGCTACTTTGAACTTTTGGGTCCCATTATGCACACAAGTTATCTACTCTAAAAAGGCATCACATAAACATGCCAAATTATTCAGCCTTATGAAAAATGCTTTTCATCTGAATTATAAGTTAAAACTTTTTCTGACTTTAGAGAAACTGGAACTTGAAAAGATTAAAACATAAAGCTTGATTTTTTTTTTGCCCAGAGCATATGTTATATAAACAAAAATCCCCAAAAGGTGCCAAGAATTGTCCCTCTGTTTTTCTAAATGATCATGTGTGCAGTCTAGCTGAAAAGACTCATCGATTATGTCTACATAAACAACAAAAGCCCTTAGAAAAAATATCTAGATCAAAAGCCTGTCAAACACTGAACAGGAAAGAGAAATCCTGCTTTAAACATGGCCTCTTTCAAGTCGGAATTCAATCCCACGAAGTAAAAACAAAGGATTTCATAATGAAAGGTATTTAAATTACTTTATTTTTGGAACTTAACCAGGGATTCTTTTTTGCTATATGTTAACCTTTTTCTTTCTTACACTGGGACAGAATTCTGCGTAATAGGCCCCATAATAAGTTTTAAAAAAATGTAGAAATTGTTTAGTCACACTTTACTGTGTGTTCACAACACACATTTCCAATTATTTTCATCAAAATGAGACAGTGATACTTTTACTGACATTATGGGTTTCTCGTCTTGTCAACCACCCAACAATATACACTTCTAACATGGGAACACAGCAAAGTCCTTAATGGAAGCAGTGGATATATATTTTTTCTTTTCTTTTTCCTCATTCTCCTAAAGTACAGACATGTAATCACAAAGGAAATTGCATATCCTTGCAAAAACAGATCACTTATACATACAGCTTATATAAAATTATATTCTGGAAAGTATAGTCAGAAATCATAAAACAAGCTAAAGTATAAAGCTAGATACTTCTAAAACGATGGTTTCTTAAAGGAAAAACACAAATTTAACAGATAGCTGTCTGCTGAATTACAATCATGTGATCATGGAATGGTTTGGGTTGGAAGGGACCTTAAAGGTCATCTAGTTCCAACCCCCCTGCCATAGTCAGGGACACCTTTCACTAGAGCAGGTTGCTCAGAGCTCCATCCAACCTGGCCCTGAACAATTCCAGGGACAACCCTCATGTTTGATTCCCTACTCTGTCAATAAAGTTAAAATGACATGATTTACAGCATGCCAATAGTGATATCTTTCAGCAAAACTTCTGATTTGAATGTTCCCTATCTATACATAAAAACTATAATATAAACCTAATGCAAAGTACTTGCTACATGTTCAATCATAGCACTAATGAAATGTTGATATGCCACATACATAACCAGAATCCAGTTTTAATTTGGTTCATACCTACTAGCGCTGGAGACAACACCCTGTTTGCCAGGTTTGGCTAGTAGACATTTGTCTTAGAAAATGTCAGTTCATATTTGATGATTCAAAATATTGTGTGTGCTCAGTTTATTCCCTGTAACTGAGAGTCCTATAGCATGGATCAGCACTCAGTAGAGTACATGAGCAGTCTGGTCGAGTCCCCTCCAACCCAAACCATTCTATGATTCTATAGGTACTCCACTTAAAATGTTTGGATAGGTAGTCATCTTGGATGCTCTAACCAGGAAGAGTCACATGCAAATCTGACCGGCCTCTCAGATACAAAGCACATTCAGCTAATAATGATTTCTATAAATGGTAGCTCTTTAACACATATCTAGGCTAATGAATTAATGAATCAGCACTAGCAACAGAATTCTCACATGATTTGCCTGGTCAGGAGGTAACAGGTCTGCCTTCGATTACAAGAGGCAATATCAAAGCAGAAGGAGCAGCGAAATGCTAAAATTACGTTGGTTTACTCATCAGGGCATTTTAACCCTGATGCATTGATTTCTGACTTGTATTAAAAAGTGAATTGGTCAATGCAGAGTAGTATTTCAAGGGATGCTCTGATATAACATCAGTCAAAACCTAAAGTTATCCATATTTCCTACAATCTTGTCAAAGAAACATCTAGTAAAGCATAGTCTGTTAATTTTCAAAGTGTTTTCCTACTAATACTCAGGATGCCAGTTGATTCTGGATATTTCTAATATATTTTCTCTTGCAATGTTACCCATTAACCACATCCAAATATTTCATATGGATTTGCAGTATATCTGGAAAACCTTTAACTACTTTTGTTATGCTTATTCCATGTTTTTGGCACATACAAAAGAATTATCTCATTGGAACAAAGTTAATGAAACAGATCCAGCTTCAGTAATTTTTCAAGGAACAAAGGCTGTAAATTTGTTTTCTACTGGAATGTTGAACTTAGAAGATCACACACTCAAGCCAATAGCATTTGTCTTTGCTGTCATGCAAAAGAGAGTGAGTCACCTACAGTACAAGAGAATCATTTTGCAAATCTGTTAGAACTGTGTGGCATCTGATTAAACTAATCCATGTCTTTCTATGATGCCAAAATAAACAGTCCCTTTCCCACAATGTATAAACATTGTTCCCATAACTTTCCTTTGAAATGTCTTGAAAAGGTTAAGTGACGTTTCATTATTTACCTTGACTAATGAATTGCTCCATGTTGTCTTTGAAGGGCTGTAGGTGCTCTTCTAGTGATAGCTGATAAACTTTTGCTGCTTCTGTCTCACATGCTGAAATTGAAGTAACAGATCAGTTTAGGGTGACACATCATAGCATGGACCTGTATACTGTAATAAAAGACACTTTAATTCATATCCAGTGAAACTGCTGGAATATGCGTCTCAAACACACTACAAGTACAAACACTACAGTAATAGAATTAGGAACAGTTACATTCCCAGTAAAATATTTTTATAGACAGATAATTTGTGGCCAGTGTGTGAGTTTAAATGAATGGTAGCAAAAATTCACAAAAGTATTCAGTTATTTTGAGGGAGAAAGACAAATTTAAGGGGCAGAACTGTGTGGGAACAAAATAACAAACTCAGATTCCAGGACGTGTTGATACACCTGGCCCCAGGTAATAGTGCCTGAATCAAAATAAGGTTCAGATGAAAAACCTGTACCAACAGTAGGAATGACCTTAATTTAGTAAGTTAAGACAGATGAGGGCTTGATACCTGATGAAATCACAGATGTATGGAAGAGTTTTGCATGGTTCAAAAGTAATAGTGCAAAGGATTAAAGCAAAAGATGGTAAGAGTACAGTACTCATGGCTTGAACTCGATGAGAGAACTTGAAGAACAGCTTGCTTCTTACCGCGCTAGAAACCAAGACACAGAATCCGGGGCCTAAAGCAGCCCTGATACAAAGATTATTTGTGGGTAAGGTGGTACCATCATACTTCCACCAACTGCCCAAGATAATTTAATTTGGGTCAAGAGAAGACCTGAGACTGTTTCAGGTGAATGTTAAACTTCAGTTTCCACTATAAGGAAAATCTCTTTAGGCTGTGATAAGTTCCTGCCATTCAACAGAAATGAATCCTGCTTGATTCTGCCACAAAATTTCCAGTTCAAGTGCACACATTCCAAAACATAAATTTCCTTGTTTACTCTCCAGAGTTTCTTTAGGAAAAAAGAATTATTAGTATGTCTTTTAAGACAGAAAACTTGTTAAACATTAAAAAAATATTCTGAGGTAGTAGAAAGCACTATCCTAATATTTATACAGAAGAGCAGACTGACTCAAATAACTGGTAACTCCACACAAGTGGATTAAAATCAGGGTGATATTAAAATTAAATTTTAATTATTATTTTTTTAATCTTAGAGTGAAACGGAAATAATACCAGCAGACATCTAGGGGAAAGATAAACATGAATGTGTCTGCTTAGACGGGTAACCTGCTTATGCAGCAATAATAAAAAATTTTAAAGAATCTTACCCCACACCAAATATAGTCATACAATATATAATTACGTAATTGGAAGCCTGTAATTTTTAAACAAATGTTAGTCAACACATGTGAAATAGGGGAGGGGATCCAAATGACCGTGTATTTTCTTACAACATATGACTGAAGAAGAAATAGAGAACCTATGTACTATTCTGCAAATGGAGATGTTCTGATGGTAATATATAGGGTTTGTATTCCTCTTTTCTCTTATGCAGAAATAAGTGTCAGAGCTGAAAGAGGCAATAGACCTACCATAACATTTAATATCACTAAAATTCCATATGTTTTTCCAGAATATGGATTAAATATTTTTCAGAGCAGTACAGCATTATACTCTCTTGAATGTTTGCAGCTTATATGAACTTTCAGCCAGTTTGAGAGACGTATGTGTCTTATGAAGACTCATACCCAACAAAAATCTTAGCCTATACCCACGTCAACAGCTTGAAGCAGTCCCATTTCAAAATGTTTAAGGAAATGTGGGATATTCTGTTTTATATTCATCTTCTTATAGGAAACAAAACCATGTAATGTTGATTGTCAAAATGAAATGTCTCTCCTTTAACCATTTAGATACTGAAAGCTCTCCCATAGTTGATTTGTTTGTGCACACATGTGTGGTGTGGGAAAGGGTGTGCATTTAATGATAGCTTTGTTTCTCCAGTTTTCGGTGGAGTTATTTTTGTTCTTTTCTGCCCACACCCCTTCCTCTGTGAAAAGAGTACAATCAATGATGTTCAGAAGAATGACAGTTCAGGCCCATTTTTTACCCTATTCCTGAATTGCAAACACTGCGTAAATAATTTAAAACCAAAAAGAAAACACAGGGAAAAAATCCCTTTCTCTTGCTTTAGAGAGAGTAAAATATTGTACGTAGCATTCAGAGCTTAAAAATTAACAAATCCAGTCATTATTACCATACTAATGATTATTATGATACTTAGAACAAACTAGTTCATCAAATGCTTTCTTCATTAAAAATTAAGAGACCTGTAAGCTCTTTCTAAGTTTCTCAATTCTCCAGATCACCGAGACTGGAACTGTAGTCTCCCTGCACAACCTGCTGGATATAGCACTCATTTATTATTTTCTGTAATTTGTCATTAGAATAAAAACCCCCACTATTTGTATGAGCTTTTGCTATTCCTCATTGTAACTGAAGAACTTAAAAGTGCTGATCAAATGAAAGCAGTACAAAATATCAGGTAGTTCCCAGCATTTCTGCCCAAATGAAGAAATAATATGCTGAGTAAATGCCTGTGTCAGAAAGGTATTTAATAACTTCTAAGCAATAGGAAGAAAAAACATGGGGGAAAAAAAAGTATGTGAGAACACAAACAGCCTTCTAAATTTGATTTTTTTTAACCTCGGCTTCATACTCAAACACATTTATCTCCGTGAAACAGCTCAGCTAAACATCCCAGATATCAAAGGAATAGATTGGCAAAGGGGATCTGCTGTGACTTTGTAAAAGTTTTGTCTAAAACAAAAGCTTGTCTGATTTTTCTTAACAGACTCAAACTTGGTCTTATCTTCCCTATTCTCACAGGTTTAGTAATTCTCTCATTTTAGGAGATTCGTATACAATTGAAAAACTTAGACTAAGTTAGCATATTTCTAAACTCCATTTATATCAAGCGGATTTTAAATTTTCTTACAGTGAAAGAACTGAAAGGTATTCAAGGCACCACAAATGAGACTCATATAGGCAGTCACAAAAGCCAAGCACTAGGTAGAAACTTATATCACAAGACTGAATTGTCCAAACAGGAACAAAGATAAAAACTTTGTGTGGCTTTGAAGCAAGGTGAAGGTTTCAGTATCCTCTAGTCCCAAATCATGCACTTCAGACCTTCCAAAGATCTCAAACCCTAAGCAGAAGTTGGCAAGTGCAGAGAAACCTTTCCTCCAACCCTTTAAACCAATTTTAACATATCAGAAATATATAAACAATGGAAAGGACCAATAATACATCTAATTTCATCTCCTCTCAAGCTCATGCTGCAGAGAACTCTACGTCATTTTTCAAAGATGCAATCAAAATGGATTCTTGTGGGCAATTCAAACTGGCAGCTTTTTGCCCATACATACACAGGACTCTCAAATGCTCCTGATCTGGAAATTGCTGTGAAAATCTGTGCTCAAAACCAGTTTAGAGATTTAAGCAAATTGCAATTCCAGCTTTATCCAGTATCTCAAGAATTCATCTAATTTTCAATTTTCGTGTTAAAATTTAACTAATTCCATTTTTTCAAGCTACTGTGTTAGCTTGCTCATCCTATTTTTTTAATTTTATTTTTATCTCAGGTCAACTTACTAAAAACATATGAAGTTTCACAACAGCCGATATAATTTAAGAGACATCTATACGGAAAAGAAAAGTGACAAATTTCTGTGCTTTCCACTAACATTTTCAGTTAGTGATTCTGGTAAGTGATGTAAAATTCACTCGGTCTCACTATCAGAAATAGTTGCTTTACCTTTTTTAAAAAGAGAAATAAAATGTTTTCAACATTCAGAATACCTTTTTAGTGCACATTTCCCAATTGGTTCTGTTGGATGCTAAATTTTAGCCCTTGGAAGCACAAATCTCTTCTAAACATAAAAAGATGTCTTTTTGAACAAAATGGGTGAGCAGATGACCAGCTGCTTCTCAGGCTTACTGCATTTTCTTTGTCCAGGAAAGCAATAGGCAGCAGGATTTTTCTTTTCAAACCCCCCAAATATAAAAACTAAACAAAAAATAAAAACTAAACAAACAAAAACCCCAAACCCAACAATAAAAAAATAAAAAAAGAAAGCAGACTTATGAATTATCTTGGATGAGTAATTAACAGCTTCTTTAGGCTGTTTTTATTAACTAATTCAGAAACTACATATTTATCTATAGAAGTCTACTAAAAATCAGGTGGATTTTCAAGATAGTTTAAGATATTTGAGAGCACACCTTTAATTGAGACTTGATACACTTTGTTTTTAAGCCTTTATGGAAGCTTTGAAATTATGTCCTTAATTTTCTGAGGTTCTGAGTACTCAGACTTCCACAAGAGATGTGTCTGTGTCCTACTTGTCTGAAAACTATATAACAACATAATCACTGTTTTCTCAACTTCCTCAGTGCTTTCTGGGTTCTTTACAACTGCAACCTGTGACTTTAAGAGAAAGTTTAAACTCTATCTAAAGGAAACAATGCTGGCCTCATCAAAAGACAAACTCTGATGAACCCAGCCACAAATTCAGAAAGAGCTCTTAATTTTCTTTTATTTATTTTTTTTGGAATCATAATGACTTACACTAAGAACTGCTGAGTCTTCAAGGGCTTCCATAGACAGCTCCTTGTTTGGAGTTTTAAGGACAGTAAAATATGACTCACAGATTGACTGAAAGCCTGGCTTTAGTTTACATCTGGTTTAGGTTTAGGAGTCTACATGCAGCATAGCTGCAGCAATTAACCCTTTCTGTGATAAGTGAACAAACAGCTAGAATTTGGGGATGTACAGCTGTTAATGAGTAGGCAAAAGTAAAGATTTAATATGGTTAAAACAATACTTGTTTCTGTAAAGGTAGGTTCTGCAAAGGTTTCTGTAAATGGTACAGACAACTGGAGGGCTGACCCAAACCACTAGTTACTATATTATTTTGCTATTAATTACCTTGAGTGATTTGGCATTTTATAATAAAAGACTGAAGGCATCTTTTCATCATATTATGGATCTATGGATCATAAAAAAATATAAAAATCTATTTCTTAATTGTAAAATGTCTTCACTCACATTTATATCAAAACTATTGACAGAGAAACAAAAACATAAACATTTCAAATTGTCTTAGAACAGAATGTTTTTGATGATGCACTGAATTCAAACTCCAAGGAATACAATTTTTTCTCCACTTCAATTCTCCATTTCTGTCTTCTCCTGAAACTTGAAATATCAGTGTACGTGCACATTAAAAAGACCCTTAATTTTTTGGAAAACCACTTTATTTCACCAAACTTTAGCTTTTTAAAAGATATATCACCAGATTAGACTCAAGGCCTTTCCTTGGCTGGAATATTAATCAATCCTTAGATTGTCCCTCTCCTCCTTAAGGAGGGGGACAATCAAATTCAGAAGAGCAATCCCTTCCTTTTCTTCCATCTGAAGTGGGGCCCTAAATGGGTAAGGCTGCTGAAGTTTGTTAATTGAAGTTGCAATTAATACCACTCCTGCTTCCGATCAAGAAGTGGCATTGAAATGTTGCCAGAGTCTGAGATCCATAACCAGAAGTGTGATGGAAACAGTTGGGAATATGAAAAGATACAAGGATACATGTGTGAGAGAGAGAGAGAGGGCAAAGAGAATGGTACGTTTTTTTAAATTTTAGTCTGAAAGCACTAATATTACTTATGAAGGAACCAACAGTGGATGCAATCTTATTTTGCAAAGTAATCCCTGCACCCCAGACACAGTTTGTCCATGGAGAGGAGAATTCCATTTCAACTACAGCTTGAACGAACTCTCAGGTATAGGAACTCTTCCTAGGTATTAAGGGTAACCTTTACTGAGGCAAGAGGAATGATTAGCAAGCCTATTACTGTCTGAACTCTCTCAGTCCCACATTGACACCATCCCAAATATAACTTAACAGTCTTTCTATTGCACATTACGGTACTTCCAATGCTCTTATTCACATAGCAGGTGTTAAACACGAGAGCACATAACAATCCTACAACAAGCAGGTCCAAGCTGAATAGGTAACTTTAGGTGACTGTAAGATGCACTGAAAAAATAAGGAACGTGTATTTTTCCAAGATACTCTGGGCTTTTTCTTGGAACACATTTTTAAAATACAAAGTGTTCTGCAAATGCTTAACACTTTATAAACATCCTCAGTCACATTTATTCCAAATCAGGGAGATGTACTGGGCCACACAGCCTAGCTTCTTTTGGATGGAGACTTTTCAATGAGCTGTAAACACTCAGAATAGGAAAAGAAAGCATCACTACAAAAATAATGTTTAATTATCATAATCATTGCTTGTAGTCAGTGTCCAATCAAATATATTAAATATGACATTATGACACGTAAACAAGTAGTGACTTCAACTCAATTTCATAGCAATCTGCATTATATTGTACCATTAATCTCTTCTACTAGTCAGGTTTATTTTCTGCCTGACATTGTTTCTAATTCCCTTTTAGCTGAGCTTCAGTGAAAGTTTTGCAATAAGTGACAAGTGATGAATTAGTTTCTGATTAGCAAGAATAAACATAATGTTGTAAGGCTAGAATGCTGGTGTGTAGCCAAGGAATAGCTTCTAAACATTTTTAACTTGCCATAATTCTATAACTCTCAATGCCAGTTTAGTGTTCTAGTTCTTTCCTAAACTAAATACATCTTGAAGAATTTAATGGGCAACAAATCCAACATTTTTCTAAACCACAATTTTACCTTAAGAGAGTGTCAGAGTAAAGAATGTTAGAATCCTGATTGATTTAATACATGTTTTCCTCATCTTTCTGCTCTGCCTGGAGCACTCTGAAGTGTCTAGAAAAACATACTGATACTAATAGTTATATAACAAAGGTCCTAATCAGTGAGAGTCACACACTGCTCCTGTGACCCTGGATGCCCAATTTTCTTTACATGGTGAGTTGATTTAAGTCATGTGGCAAGTGCTAAAGTTTCTTCTGTGGAATGACATAGGAACAGAAGTCATTGCTTGGCATGACTGCATCAAGGAACGTTGCTGACAGCCAGGAGAGATCAAAAGCAGATCAAGTTGCTTAACAAACTATATGTCACTGAAGTCAAAAAGGCTAAAATGGGAATCCTGGAGAGCTGTGAAATCTAGGAGCAACAGATGGAGCCAAACTCACTTGATTTGTTAGTAAGAGGATCTACCTGTTCTTTGGTCTTCTATCTTACAAAAAAAAAAAAATTGGTGTATAAATCTTATCCTTGGGATCTGTATTATTTAAAAAACCAAATTTCTGTCTTATTCATCTTGGAACAGGCACATGGCATGATTCTAAAAGTCTTTGGGACTTGCACTTTTAATCTGAAATACTAGAAGAGATTTTATTCTCTAAAATTTTACAAACTGCCAAGGCATAGAGTTCATAAACACTTAAAAATGCACAATAGCCTTGATAGTCAAAAGGGAAGAAAGCATAGAAGTTTGAACATAACGAGTCCTTTTTCTTTTTAAGCAGTCAGTATAGTAACTCTAATACAAACATAAGCCCAAACTCAAAACTCTGAAAGAGCATGTCAACAAAATTTTTACAGAATCATGAAGACTGTTTAGATCTGCATGTCTCTGTGTATACTACTGACATCTTTAGATGGAAAAATACAGCAGTACTAAAATGAACTGTTATTGTTGCAGCTATGAAACTTGTTTTTAATATTAACTGTCCTCCACTTCATGGATATTCTGTTGACTTTTTTTAGATTTTATGAAAGGATCTTTCTGGAATGAAATTTACCTTTGAATAATGATCACGGAAAGTTTTCGAAGTCAGAAATAAAATATCTGCAGAAGACTTTTTTTCCTGGGTAAACCAATACCTCCTTCCCCAATTGCAATAAGCATGATCTCACTGCATGGTTTTCAGGGTATTTGAAACTAACATGAACAGAATACCCTTAAACTGGTGATACTGACTGCATCAATATTATGAGGAGGTTTCAGTTTCTCAGTAGCAAAGAACAAATCAAATGCCCCACCCTCACCAAATAGTGAAATCCACTCATGAAATCTGCCATCTAATTACTGTTGAATACAGATGAAAGTACAAGGTTACAGTCCACATCCCAGTATAAAATAGTAATGTATTCTGGGCATTTATTTCTATGACTTCAAAGTCAGTGTTTCCCAGGAATAATCAATACTCATTTACTCACACTGACTTCAAAAGAATCGGTCCATATTTAGAATTTTGTCAGAATTTTCTCAGCATCATACAATTCCCTTCCTGTTCAGTCATTTGATGAGGCATTTACCAGCTCTAGTAACTCATAAGATTCCATGTGTTCATTAGAAAATCTGGCAGTGTACTTAAAGTAAACGCAGTAAATGCAGTAAAAAAATCCACTTTGAAGTAATTTTACACATTCTATTAAAATTTGTAATCCATTTAGAGATGATTGTCATCAAGACAGGCTATTCAATCTCACTGAAATCATTATAACAATTAAGCTATCAGAATACTCAGAATTTTTAATGTATTACTAAAATTTACTTCTACTACTCTTGCAGTCATAAAATATTTTAACACAAATTGTTTTTAATTTAGATTATTATTAATTTAGATTATTATTAATTTAGATTGACACTTTTCTGTGGAAAAGACAGCACAAAGCGTTTTGCATCTCTTGAGACTATTAAGAAGTCATGACTGAGACTGCAGTCTGGTGTTGAAATCATATTCAGGAGAGGATAAAGATGCTGATGCTGTCCCTGAAAAAGTTTGTACCAGCAATGGTGTTTGTAGTTATTCTTCAGTTTCATTAACTACAGAAAAGACTGACAACAGAGTCTCGAGCCTAAGGGTTGGACTGGAAGCACAGAAAGAATTCAACTGCAATCTGAAGGCAGATCGAAGCGTGTAATTTCCATTTTTACAGAACCCCTTCTTCCACAGTGTGGATTTATTCCACAAGAGATTTATGTCTCTGCAAATTTCAACCTTGATCAAAAATATTTAACCTTTCTTGTACAAAAAAAACCACTTTTGCTGAATTTGTGAGGAATAAAATCTGCCCCCATAGATATTCATTAACATGCACCTGAATTCAAGAATCTTTTTAAAACAAGACCTAAGTATCTTCTACATGTGCAAGCTTGGAGATCAGCTCTGAGATTATCTGGAAGTTGCAAGAAGTGTAGAAACAAATTTTCATGACTGAATTGTGAGATTTTCGCCCCCTAGACTGTTCAGGAGCAGTAAATGGATGATGCTACAAGTTCACTCCCCAGTATCACGCTAAGTGACCTTGATACAACTTTAAATATTACCTCAAAATATTTAAAATAATTTTTTAAATATCCAAAGTTTGATAGGAGCAAGCAGGGAAGGTCAGATATAATTTATGTAACCATGTTATGTTTTTGTTCTAACAGAGAACCTTCCATTCTAGGTTGTTCAGAGATTAATGGATTACCAAACTTTTCCCAGCTCCCTAGAGGCATGGCATTTAAAAGCAGCATGACAACAGTAATATGCAGATCACTCCTTGATTTGTATCTCCCCCTCAAAGATTTAGCACAGTAACATAACTGGCCAGTTTAACACAGGATTTTTGCAAAAAATATTGAAGATCATGGATCATTCATACAAACTACTCTTGCTTAAAAAATTAAGTGCTTAGATCCCTATGTTATTAAGAAATACATGATAAATGTTCTTCATTAAAGTCTAGCAAATATATCTTAAGCTTGCTGAATTCATTTAAAGAAACCATTTCATAATGGGAGGAAAAATACTTCCTTTGCATATTACTTTCAGTAAAGTCTCTCAATGTCACACATATTATTTTATCTGCTAGATAGTATTTGGATCTGGTTATAAACATTTAATTATTTTTTTTTATCACGGATATGCTCCAACACTTTGCAATGCTTTTTGTGGTCAAAGACTTGAAATCAGTTTGCTAAAAAGGAAAACTAAATTAGTTTTTTGGTTTGGTTTTGAAACAAAAGATTTAACCTAACTAGTTTGATGCTGTTTAATTTAAAAACCGCTTTCAAGTTATCTACAGAAAATTATGGATTATTGCATTATTTCCACAGCCATGGAAAAGCAAATTAAAGAAACAAACTAGTAATTGAGAAGTTAAAAACCCACAACTAGTTTTAAAGTGTCATCTAATTTCTCAAAATGATACAAACAGAAATAGAAGAGATATAATGGTAACATATAATTAGCTCTTAATCTAGGTTCAGTACCTCTCAAATCTTTCTTCATTTTGCGGAGATCTTTTTGAAAATCATCAAACTTCAGTTGTGAAGCCTGGAAGAGATCTTGTGGATCCGGAAGAGGAAAGATGCATTGTTCTCTTCCAGCATCCTGACAAAAATACAAATGAACAGTTACATAGTGTTCATTACTGTTTTTTCTATACTAAAATATATAACTGAAAGCACAGAGAATATTTGTACACATTTCTGCATCTTGCCAGCAGAAGAGCAAATTTAGTAAGTTGGGTTGCTTAACCTGAATTTAAAAGAGTAAATTTAACTTTCACTCACCTCATCAAAATTACGCAAATAATATGAGACAATGTAAGACAGAAGACTTCTGCTGTTGTCCTGTATAGAAGAGGATAGAGTTTTCTGTGTTACTGAAACTCACAGGAAAAAAAAATTCTGAAAAAATAATTCAGATAAATGAAATATTTAGCGTAAAAAAATACTTTGCTGGTTTGGGGTCCCTTCAGTGAAAAAAAAAAAAGACAAAAAAGAAACACACAAAAAAAACCCACCCAAACCAAAATCAAACCCCACCCTGAAATTCCATTTAATCATTACATAAAATGAAGGAAGATATAACACTCATGTAACACACTCCTGATTTTTCAATTCTACCTGATTGCAAACCTCACATTCTGAAATTTCCCAAGAAGGAAAAGAGAAATTGTTTCTGGGTTCATGTATACAAGTTCTTTTGCAACACTATAACTATAACCAAGCAAAGTTAAATTAAACAAAGAAAGTTGTTTTTATAAATGACATTGGGGGGGGGGGGGGGGNGTGGGGGGGGGGGGGGGGGGGGAGGGTTGAGGAACCTTTTTCATTGCTTCCCCTCTGTAATCTCTCTAATGAAACTTCAGGAGAACACCTTCAGTTTGAAGAGGATTTCTGACAGAATTACATTTCCTGATGTGTTCAGAAAAGGACTTGGTAAGAACTTTCCTGACTGATCAGTAGCAAATAAACTGAAAATATATATTGCAATTGCAAGGTTAATAGTGATAATATTTCCAGCAAATTACATACTCAAGTCTTGAGATACCAAACGAAATTTAGTGTGCCTACATTTTGTACTGAGCAGAGCTCTAAAATTGGTGATGTACTGGATCTAGAGTGAATTTGAAGGTTCAGCTAGAGTAAGCTCTCTGAACATGTTGTTCTAAAGTGTGATTCACATCACCACTCCCTTGGTTTCACAAAGAGACCAGGATGCAAGAATGAAGTTCCTCCACCCATTTAAAAAGGCAAATGGCTGACATGGTCTCTCAACTTAGGGTTAACAGTCTGCTCACATGACCTAACCCAGCAGCTAAAAAAATGTATACTTAGTGAGGGACCAAGCAGGGAAACCAACTCTTATTTTTCTGCCATTTGCAGAATTGAAGATCTTGACAGTGACTCGCCACATAGATGTAGGAAACAATTTTAAGGCTCAAGAATTATTGCTATTATTTGTCACATTTGGATAAGATTTTTCTTTATAGTCATAGCAACTTTAAGATTATTGTTTTCTTGCAAACAAAAGTAGATATTTGAATGCAACCCCAATGTGATTAACCAAAGCCAAAATTTGCTGGTAACACACAAATTCCAGTTTATCACAGAGCAATAAAAAAACGTTACTCATCATTCTCTTTACTGAGATGACTATACTAGAGAAATTTTGAATCAAGAAGTGCTTTCCTCAGGTGGCACCATGTTCCAGTATCAAATACAAACTTTGTCATCACGGTGTACATAAAGAATGAATTTTAGATTATCCCAAATGCTTTCGATGCCTATTCAATCATTTCTAGGAGTAACATTTTTTCCCCTCACAAATATTTCGAATCAGCATGGAACTCTTTCCACTTCAGTAATAAACTTTCAACAGTAAGATCATAGTATTGGTTCTAATTACAAGAAAAGTTGGAACTATGAAATGCACGGAAAGTCAAATGTGCATCAGACTAGGAACTAAAACATAATTTTAGGTATTTTTGTTCGTACAGTAGTGAAAAGAGATGGTTCATTTTCATAATTCTACAGAAATACATCCAACTCTAGAAGTGTGATCAGATAAGCATAGTAACAAAAGAATTCCCTTCCACACGCCTTCATAAGCTTCACAACATTTATTCAGAAACAAAGTAATTTTCTGAGATTTTAACCTTCTCAGGCCTTCAGGAATTCTCGAATCAACTTACACTGCTCTTGACATCTTTCAGTTTTGGCAGGATATCTAGTCCAAACCCATCAGCCTGTCCTCGTGTCCTGTTTCCACCATTCATGTAATTTCCAAAGGCAAGAACCAAACCCAGAACACGCATAACTCCTGATTCATTCTTCAATGTCTAAAATACAGAGAAAAAAAAATTCTGTTCAAAGTCTCATTAATATTTATGCTAAATGAGCACGTTTGTTGACGTTGTATTACCTTCTACTGCAACATGTAGAAGTAGAATAATATTAATATGTAATTTTTTATGAGTGGAGAATATTATCTCCAAAATGGATACTTAGAAAAAATAATAGAAAATCTGTACAGTATTACCAGACATGACCTGTTGAGAAAAACAAAATAATAATCCTTAACTGATACTGACATTGTGAATGGTATATTTAATTTCAGAGAAAATTCATCAAGAGGTTCATAAAACACTCAGATGGAACATTAAAACAATCAATGAAATAAAAAACATTACATAGTAAAACATAAAACAGTTGAAACAGTCTTAAGTTTTAAAAATACTGATGAAATCTGCATTTTAAAGCCACATATTTGTTTTGCATGGAACTGCAAAATTCCAGTAACCTCTTCTGACTAGATACAACACTGCTATCTCTAGCTGATTTTAGATACCAGAGACATTATTAAGTTGCACATTTCTCAAGTTCAAGCAAATGCAAGGTTAGCTGAAGTGGCATTCCTTTGAAAAGGAATGATATAGTGACTATGAAGGGGGAAGATTTTGCTTTAACAAAAGGAGAAGGTGCACTGTTTTCCAGAGACTGATACACACTGATGGCAAAAACATGATATAATTCAGAACCAAAAGCTAATCTTAAAATTCACTTTGATCTTGAAGAACAGTCATAAAATGTTCTATTATGCTATCCTTCAGTTTTTTAATGAGTACTTTAAGTAAATAAAGTGAAAACTTTTGAAATATGAGTAAAGATTAACAAGATTAATAATCAGAAATTTAGATCTACTTTTTCACAGAGCACAACCTACCTCACACAGTTTCTGTAACAATTCAAGTTTGCGACGGATGGAACCAATGCTTTCTGAAAATGTGGATTGGAACAGGATGCAAAACACACGTTCTGAAAAGTTGGGAATCAGTGAGAGTTCATAGAGGAACCTGTAGAAGTGATTAAAGAAAATTATTTGGGTCACAGTCAGTAGGTACAGGCTTGGGGTTTTTTTCCCCACATATTTTACTACAGCAGAGAAAGTTTTCTGAAGTGAGCAAAACTGCTCTTTCGTAAGTATATTCTTACTGTTCTGGCTTATCCAAAGACTTGGCGTTTTCTTTTTCCTTGGATGCCTTGCTATGTTTTTCTATTTTTTCTAGTTCATCTGATTGTGCTCTCTGGAATAAAGGAAAAAAAAAAAAAAAAAAAAAAATTGTGGTAACTAGTCAAACAACACAGAAAAAGATGGCCTTGTAACAAATCAAATTTATAGATTTTTCTTTTCTTTCTAGCATCTGCTTATGGTAAAATTATAGGAGTCCACAGAGTGATTTTAAGTATAAATAGATCTGATGGAGAATAGAATATCTTGAAAATAATATTATTGACTACAAGCAGTCTGCAAAATATCTACTCATTCAATGATGCACTCAGATGATAATCTTCATTCCCAATTACTTTTCTTTGCTCATTTATGAAGTCTTTGAATTGAAGGATGCAAGAGGAGAGTTGTACTTCTTGTCACAAATTTGTTGGGTTACATTTGAATGTCATCTGATCTTGAAATATGTATTTAAATAATACCTTTTTTTAAATAAATGAAAACATTTTTGTATTGTTTACTTGATTTTAAATTTTATTTGGGATTTGAAAAAACACAATGGAACAAACTCATATTTGATTTATAATGAAACTATCATACACAATACGTGAGAACTACTGCATATTTCTGTGGAGTAAAATTATTTTTATCTTACTAAGGCAAAAAAAATTTCATATAAACTGCCTAGTTTCTTGAAGAGCCCCACGGCATACTGTGAAGTCTATTCTTGAATACTCCAATCAATAGAAACTGAGCCTCACTTTCTTCTGTGCGCCAAGCTATGGTAAAATTTTTTTCCGAACTGTAGTACTGGAAAATGGAATGGCATGGAAAGGAATAAAAGTGAAATGAAAATTTCTCCTTCTGACCCTTCTTTTGACAGTCATAGCAGTTTTCAAAAGAGATTCAAAACATTAATCTGCCCAAGAGTTAAAAAAAGTATATCTACCATTATTCCTTTAAGAAAACCTTACACTCATTTTTTAACTTTCTCCACCACAGAACTTGAAGACAAGAGTGGAAAATTATATTCTAAGCAGTTAGACAATGGCAAAGCATAAGATATGCTGCATCTGCATCCTCTCTTGAATGCTTTTGCAGGGTTAGCAGAAGAGGGATAGAGCTGTTTCAAATCATAGTGTTTGCTCCATCAGGAACCTGAAACCAGAAAGTTGGGTTTGGACACTTCTTCTGAGATTGTTGAACATCTTCCCATGTGAAAAGGGAGAAAATACTGATATGAAATAGAAAGATGAGAAGATTGAAGAGTCATTTACCAAAAGCCCCTCAGAGTTTTTCTTATTACTTCAAGAAGTCTGGAAATGACTGCAAGGCACCTGTCTTGAATGTCATATATCCTAATATTTAGCCAGCATTTCTGTGGATGTTCTTTAAAGGTCACCTCTAAAGTTTTCTGATATTATATATTAAATATTTCAACAGATTGAAAATATTAAAACCATTTTTTTCCAGCAATAAACTTTGTTCTTGACGCTAAGAAATTATTATGGTGGTGGTACCTGTACCCAAGATTAATAGAATAGCTGAGGTTTGAAGGGACCCCTGGAGACTGTCTAGGTGAACACTCTGACAGAAAGCAGAGGCAGCTAGAGAAGCTTGCTCAGTATCATGACCAGCCAGGTTTTGAATATCCCCAAGGATGAAGACCTGATGACTTCTCTAGGCAGCCTGTCCCAGCGTCTGGACACCCTTGCAGTAAAAAAAAAA